>BTPH01000001.1:0-17403 GCA_036245725.1 Mrakia hoshinonis
CTTTCAGAACCTCCTGCTTGCAGCTCTTCGCCTTCGGTCGAGCGGCCCATGCACCGACCTCAACGCTCCCCCCAACTACTTCAAGGAGCAGGCGGTCGCTGGCGGCAAGGCCTCGTCGGCTCTCAACACACCCGCCCAGCAGGTCGGTCGCGTCAAAGGAGGCAAGACCTCCTCGGCTCTCAACACGCCCGCCCAGCAGGCCGGTCGCGTCAAGGGAGGCAAGGCCAACACCCCCGCCCAGCAGGTCGGTCGCGTCAAGGGAGGCAAGACGGCCTCGGCTCTCAACACGCCCGCCCAGCTGGTCGGTCGCGTCGAGGGAGGCAGGAAGGGCGGCAAGAAGGGCGGCAAGACGTCCGGCAACCTCCACACGCCCGCCCAGCAGATCGGTCGCGTCGAGGGCG
Source organism: Mrakia hoshinonis (assembly GCA_036245725.1). Classification (NCBI taxonomy): domain Eukaryota; kingdom Fungi; phylum Basidiomycota; class Tremellomycetes; order Cystofilobasidiales; family Mrakiaceae; genus Mrakia; species Mrakia hoshinonis. Next base: position 402 of record BTPH01000001.1, read on the forward strand.
GCAACACCATGAGACAGCGCGAGCTCGAGCGAGTCAGCACGATCATCCCGCCCAGCCTTGCCGACGTCACGAACCAGCGGTCAAAGTTCTCTCGCATCCACATCTACGCCAAGAAGAAGGGCGTCTCGATCGAGAGCGTGTGGAAGCTCGTTGAGCGCGAGCATCACGGAGGAGAGGACTTCGTCGATGGGGTCGTCGCGCGATGCGGCGGGAAGCACGTTGGGTACAACACCTTGAGAAGGGGACGGAACGATGGACTCGCGTCGGCGTGCGGGGAATTTGTGAAGGGGTGTGGGTGCTTTGTGCAGAGGTCGGAGTGGCAAGAGAGGAAGAAGCGGCAGTAGGGGACAAGGACGGGCGTGCTGGCCATCCACTGATCCTCGTTCCAGCTATTCGACTTTGCAGACCATCTCTCTTTCTGATGAACGCGACTGTTTCGTTTGGCTCTTTGCGAGAAAGTCAGCGATGGAGATGTTAGTCACTCAGTCGCGTCCCTTTGCCGGTCCGGTGTCGCTTTTCGGGTCGTGTTGAACTCGTGCTTTTGGATGTTGTGCAGGAGTGCATCTATCGATATGACAACGCTTGTTATATAGTTGACGACCGATGCTTTGTTGAACTCGGTGCGTCACCGGATGAATGGGAGGTCTCGTCCGGTGCGCGAGGCGGAGGTCGTCTCGCAACGACCAACCTGGCTGCCCTCGGACGCATCCGTCTTTCCTTCTCTCCTTCTTCCTAGACGCCTTCGCGGTCGTCTGTCTCGGCCTCTCCTCTCGGCATGAGTCTCCACTCGACGCGTTCGAACCGGACTGGCAAGTCGGCTGCTGCGAGGTCGAGCGTGAACGACACCGCCGTCTACCAGTGCGTCCACTGAGCTCATCTCTGGATCAGTCTAGTCAGTCTAGTGTCCTAGTGTAACGGAACTGACCCATCTACCCTATCCGGCTACTATAGATATGCTCTCCGCGTCGCGTGAGTGTCTCGTTCCCTGTCTGCCAGCGATGGGGAGGAAGCGAGCGAGCTCAACATCGACTCCCGGGCCTCCTCCCTCCGGGGCGTCACCGTCCTCGCTGGTCGACATCTGAACTCCCTTCCTGTGAACCGGTGGCTGACTCTCCACCTGTCTCTCCTCTTGTGCCATGTCTCTGTCTGCTCAGCTACCTGTCCTACCTGATGCGGCCGAAGCCGATACCTTCGCCGGTCGAGGAGGACTCGTCGCCCTCATCCTCCTCGTCCCACATCCCCACCCTCGGAGTCGACGCGGCGCCCAAAGGTCACACCGCCCGTCTACAAGAAGCGTTCAAGATGCCAGACTTCACCTCGATGTTTGTCGGAGGGATGGGAGGAAGCAGCAGCAGCAGTCGGGAGGCCAAGAGCTCAAAGTTCCCAGAGAAGACGCTAAAGGTGCTCGACGAGAAGCTCAGATCAATCTTCATGGGGAAGGACCCTGGGTGAGTCGCATTGGTTCCCTCTTATACCGTCTGTTCGCTGGGTGGCCGAGCGGATGGCGATGGCACGGCTCCGTCTGCTCCAGCGCGTCGCGACGACCGCAAGGAGAGGAGGGAAGCACATGCGAGCTTCGAGCTCACCTCGTCGCTAGCTCAAGATGGACCCCGCCCTCTGCTCCCTCACCCGAGAGCAAGCTTGCTGACCTCTGCTCTCTTTCCAAACATATCTTGCAGCTTCCAAGATCAGCGGATCCGTCGGACGGTCGCGACTTTCTGGAGCAACACTTCCGACCAAAGCTACCTCCGAGGCGTGCGCGAGAACCGAAAGATCGAGGAGCTCATCCTCATGTTTGTCTCGGTCGCCACCAAGGAGCTCCAGAAGGAGGTCCGCCAACTGCAGGAGAAGAAGATCGAACCAGACTTTGACTGGAAGTACGAGCTCAACGTCCAGGTCGGTCAGATTGTCCGCATCCTCCGCGAGACGCTCAAGAACGTCAGCGGGGTCTCACCAGAGCTCACAGCCAAGCTCGACATGTACTCGGACAAGCTTGCGAGCGCACCGAAACCACCACCGGTCGTCGCCGAGGCTGCACCCGTCGCGGCCGTCAAGAGGAAGGACGTGCTGCCAAAGCCGAGACCGGAGAGCTCGATCAACAGCTCGGACCCGAAAGACATGCCGATGGTCCAGGTCGTCGGGCAACTGTTTGGCAAGAGTCATGCGGACCTGACGGAGGATATCGTCAACCTCAAGTCGGTCTGCACAGAGAAGGTCAGTCCAAATCGCCCCCGGATCGGTATCATCCCTTGTCGTCGGCGCTGACTAGTACACTGGCTGCTCTCAGAACGCTATGGTTGACCTGAAGGTATGTCGGACTGATCTGACGTGCTAGAGATGCTCATCCTGACGCAACACCGCTCATTCTTGACAGACGTGTCTCAAGAACATCAACGGCGGTCTCTCGTTCCCCGGTCGACGCGAAGACTTTGACTCTGAAGAAGCCTGGCAGTCATGGCGAGGAGCCGAGGTCTCTCATCTGTCTCAACTGGTCATGATCATGGTCCAGTTCAACCCGGAACTCGCCAAACAAGGACCGTCGACTGACAACCCCTCCGACCGGACCGCCAGTCGCCCGGAATCGGTTGTCGACCGGCCGACCTCGATCTACAATCAGTTCACTAACGGCAACGGAGGAGGAGCAGGGACGACGAGACACTCGTCAGTGCGGAGCAACGCGTCACTCGACGTGGATGCGGTCGTCAGCGGCGTCGAGGGGGACGACGAGATCCAGATGGGAAAGAGCTTCACCTTCATCCCCCCAAATCCGAGGGGCTTCTACAAGCGTCTGCTCGAGATCTGCATTGACCGGGATCTCGTGAGTCTAGTCTCCCATTCAGCTCGGCTCGTCCGCGCATCGCTGACACCCCGCCTTTGCACTTCAGGACGAGATGGTCAACCTGCCCGAAGATCAGGAGGTCGTTCTCACCATCCTGTCAAACCCCCATATCGATCTGACGAACGAGTGCGCGATGCGTTGGCGTGTGGGCCATCCTTACCGGTCTTCGGCGTTCCTGGACGTGATCCGGCACAAGTACGAGCGTGACGAGGTCCCGATCGAGTGTCTGCCGGAGGCCATGGTCCGCGTCACTAACGAGATCAAGAAGAACCCGCTCCGGCACTGGATGTGGCAGGACGTCAGTCAAGCTCCTCCGCCTCCCATTCGCGAACATCGCCTGACTGCCCCCTCCTTTGTCTCCCTCAGAGCGGCTACTTGCTGCAGATCCTCAACACCCTCTGGGACCACTTCCTGCGCGTGCTGCATGCCGCTTTCGACGATTTCACAAAAGTCAAGGCGGTCGACATTGAGCCGTACATCATGGTGATCGAGGATCTCCGCGAGACGCAACTCGTCGGTCGTCGCGAGTCGGACGACCAGAAGCTGGACGAGATCGCAGACCACATCCGCCAGCGGGCGTTCAGCATGTACTCGTCAAAGACGACCGAGCTCTTCTCGATGGACGGCGACAACGAGGTCGAGCCGCTCATGATGATCATCGACTGGGTCGAGAAGCAGGCAAAGCTGTTCAAGAAGCGATTCCCGACTGCCATCCTGTCGTACGTCGACGTGCTTGCACCTGTGTTCACTCGCTGCCTATTGACCATACCCTTGTCTTTAGCGCCATCGACATTGTCGCGATCGTGCTCGGTCAGCAAGTCCCCTTGCTGCTGCAAGACCTCGAGGAGGCTCACCCTCGTCTGCTTGATGCCGCGCTCGGGACGCCAAAATCCGAACCGAAGGTGGACGTTGACGAGATCTTTGGTCTGTACCGTCGGTCGGTCGACATCGTTTCCATGCACGACCACCACTGCCCAGAGTGAGTCGCCCTTTGACACCTGCTTTATAAGCCGGACAGCCAGACTGACTCTCGTGCTCTTGCCAGCTCGGGAGTGTCCTTTGACCTTGGATCGTACTTTGAGCCTTACGTGCGCAAGTGGCTGACGACGACCGATGGGCTGACGTCCAAGTGGGTCACAGAGGTCAGTCGGATCGGCTCTCGCGTCGCCGTAGCCGACTTTTCTGACCTGTTCCGATCTCTGCATCTCTTTTCTGCAGGCGATCCGCGTCGACAAGGTCAGTCTGCGTGCGCCGCTTTTGTCTATCTCTGTCGCTTGATGCTGACGAGGTGCTGCTGTCTTTTGGACAGTTTGAGCCGGAAGGCAACGCGTACAATTCGTCGTCGATCGTCGATCTGTTCGGGTCGTTCTCGAGTGCGCTCGACTTCTTGTATAGTCTCGAATGGCCAGACGCCTATCAAGAAGCTCGGTTCCTCACCGCCCTCTCAAAGGTCAGCTTGATCATTCTTCGTCTCTTGTACGCCGCGACGCTGTCTGACGTGTCTTCATCTTTGGCACTGTCCAGACGCTCAGCAAGGTGCTCGATCAGTACTGCAACGCGATCGAGGAGATGTTCCTGTCCGAGATGTTCCCTCGGGAACCGGTGGACCCGTCGGTACCCAAGGAGAACGCGTGGATCGTCAAGGCAAAGCTCACCCTCCAGGGCGAGAAGAAGATTGAGCCGTTCAACTTCATCCCGGCCTCGTGCGTCAAGCTCAACAACGTCGAGACTGCCCGGAACGAGCTCGATCGGATGTACAAGAAGATGGGCGTCGACGAGGTCACAGACATCATCGAGTCATCCGCACCTCCTGTGCCGACGAAGGAGGCCACTCAGCGCTTCCTCTTCACCGTCAAGATTGTCCTCGCCGAGGGCCTCGTCGCGACGGACCGCAACCCAGCGAGCAAGCTCGACACGTTTGTCACCCTGAGCGACCAGCACGGCCACCGTCTCGCCAAGACGCGCACGATCTACGAGTCTCTCGACCCACGCTGGGACCAGACGTTTGACATCTCGGTCGAGAAGGACCTTTGGCTCATGGCGACCGTCCGAGACCGCGCACTGATCGGCAAGCACGACGAGATTGGTCGCGCTTACGTCCGGCTGGACCCGCGACGGTACGGCGACTTCCTGACGCACGAGGTCTGGTACGACCTCGAGGAGAAGACGGGTCGTCTTCTGCTCCGGATCAGCATGGAGGGCGAGAAGGACGAGATCGGCTTCTACTTTGGGCGCGCGTTCCGGTCGCTCAAGAGGGCAGAGAGCGACATGATCAGGACTTTCGTCGACAAGGTCAGTCGGATCGATCCCCTTTCTCTCTACAGGCTCATACTGACATGCGTCCTTTCCGACCGCGCAGATGTCTCCGATGATTCGTCAGTCTCTGACCCGGAGTGTGATCAAGGCGCTCATCAAGTCGACCGTCGCTCCCGTCGACTACAACGAGACGATCAACAAGCTCACCGACCGCTTCCGATCCGCCATCGGAACCTCGAACGAGCCGCTCATCCCGCTGCCAAAGGACGAGAAGCCCGCCTTGGTCCGACCAAAGGGACTGACGGACGTCGACATCGAGGCAGCCATCAACCCGCTGCTCGACTACTTTGACGTCAACCAGGCCACGCTCAGCAACAGTCTCAGTCTCTCGGCTCTCCAGGCGGTGATGGGCAAGACGTGGAAGGAGATCCTCTCGACGCTCGAGGGCCTGTTGATCCCGCCTCTGAGTGCTGCGCCTACCGACATGACGCCGCTGTCGGACAAGGAGGTCGACATCGTCATGAAGTGGAGGGAGTTCCTCCGCGACTACTTCCATGCGCAGGGCGACGAGAAGGGTCTCTCAAAGGAGACGCTCCACAACCAAAAGTACAACGACCTCATGTCCATCCGTCTCCACTACGACTGGTCGACCGACGCGCTCATGGAGGTCAGTCCCACCATCTCTCTCACTGCCACGTCTCCCTAGCCTCAGGCCGTCACTGACGCCTCTAACACGTATTCTTCTCTCCATCGCAGCAATGCGTGCGCGACTCGCAAGCCAGCCTCCGCAAGGCCGGCACGATGCGACGCGCAAAGTCGGTGTTCCAGTCCAAGAACCTCGGGACGATCAAGGATCGCAAGCGGGAGAAGAAGAAGAACGGCGAGCAAGGGAACGCGGGGAACGCAGACATCATCATGAGGATCTTGCGGATGAGGTCAGTCCCCCCTCCCTCTCTCCTTGCGCCTTCTCTTCCTTGCCCTCCTCCAGGACCCGACTGACCCGGCCTTTTTCTTCCCTTTGTCGTACCAGACCCGGCTCAGCAGTCTCCGAATTCATCTCCCAGCAGATCCAGTTCAAGGAGGTCATCGCCCAGCAAGCGCAGGTCGCCCCACAACCGAAACTCCTCCAGCGTCCATCTTCGGGTGCGAGGTCGAGAAGCTCAAAGTATGGCTCGGGAGGTGGGATCCCGCCTGTGCCGACGCTGCCGAGCGTGCCGAGTGGGGGCTACCAGCTCAGGGACTAGGTCGTTTCGCTGTCGTTTCTGCTTTTTCGTTCTTTCGTGTTTCTGGACCGCCTCGTTTCGCTTCGCATCTCATTTGCTTCTCTTCGTTGACGGTCTCGCTTTCTTGGCTTCTCCCCTCATCTCATCCATACCCCCAGCGCGTCTCTTTGCATACCCCCTTCTGTCTCCGTCTCACTCAGCCGTTCTTCTTGTGTCCAGCTTACTTACTATACTAGCACTACTTCCTCGCACTTTCTAACTACGACGAATCTAACGCTGATGACTTTCTTCTCCCGACTTGTACGGCTGTCGAAAGAGGAGGAGCAAAAGGGTTCATGGCATGGAGTGAGAGAACGGCTCGGGTGTGCGCGCGTTGTTTACGTCGCAACGATGGACTGCTTGACCTCCCACCTCAGGCAGCTTGGAGCGTCGTAGTCAAACTCGTCGAGGAGCTTTTGGAACGCTTGTCCGGTTTCCTCGTCACGGACAACGAGGACGAACGACTTCATCCAGGGCTCTCCGAGCGACGAATCCCGCAGCAGCAGGTTGTCGACGAGGCTGTCGAACCCCCACGAGGGCAGCGTCCTGAAGGTAGACAGGTCCCAGACGACGGACAGGTCACCTGCCGGAGCGAGATACTCGCCTCGAGGGTTGAGCAACCAAACGCCGTCCTGTTCGTGTCGGCCAGGGTCCTGGAACCAGGCAAGCACCTCGATGTTCTGGATGCGGACCTCTCGGAGCCGGCTCGAGCGGCACATGGCGACGGCGACCTTGTCAGAGACGATGTACGGCTTGTCGTGGCTCCGTTGGAGGACGTCGATCGCGCCGTGCAGGACGAGCTTCTCCGGGTCCAAGAGAGCACAAAAACCCGCGAACCCGTCCCTCAGAGTCTCCAGGTACCATCTTGGCCTCTCGTCGTAGTCCTTCCCCGTGACGCTGATTGTCAGAAGATCGAGATGCAACACGGACGAGTCGAGCGGCTGGCGACATCGGCCGAGGTTCCATCCGGGGCTGTAAAAGTAGAGATATCTGGTGTCGAGGTGGATGGAGCGTATGGATGAGAAGTTGACGCTGGGTGCGAGGCGAGGTGAGAGGTCGGAATCCTGCGACAAGGATTTGATACAACTGCTGTCAGCGCAGAAGGCGAGGAGCGGGGCATTGGTTGCAGGTTACTGACTGGCTGCGTCCTGCCGAACAGCCTCTCCAATCGCTGACCGTACTCGATCTTGATATGGTGAAGCAGGACAGGCATGAAGAGCTGCCAGCATGCGAAGCTCGCCTGAGCGGTCCTCGAAAGAGAACGATCGTCTGCGACCGAGATGATGGCCTCAAAGATCTCGAGTGGGAAGGCGCGCTGGAAAGGCCTGATCGCCGAAGCCGGTGCGGAAGACGCTGGAGAGTCGAGCACTGTAGGGTATCTGCTTACAAGCACAACTTCTGGGGCGGGCAACTGAGTCGCAAAGAAGACGGGCAGATGAGACACGCGCACGCACTGAGTCCTGGAGAGGCTTGAAGGGAAGAAACGATGGAGCGACTTACCTTCTGCCACGCTCACGCTCCTCCAGGTTGGCAGTCCGACGCGATAGCTCCGACAGGCGACTCGGAGAGTGTTCTCATCCAGGCTAGGTCCTCGATGCGAGCCCAGAAGCCCTCGGGCTGGTGTCGCTCTCGTTGAAGAGCCAACGCCTCGAGCGTGTGCCGAGTGAGATTGAGGAGCTCCTTCTTCTCACTGGAGAGCCCTGTGACGGCACCCTCGAGCTCACGGACTCGTCTCTGGAGGTCCTCGTACGTCGGAAGAGTGCTGTGGTCCATGGATGGCGAGCTGACGACGGATGTTGGCGATGTGATGAGGGTCGACGTCGGGAGACACCTCGACGTAAGCTCACTGTGCGAGCTCACCCGTCCCTCGGTCTGCCTCCGCTCGGTTCTGACCTGGCACGATTGCTCGAGATCTGGGCGAAGCGGACAGGTACATCCTGATGAGCTCACTCGGAAGTCACGCTTCATGGTCGTATTGCGTCCGAGGTCGGATGCGGAGGCAAATTCGGTTGGGGAGAGGGCGAGCTCAGTAAACTTCGTCGAGTGCCTCCCGACGTCGACCTCTGCCCCATCGCTCCGCCGCCACCGATCGCCTCATCACTACCTTGTCTCCACCATCGCCGTCTCCCAAGTTTCACATCACGTCCGTCCCAGGTGATCATCCAGCCACTGCCGCGTTCCGGGCAGCGCAACTCGCCCACTGGGAGAACGACACTACAGAGATTGGCAGAGCCATCCGAGAGGGCCTCCGAGCGCAGGAGGGCATGCCCATGGATCAGATCTCCTCCGGGCCCTTGTCCGTCTCGGCCACCAAGCTGCCGTTCGCCAGACCGCAGCTGAGCCACATGGAGCCGCTCGCTAAGGCCCTCGGTCTCGACAAGGACGGCGGATGGGTCGACGTCTGAAAGACGATGCACGAGCAGAGGGAAAAGCTTTGTAAGCTGGTGAGTCGTTTTCGCAGCTCACGTCAATCAGTACGAGTATGTACAGCTAACTCGTCCGACATCGGTCGTAGGTCTGGAGCACGCTCGAGTGGAGGGACGAGGGGAACTCTGGCAACACGTACACGTACGTCCGATTCCGCGTCAGTCGGGCCGTCCCACGTTGATGCTGAGCGAACCTTCTTGCCCTGTTCGTTTCCAGGTACTGCTTCTGTACCAAGTACCTCCCTCGACTCATCGCTGCTGCGGCTGCTGAGCCTTCGCCCTCGCTGGCTGCGTCGCCGTACGACCTCATCCTTCGAGGAGCCTGCCTCACGCCTCTAGTCCAGTACTACCTGCGGTCTCGACCCGATCAAGCGATCGCTCTTCGAGACTCGTACTACAAGAAGTGCCTCGCGGCGGTCGATATGGTATGTGCAGACACTGTCCTCTTGCCTTTACGCTCCAGCTGACTGCCGCTTCATGTTACTCTCCAGGACCTTTCTGCTGAGGAGTTGCTCCAGCAGCTCGTCCCCCACCTCTTCCTTCTTCACACGTGCGTCGTCGCGTACGTCGGCTCGCCTCTCTCTACCGCCACGCAAAAGAGTCCTCCTTTCCCGTTCCCTCGACAGGACATCGCCAATCTCAAGGAGACCCTCGACCCTGTCTGGAAGATGATGATGGACGACCAAGGTCGCACAGATAGGTATCATCCTTGGGGAGGACAAGTCGGTGCCAATGTCGCGGTCTTCCTTCTCGGCTTGTCGAGGCAGAACATCCTCGAGCTTCTGCCCGACTTGCTCGAACCGGCCGGCGTCGGCTCGCCTACAGGGTTCGACTTTCTGGCTTGTAGGGCTCTCGGAGTACCCGCCAGTGAAATTCCCATCACCCTCGAGAACGTAGTCATGGGAACGCGTGATACGCTCGAGTGCTTCGAGAGAGACCCAAAGAAGATGAAGATCTGCTCGAGGGTGAGTCTAGCCATCTGTCTACGTCGACAAGTACCAGACTCCTTGGCTGAGCTGACAAAATCCGTCCGGTCTCGCAGTGCCGCGTCGTCTACTACTGCTGCACTGGTCAGAGCCTCGCGCTTGACGGCGTATCGCCCAATGTTTGTTCTCTGATACTGACCTTTGACCGCCCACTCCTCTGCTACTTTCCCCTCAGAGCACCAGAAGCACGACTGGGAGATCGGACAGCACAAGCCCTTCTGCCAGAAGATCGTCTGGGACGAACTCTGAGGACCTCTCTTCGCTCTCGCGCCCAGCCGGCGCACGACTCTCAATCTCGACTCATCTCCACCAGTCTCAATCTCATGGCCCTCTTTTCCCGACGTACCGAGCGGACGATAGTAAGGCACGAGGTGCAAGATCATCAAACAAGCACGAACAAGTTCGTGGACGAGAGATTGTGTTCTTGCGGCGGAACGGAGCGCGACGTCTGCCTCACCAACTACATACGATTCGCCTTTTATCTCGCCTGACTGTGCTTTGGTCTCGGCTCCATCATGTCTTGCATCTCCCTATACTCTGATAACGACATGAGATAGAGCCGTCCCATCCCATGCCTCGCCCCACGCTTACTTCCCTCCGCCGCTGGTCCCCTCCCTCCCCTCGCTTCTCTCTCTCATGCGCTGATGCTTCCGACTTCCTCTCTCCGACTCCCCTCGCGTGCTCACCACGCACCGCCCCCTCCCCAAAGCATGCGTAATCCTGCAGATCCTGTCTCTCTCGGGCAACGATGACGACGAACGATTGCCGCTCGCCTGGGGGCTGGGCCTGACTGCGTGCCTTCTTCTCGATCGCCCCGAGCTGAAGGAACTCTCGCACGCAAGCCGTCCGGTTCCAATCCAGACTCGCCTCAACGTCCACCCCTCAGCTCAAGCTCAGCTCGTTCCTCTCTCCTCCTTTCTCCTCTTCGGCTCGTTCGAGGTCGTCTCACGGTCGTACGCCTGTCGGTCACCCGGGTCGTCACGGTCCCCCCTCTGGACAACGCAAGGTCAACAACGGCGCCATCCCTCGTTCCTCGAAGCTCACCTCAGCTCGGCCGCCTCTTCCCTTCCCAACTTCGTCCTTTTCAGCCGCCATGGTCTTCTCTTCGTCTCGCATGGCTCTCGCTCTTGTGTCTAGTCTGCTCGCGCTCGGTGGGAGTGGGGTGGGTGCCCAGTCGTCAAGTGGGAGCTCGTCGAGCAGCAGCAACGCCGTGGGGAACACTCTCTGTCAGTGGCACGGTCTCTCCTCTTGTCGAAGTCGCTTCGTCTTTCTTGTTCATGGGCGAGGTCGCACACGTATCCGGCCAATCTACTGCAGTATCAAGCCGCTCGAGTGTGGCGCCAGAGCTCTGTCAGCGAGGCATGAGGCGAGAGGGTCGAAGCTCATCCCTTCGCCCTGGCTCGATCCGCCCAACCTTCTTGGCTGACGTCCCCCCGACAGACGATGGAGCCGACCATCGCACTCGAGTTTCGTTCATACACGGAAAAGTTGAGATGGCCCGTGCAGAAGTCACAGAGGGGTCGTGCTAGCGTGGGTGTGATGCAAACGCCGTGCTGCTTGAGGGGGATCGGACGGTGGGGGAGGGGGATCCGGGGAGGACGAGGGTGCTGAGCTCATTGGAGGGCGACTATCTGACGCTGGCATGGATGGCGGACAGCTCGCTGGCTCATCAGCACAGACTAGACAGCATAGTGATATTGACAAGATGACAGCTTGCTGACCTCGCCTTCGTTCCCTTCGCTTGTGCAGACACCAAGTCGGTCACCTACTGTGCGCCGCCGACAGGGATCCTCGTTCAGGACTTCCAGTTCCAGTACTACGAGAAGAACAACGTACGTACGAACATTTTACCGGCCAATCTTACAGAGCGCGGAGGCTCACCTGTGCTTCTGCTTGTCTGTGCTGCGTCGCAGTCTGCCTACTTTCAGCTGTCTGCCGCGTCGGTGCAGAACAACCTCAACCTCGCCGCCCAGGTGACCGTCGACGCTTACGGCATGTCGGCCCTTAACTGGACCATCAACCTGTGCGACGTCCTCGGTGGGCTCCTCTGCCCGTTGCCCGTCATCAGCTTCTCAGGTCAGTTTCCGATGCTCGACCGCACTCCGCCGCAGTCTGCGACCGAGACGCGTCCGAGCTGACCTCGGTCTCCTTTTCTTCATTGCAGGTGGATCTGCGCTTCCTGTCCCTGATGGCGTGACGGACTCTCTCCCATCGATTGCGTACACTGTTCCCGACCTGCAGGCGTTTGCGCAGGTTCAGTTCCGGGACGTCAACACAAACACGGTCGTCGCCTGCATCCAGGCCACCCTCTCCAACGGACACACCACCCGCCTCCCTGCCGTCCTCTGGGCAACAGCCGGAGTCGCCCTCCTCGCCGTCCTGGTCTCGTGGTTCCACACGGCGTGGAACATCTGCCGGTCGGACCCAAAGATCAAGGACCGCGACGAGCTCGTCACGGGAAGCTCGAGCCCTGGCCAGTGGCGAGTCGTCGACGTCATCTTCATGTTCCAGTCGATCGCCGCGACGGGACTGCTGTCGATCGAGTTCCCGAACGTGTACAGGTCGTTCGTGCTCAACTTCCAGTGGGCGATGGGAATCTTCCACACCGACAGGATCCAGACCGCCATTGACCGGGCGAGGTCCATGACCGGAGCCAAGCTCAGCAGGTTCGTTTGCACATCGCCCACATTGGTCTTGTCTCTCGAGCTGACTCCTTCTCTTTCCTTCTCGTTACAGCACCGCGTACCCCGAGACTGCGTTCGTGAACCGAAAGTCGATCTACACGACCCCGATTGGCGGTGGCGACGTCTCGTCCGTCCCGACCTTCTCCGGCTACGTGATCCCGATGGTCAAGCGGTTCGAGGACTTCCTCGCTCCAGCCACCTACGCCAACCCGATCTCGCACACGCCTTCGCCCTACTCGTACCCGACCCTCGGCTCGCGAGCGCTCGTCCCGGACGACTCGGCGTCGAACGCAACGACGCAGCTGCCGGCTGGTCTGCCCGTCTATGTCAACTCGCTCAACGTGTCGGTCGCCAACGCGTTCATGACTGTCTTCTTCACGTGGCTGTTCATCTGGGTCGCCTTCTGGGGACTGCACCTCATCCTCTGGGCTGTGCTCATGGTCGCCACCAAGGCTGGAAAGCGGGTCACCTGGAAGGGAGAGAAGCGTGTCACCGCTGGGGAGGGATGGGCATGGAGGCTGAGGCACAACTTCGGGCTGTTTGTCATGACGAACGTTCTCCGAATGGTGAGTCTGGTCAGCCGAGTATCCGGTCGAACTCTTGCTGATCCATCATCTCTTCTTTTTGCAGAACCTGATGCTGTTCTTCCCGGTCGCCATCTTCTCGATGTACCAATTTACCCTCAACGACGCGTGGCTCCCCATCTTCCTCGCCGCCATCGTGCTCGCCATCACCGTGCTCACCCTCCTCATTGCCGAGGGAACGCTCCTGCTCGCCGCCCACCGGTCGCACACCTCGGTCCCGACCACTCGAACCTCGATCGCTCCCTCGTCCCGACGAGCATCTCGCCGACAGTCGATGTCGTCCCGACCTCAGTCGAGGGCCTCGTACCCTCAGTCGTCGGTCGCGGACTCGGACGACCTGAACGACGCGGACTCGATGGTTGTCACCCACCACAAGGCCATGTTCTCGCCGTTCCCGACGTTCCGACCCTTGTGCTCCGCGCTCTACCAGCAGTACCGTCGGCCACTCCATTCGTTCTGGCTCCTTCCCCTCCTCTTCTCGACCTTTGCCAAGGCGTGCTTCCTCGCGTTCGCGCAGGGACACGGACTCGTCCAGCTCATCGGACTCGTCGTCATCGAGGGGCTGACGTTCATCCTGCTGGTCGCGTTCCGCCCGCACACGAACAAGAAGGGAGACTGGCTCAGCGCGACGCTCAGTCTGCTCAGGCTCGTCGCCATGGGACTGCTGTTCGCCTTCTTTGACCGCCTCAACGCGACCGGCATCGTCAAGACCGTCATCGGACTCGTCAGCGTTGCCGTCTGGGGTATCGCCGTCGTGCTGCTCTTCTTCGGGATCATCTACAACCTGTTCTGGGGGCTTCTGTGGAAGCGACACACACCGAGCGCGCCGATGGACGTCGAAGACATTGACGACGGACGGTCTACTCCTGGTCCTCACCCGGTCATGCTCGAGGGTAATGAGAACGAGAAGGAGTACCCGGACAACCGCCGACTCTCGCAGATCTCGACCGCTGTCGAGGATCAGTCCGCGAAGGACAAGCTCTCCGCCACAGGGTTCACACCCATCTCGGAAAGCGAAGAGCACCAGCAGCACCACGACAACGCGTACGGCGGCTACTACTCCGAGGCCCAGCCTCCCTTCCTGAACGAGAACAGCCGGAACCAGACTTCGTACATTATCCAGGAGGAGGACCTCCAGCCGTCGATCCCTCCCTCGATCGGCACGCCCGTCCCGCTCGCCTCGGACCAGCCCCAGCGACGGTCGATGGGACCTCCAGCCTCGACGACCCCGATGCCGACGCAAATGTCTGAGAGCCGGCGGCAGTCGTACCCGCAGAACACCTCGTCCAGCGGGGTTGATCTCGCACCGCCCATTGCGGCGTTTGCGGGTGTCGGTGCCGGCGGAGGAGGAGGTAACATGCCGACCTTCACGCCTTCGGGGCAGACGCCGTACTACGACGCGATGGAGAACACGCCGATGGGCGGACAGACTCCGAGGGCTGGCGGAGAGGGTGGGGGCTACTTCACTCGCGGGAGGTAACCGCTCGAACTAGGTCTCGGCTTCTGCTCTTTTCATAGTCCCTTCCGCACACACGTCTCTGGTTCCGAGTCCTATATCTGCGGCTCTCTCGCCTCTCTTCCTGGTCGCTCATCTCGTCTCGCTCATGCCTCTATACTGTATCTGTACTTGCCCCGTTCTCGTGCCCCATCTCCGCACCCAACCCATAGACTACTTTCGAACCCATTTTCTTCCTCCTTCTTGCATGGCTATGCATAGCATTCGCTCTCGCTCTCGCACATCTTTTGGCATCATAGAGCTCGACTCGACAACACGCTTACTGTAGAGTCTCTTTGCCTAGATCCCACACTCCCTGAACACTCTTCGTTTCTTCTATTTTTTCGGTTCCACAACTTTGTTCGTAACGACTAATGAACTCGATCTCCTACACGTCGTCCCACAGAGCTTGGAGTGATACACCTCGCAAGACCGGCCGAACAGCTTCTACAGTACCTTCCCTCTCTCAATTCCCCAGCTCATCCATCGGCCGACCCTTTGCTTCGGCTTCGGACGAACACGACACCTCTCATGGCTGCCAAGGTTCATCCGAAGCCGAAGCCGACGAACGAAGACCTGATTGGTCCTCTTTACTTGACGACCGGCGCTCGGCTCGTCCGCAGTCCCTGTCTCCTCTCATCAGATACCACGCGGACAATCGGGTCGAGCTCACTTTTCACCCCTCCCACACACACCATCGGCATGTCTTCCGTCCCACACGTAACGACCGCCCCCTCACAGGACCTGCTCTGGTCCCTCTCGACGCCGCCATCCGAAGCCGGGGGGCTCAAGACGATCCTCATCCTCGGCGGTTCCTATGGCGGGCTCCGAGCTGCTCGGGTCCTAACGGATGGTGCAGCGGGTGTGGAGTTGGTCAAAAAAGGGTACAGGGTCGTGGTGGTGGATAGGAACGATCATTTCAATCGTACGTGACACGGTGCAGGGGAGGAGGGGGGAGGGAGGAGGGAGGGGGAAACGAGCTCACCGCACCGGCTGATATGTTCATCGGTATCGATGGGGACGGGGTGTGGTAGATCTGTACATCTTTCCGAGGGTTAGCGTACTGGACGAGTACGCTGAGAAGGCTTGTACGTCTTACCTCCTTCCATCTGCCTTGGATCCGGGTTGTGAGCTCACTCCACCCTCTTTCCGCTTTCCTCCGCCCTCGCAAGTCATCCCCCACTCCCTCCCCTCCCCCCACACATACCTCCACTCGACCCTCCTCTCCCTCTCACCAACCCACGCAACTCTCTCCCTCCCTCCTTCCTCCCCGACCCCAACCCTGCTCAAAATCCCGTTCTCCTACTGCGTCTACGCCCTCGGAGGGACGCTCCCTCGCCCAATTGATCTCTCACACGGGGACGGCACCAAAGCTACTGGAGTCAAATGGATGCAAGGGATGCGCAAGAGGATCGATAGCCTAGGAGAGGGCGGAAGGGTCCTGGTTGTCGGTGGAGGGGCGTTAGGGATCCAACTTGCGACGGACGTGAGGGAGGGGCGATGGGACGTGGGGGGGAAGGGGAAGAGGGAGGTGACGCTGTTGCATTCGAGGACACAGCTGCTCAACAGGTTCGATCCGTACATGCATGAACAGAGTGAGTTGGCTTTTCTCTCGATCTGGGAGGGTGGGAAGGGGGGTGGGGTGCTGATGCGTTTTTTTTGGTGTGGTTGGGACGCAAAAGCGAAGAGACGGTTCGATGCCATCGGAGTCACCTATCATCTCGGAGAACGCGCCATCATCCCCCCTGAAGGGTTGGATCTAGAGTCGACGACGCCAAAGCTCGTCACCACCACCACCGGCCGACAGATCCCTTGCGACATCATCGTTTGTCCCCCCTCCCCCCACCCCCCTTTTCCCCTCCCTCCTCCTCCCTACCTCACCCAACTGACTCGTCTCTTGGTGTGGTGATCAAAACAGCTCATGTGCAACGGCCAAACCCCCCTCTCCCATCATCTCATCCCCTCCTTCCCTTCCTCCATCGACCCAGCAACGAAACTCATCCGCGTCTCGAAAACCACGCAGATCGTCACCGCCGACCCCACTCCTGACTCTGCTGCTCAACCTATCAACGGCGGAAACATGTTTGCGATCGGGGACTGTTGTTTCCAGCAGGATGTTATCATGGCTGGGTATAGTGAGTTTTCCTCCACCTGACCTGCCCGTGCGTGACCTCTCGTCGTGGGGAAGAGATTGTGTGCTGACGGGCTTTTTGTCACACCGACGCGGACTCACCACCCCTCCTGTTGCCCTCTTGGCAGCCGCGTACAACCAAGGCACCATCGCCGCGCAAAACATCCTCAAGATGATCGATCACTCTTCCTCTGCTTCCTCTCCCTCGTCAGAACCGCTCAAGCTGGACGAATGTCCGTCTCCTTCTTTCCCAGTACTCCCCACTTCCTTCTCGGTTGCTGACGACGGTGCTTCTTTCCTCTCCCCGCTTCCGCCCCCCTTCCCCCTTTTCCCCTCACC
>BTPH01000001.1:17419-90132 GCA_036245725.1 Mrakia hoshinonis
CCACAGACGAATGGGAAGCCCCAGCGATCAAGCTCACCCTCGGCCTCAAAGACTACGTCATCCAAACCGTCTCCTCCGACCCTGAAAAGCGGTTCAAGGTCGGCTCTGACGGGGAGGAGGACCTGGGCGTGGAAGCGATGTGGAAGTTTTATGGGGTGGATCATCTGCCGAGATCTGCTTAGCTAGCTAGGCTTCGTCCTCCCTTTCCTTATTTTCTTCCGGCCGATATAGAGTAGAGAACTAATGATCTAACGCACATGCATCGCCTCAACTGGAAGAGATGAGAGGTCTAGGCCGATCTCGCCCCACTCCCGTCCCGCCAGCCCTCAAAGAAAGCGATCATCTGCGGGGTGATCCTCCTCCCGACCGAGTTGATCGAGTGCAAGAAATCCACCCGACGGACGAACGGAGCGTTCAGATCGGCGTTCATCGCCATCAATGCGGCGTCCTGGCAGACTTGGACGATCTCTGCGCCGGAGCAGCCGTCCGTCTTGATTGAGCACGCAAAGAAAAGAACCGGGTCAACGTGCGTGAGCAGGACGCGAAAGAAGGGCAGGGATAGACGGGGGAGAGAGTGAAGGGGAGAGGACGCACCTGTTCCGCGAGTTCCTTCGCGTCGACACCCGGCTCGACTGCCATTTGAGCGAGACGGATCTTGAAGATCTCCTCTCGGGACTCGGTCGAGGGCGGACCGACGTAGAGGATGCGGTCGATTCGGCCTGGACGGAGAAGGGCAGAGTCCTGCGCCATCACACAACAGCCGAGAGCAAAAGTCAGCGATGAGCCGGAGGCAAGGGGGAGAGATGCAGCGGCGAAGAGGATGGGAAGGGGTAAAGAGGGACGCACGATCGTATCCGGCCGGTTGGTCGCTGCAACCACGGTGACGCCCACGAGTTCCTCGATTCCGTCCATCTCGTTGAGGATCGAGGTGAGGATCCCGTCGGTGTGGGAGTCGTCAGAGGAGCGAGCGGTGCAGAGGGCGTCGATCTCGTCCTGAAGTGGCACAGAACACGAAGGCAAGGTCAGCCCTCGGGGTACAAGGGCGGGAAGGATTAGGTTGAGGAAGGCGAGGAGTTGAGGACGTACGAAAAAGATGATGGACGGCGAGGCGGCTCGTGCCTTACGGAACACCTCTCGGACGGCACGCTCGGACTCTCCGACGTACTTGTTAAGCAGCTAGATGCGACAAGGAAAGCTTTCGTCAGCTTCCAGACTCAACGAGATGCACCGTGTGAGAAGTCTGCCAGTATGAGAAGTCTGCCAGTACGCACCTCCGGTCCCTTCACCGCCAAAAAGTTGATCCCACTCTCGGTCGCCAACGCCTTCGCCGTCAACGTCTTACTGCACCCAGGCGGCCCATAAAGCAGCACTCCCCTCGGCGGTCTCACTCCCAACCTCGCAAACGTATCCTTGTACAGCAACGGCCACTCGACGCACTCCCTCAGCTTCTGCTTGACCTCTTCTTGTCCGCCGATGTCGGACCATTTCGTGGTGGGCGTCTCGAGGAAGACCTCGCGCATCGCGGAGGGGCGGACGAGGGGGAGCGCAGAGAGGAGGTCGGATTCGGAGAGGACGAGTGGGGCGGGGGTGGGGGAGATGTTGAAGGTGGCGGTGGCGAGGTGGGCTTGGATGGCGAGGGTGCCGGCTTCGCGGATGAGGGACGAGAGGTCTGCGCCGACGTAGCCGTGTGTTTTCGAGGCGATGTTGAGGAGGGCTTCCGGGGTGAGGGTGTTGGGGATGGAAGAAGTGAGGATCTCGAGGATGTGGAGACGCGAGGGCGCGTCGGGCACACCGATCTCGATCTCTTTGTCGAATCGTCCGGGTCGCCTGAGCGCCGGGTCGATAGCGTTCGGTCGATTGGTCGCTCCAACAACGACGACCCTCGTCTCCTCTCCCTCTTCCTCCTCTTCGCCGCTTCCCATGCCGTCCATGAGCGTCAGCACCTGCGCTACCACCCTTCTCTCTACCTCTCCGCCGCCCTCCTCCCTCTTTGGGCACAGCGCGTCAATCTCGTCAATCACGATCACACAGGGGCTCCTCTTCTTTGCCTCCTCCCAGACACCTCGGAGACGCTCCTCGGTCTCTCCGTGGAAGGAAGACGACAGCTCAGGTCCATTGATGACGATGCACGAGCAGCCGGGCGAGGACGAGGCGATCGCCCGAGCGAGGGCGGTCTTTCCCGTTCCAGGAGGTCCGTGGAGAAGGATACCGCGTGGCGGCGGGAGCGAGAGGGACCGGAAGAGTGTAGGGTGGAGGAGGGGAAGGTCAATCATCGAGCGGATGAGGGTGATCTGGGAGGAAAGACCTCCGAGAAGGGCGTAGCCGGACCGGGCAGCAGGGTTGGCCGAAAGAGGGTTGGGAGGAGGCGGTGGAGGGTAGACGTTTATGTATGAAGGGAGCAAGGTTGATGTCTGTCGTCAAGACAAGAGAGACGAAGGGCGGACGCTAGTCAGCGATGCCGGCGGACGACATACTGGGCACGCGAAATTCAGACTTACCTTGGACGAAGACGCTCCTCCAGATTTGCTCCTCTCCCTCTTCTCTGAGCCAGTCGAAGGTCCAGCCTTGCCCTTACCCTTCCCAGCTCCAAGCGTGACGAGCACCTCGGTCGCCCACGTCGCCTGCCAGACCGACCGCGAGTCGTCCTCGGCTTCAGCACCAGCCCCGTTCAGCTTGAGACCCTCCAGACCAGAGGCCAACCCTTTAGTCGTAGGCGAAGACGTCGGGAGGACAACATCGTCGATGGACGAGATCTTGAACGTTCTCGTTGACTCGGTCGAAGGGAGGGGGATGATGAGGCGGGTGTGGGCGGTGAGGTACTTGACGTCGACTGCGAGCAGCAAAGGACACCATCAGTGGCCTTCTCACTCCCACAAGCGAACGAAACGAAGGCTCACCGAGTGCCTCCCTGACGCATACCCTGACCCAAGCGTTCTCCCTCTCCCTCTCGCTCGCCTCGTCCTCTTCCTCGTTCGGCTTCTTGGTCGTCTCGCCCTCTTCCGACTCGGGCAGCACCTCCGTGACGCCAACGAGCTTGGCATCCCTCATACCAGCCTTGGTCATCTTGACCTTTGTGAGGTGGATCTTTGAGAGGGGCGCGTCCGACTCGTCCGGGTCCGTCATCGGCAGGCCGAGTGAGAGCAGGTGGGCGGGCGCGAGCTGGCCGACTTCAAAAGCGGGGTGAACGAGAGAGTTTAGCAATCGGGCGATAGCGAGATATATGCAGCTAAGTGTGATCTTACACGTTGTCGGGTTTGTTGCTGTCGGCCAGACTTGGAGGAAGAGGTACGGCTGCAAGGATTGAAGGAGGACAGGGTGGTGAGCTTCGTTCATCCCTCTCACCTCAGCTCAGAGCCGCCTCGTCCGCCTCTCCGGCCGCCTCGAACGGCAACGACACCTCAGTCAAGCAAATTCCGACCTGATATTCTCTCGAGCCAAGCGCTCCGACCGCTCGAGCGGCTCCCGACAGCTCGACGTGCCACGACGACTCACCTCGCTCGCTCCGTCGGCAGTCACCTTGACCAGATCCCCAGCCGCAAGCTTGTTCGCCCGGAGCTCATCCGCGTTCACAACAATCCGACGTGAGGACCGACCGAGCGTCTCGGCAGGGAGAGCGTACAGCTGCATGTCTGGCCGTGTCTGTCGTGCAAGTTAAGGAAGGGGTCGGGAGAAGGCCGAAATTATGGGCTCGAGCTCAACGTCCCCGAGCTCGTGGTCTGGGCCATGTGAGCCATTCCATCATCTTCGCTGATGAGGGAAAGTAAAGATAGACGCAATGGGTGCTCAGACGTTCCCTAAGCTATGTTCATCGCACTGTGCGAGATGGGTCGGGCGGCTCTCGCGGTTTGCTTGTCTTTCGGCAGGAACATCGCATCCCGCTTGCGTTGGAGAAAAGACATCTGCCCTCACCGACCCAGCATTTTGGAAGAAGGCTCATGAGATCGAGACTGGTGGAGATGAGTCGAGATTGAGAGACGTGCGCCGGCTGGGCGCGAGAGCGAAGAGAGGTCCTCAGAGTTCGTCCCAGACGATCTTCTGGCACATCGGCTTGTGCCTGAACAGCCAGTCGTGCTTCTGGTGCTCTGAGCCGCGAGATAGCAAAGAATAACGAACGGATGAGGGTGAGCAGAGGCCAAGTTCGGTGCGGAACGAGAGGGGGAGATACCGATGCAGCAGTACATGACAACCTTGCACTGCGATCGGGAACAAGAAGATGATCAGTCACGCTCGATACTGAGTTGGAGTCGGGGATAGCACTCACTCTCGACCAAGCCTTCATCTTCTTGGGATCTCGTTCAAAACACTCGAGGGTGTCCATCCCGGTCACGACGTTGGACAACTCCGGAGCGATGTTCTCAGCCGGGATGCCAACGCCTCGGCAAGCAAGATGGTCGAATCCGGATGGCGAGTGGTGCGCCTCGAGCACGTCGGGGATCATGTCGAAGATGTCCTCTTTGAAGAGCCCCGACGAGAAGACGAGCGTGTTCGAAAAGATGTTGCCGGCCCAAGGGTAGAATTCGCCTCGTCCGCATCTGACCTGGTTGGCCTTGATCATCTCCCAGACGGGTCTACAGGCGCCGTTGAGCTCAAGACAGACCCGAAACGGGAAGGGCAGAGGCGGAGCCTTCTGAGCGGCAGTCGAGAGAGGCGAGCCGACGTAGGCGGCGATGCAAGTATGCGCGACGAGGAAGTGAGGGACGACCTGCAAAACAAAGTCGTTCGTGGAGAGGGGCTGCAAGAGCGACAGCGGGAGCACATGCGTCAGCTCGAAAGGAAAAGAGCACGCCGAGACATGGTCAGATTCCGGGGCGGCTCACAGTCTTGACCACCTCGAAGCACTTCTTGTAGTACGTGTTTCGTAGATCGATAGCCTGGTCGGGTCGAGATCGAAGGTAGTACTGGACGAGAGGCGTGTTGCAAGCTCCTCGGAGGATCAGGTCGTACGGCGAGGCAGCGAGCGAAGGCGAGGGCTCGGCGATGGCGGCAGCGATCACTCGGGGCAAGTACTTGGTGCAGAAGCAGTACCTGGACCGAAAAGAGAGCAGATAGTTCAGTCACCAGGCTGCTGAGGGTCAGAGAGACAAGCAATCTGGCGGACGTAAAGGTGTTGCCCGCGTTGGCTTCATCGTGCCACTCGAGCGTTTGCCAGACCTGGGTACAACAACGTGCCCAACACTTGATCAGCAACAGCCTTTCTAGTTGAGAGGAGCACGACGGCAAACGATACGTACGAGCTTGCACAGTCGCTTCCTGTGCTTGTCCATCGTCTGCCAAACGTCGGCCCACCCGCCGTCCTTGTCGAGTCCGAGCGCCTTTGCGAGCGGCTCCATGTGGCTCATCTGCGGCCTCACGAACGGCATCCTGCTACCTGAGAAGGACAAGGGCCCGGAGGAGATCTGATCCAAGGGCATGCCCTCCTGCGCTCGGAGGCCCTCTCGGATGGCTCTGCCAATCTCGGAAGTGTCGTTCTCCCAGTGGGCGAGTTGCGCTGCCCGGAACGCGGCAGTGGCTGGATGATCGCCTGGGACGGACGTGATGTGAAACTTGGGAGACGGCGATGGTGTAGACATGGTGGTGATGAGGCGATCAGTGGTGGCGGAGCGATGGGGCAGAGGTCGACGTCGGAAGGCACCTCGCGAAGCTCACGTCGAACAGCTGTCGACTTTGGGGCTTTTGCCTCCGCATGTTCCCACCAACCCTCGGATCTTTCAGAGCAACTATCTATGAGACAAGAGCGAGCTTGTATTCCTCTCTTTGACAAAGCACACTATATATCGGTCGTCATTGGCTCTGGATCAGCATCCGGCTCAGCGAGGGAGGAGACCCCTCATCGTGAGCTCTGCCTCGAATCTCGCCCTGACGCCAGACGTCCATCTTCCCCTTCTTCTCTTCGCTCCGTTCTCCGTTCTCCCTTCTTCCTTTTCCGGTCTCAAAGATGGCTACCTCTGCTGCTCCGGCCTCCAAGGCTCCCTACAAGCGTACGTCCGTCTCCAGAGCGGGTGCCTCGACGAGTGAGGGAGGAGATGTTGGCGTCGGCGGAGACGGTCCGAAAACGACGAAGCTGACCTTTGCCCTCGTTCTCGTTCGCCCTGGTATGATGCTTGTTCATGGACTTATCTTCGTGTCCTCAAATCAGCTATCGCTCTTCCTTTCCAGTACCAGTTTGCCGGTACGTGCCTACCTCTGAGCTCGTCGTCCTTCACGCTGACCCCACGTCGGTATCCCTGAGCTGACCTTCCCTGTTCTCGCCCTGATCCGCCCTCGTAGCTGGGGCCATCGCCGGTATCTCGGAGATCCTCCTCCTCTACCCTCTTGATGTCGGTGCGTCCTGACTCTTGTTGTCGAAGCGAGCTCAGCGAACCGTACGCGGAGGAGATTGCGAGCTGACCGTTCTCCGCCTGTCCTTGCTTCTCGCGCCTTGTGCTGCTCCAGTCAAGACGCGTCAGCAGCTCGCCACGGGCAAGCAGATTGGGATGGTGCAGACGTTCAAGGACATCATCAAGGCAGAGGGGTCAGTCCGGCTTCTCTTTGGGCGGGGTGCGAGCGGGCTCTGTTGCGTCGGGCGAGTCACGAGCGCACAGTTGGCGAGGGTCAGATGGGACGAGTCGCCAGGTGATCAAGGGGGCAAGTCGAGTGTAGGGCTGATGGGAAAGGCATGGAGCAGAAACGATCACAGGGTGGGACGTCCGAGAAGTTGACGAGCTCGACGGGCAAGCCTCGGGCGAGGAGGCGACCTCGAGCTCAACCAAACGTCCCTGGTCAGACGTCGGGCTCTCGAGCGACGCGCGTCCTCTGGCACAGACATGAGGGAAGCGCCACCGTGCCTGGTGGTTCAGAGTATTGCAGGGCGCATGCGACCTGGCAACCATATTCCTAGCCCGACCCGTCTACCCTTCCGGTCGTCCTCCAACCGCCCCCGGCCGAAATGTCCCCAACCTTTGCTGACCCCTACCTTTGCCTCCTTTGCTTCTGATTGCCTTCTCACAGTGTCGGACGACTCTACCGAGGTCTCGGACCTCCCCTGATGCTCGAGGCACCCAAGCGAGCGCTCAAGTGTACGTCACGTCCTCCCAGCTCGAGCTCAACATCCCTGCTTCCCCACGGGCGCGCGCTCCGCCTTCGTTAGCCGCGTCTCTTCGACACACCCGCTGACCTACCGCTCGCGTCTTCTCACTGCAGTCGCCGCGAACGATGGCTGGGGCAAGACGTACACGAACAACGGAGCCGTTCCGATGACGCAGGGGCTGTCTGTGCTGACTGGAATGTCGGCCGGAGCGACAGAGTCCATCATCGTCACCCCCTTTGAGGGCGTCAAGATCTTGCTGCAGGACAAGAACTCAAAGTACACGGGAGCGATGGACGTGATCAAGAAGGTGAGCGCAGAGGCTGGTCCTCTGGGGCTCTACAAGGGAATGGAGGCAACGTTCTGGAGGTATGTACCGTCGATCGGTCTGTATATCTTGCTCCTGCACGCGAGTCGCTGACGTGCCAGGGTACTTCGACTCGCGCAGACACGTGCTGTGGAACGGAGGATACTTTGGGTGCATCTTCCAGGTCCGAGGGCTGCTCCCGACGGCTGAGACGAAGGGGGAGACGCTGAGGAACAACTTCATCGCCGGATCCATCGGAGGATTCGTCGGAACCGGTCAGTCTCTCTTCTTCTGCCGCGCTTGCTCCTCGCCTTGACGCATCGACTGATACTCGGCCTTGTCGTTTGCAGCCCTCAACACTCCTGCGGACGTATGGAAGTCGCGTGCCCAGTCGACGCCCTCAGGGTCCAAGATCGGGTGGACGTTCATCGAGATCTCGAAGATTGCCAAGAACGAGGGTGTCGGAGCGCTGTACCGTGGTTTCGTGAGTCATTTTTCTCTGCTCAATGGGATAGATCTCGAAGGAAAGGACAGCACGTGTCAGGCGGCAGCCCGGCGCGTCGACCGAGGGAGACGCGTAGCTTCTGCATGACCTCACGGCCGGCCATCATCCTTCGGCCCAGGTCTTCTTATCGGTCGCTGACCATCTTCTACTCCTTTGCATCTATCCTTTTGCAGACTCCGAAGGTGCTCCGTCTCGCACCGGGAGGAGGAGTCCTGCTTCTCGTCGTCGAGGCTGTCCTCTCTGGGTTCAGGTCGTTCCTCGGACCTCCGTATGTGTAGAAGCCTTCTCACTGCCTTTTGTATCGGCTAGACTTAGACGGGAGGAGGAGGAGCGGGTGCAGGGAGACGAGGAGGCTGTTTGTGCTTTTGGTCTTGGGTTCTTCCACTTTTGTTGCGATGCGGAGATGCAGTTCACCACTCACCGAGGGGCACGCGACGCGGCCGCCGAGGTGACCGAGATGCTGCTCCTGTCCATCTACCTGTAGGACATAGCAGCTCCTAATGGTGTCGTAGGGGTACAAGGGGGAAAGAGACAGGCGACCCGATCACGAGCTTGTGGGAGTCATGCGCTTTTCGGCGTCCGTTCAAGGGACGCGTCCTCGCCTGTGCTCACGTCAGCCCCGTGAGCCCGGTCAGCCGAAGCTCACCTCATCCACCTTCCCATCGCCGGCTAACAACGTTTCTCACACTCTAACCGCCACCCTCGAGCGCGAGTCCGCCATCGTGTCTGCTCCAACCACATCCATCAAAGACTCGGCAGCAAGCGCAGAGATGCAGTCACCCACGCCGCCACCTCCCCCGCGCCGGACACACTCATCCTCCTCGTCCTCTGGCGTCGTCTCATACGGCGCCCGCCTCGTCCGCACCCTCTCTCTCTCTCTCAAACGACGTTCCTCCTCATCCTCAAGCTCGTCGTCTTCCGCAAGCAAACCCTGCTCGACCGCCTCCGCCTCCACGTCCACCCGCACATCCACGTCGACCCCGCCCGAACGAACGTACCCTCTCCCGACCATCGACGTGATCGTCTTCCCGCCTGATCCTCCTCCTCGAAGCCATCCGCTGTCCCGACGACCGAGTCCATCGGCGCAAGAGAGCAGGAATCTCAACCCTTCACCGCCGCCGGGCGAGTCCGGGCGGAAACGGACAAACACGCGCAGTGAGCCCGAGGCCGAGGAGGAGGAGGTGAGGGAGCGGCCTGGGACGCCCATCCCTGTTGAGCCGAGACGAGCAGGAGCGAGAGGGGTGGAGATGAAGGTTGGTGGGTGGGTGGGGTTGACGTGACTGGTAAGGTGGGGTGCGAGGAGGGCCCGGGGTGGACGAGGAGAGGGAGGTGTGTGTGGGGGTGACGACGAGATTTCGATTGTGACGACTTTATGAACCTCCTTTTGTGCATTGACTGGACTGGACTGGCGAGAGAGAGAGAGAGAGAACGAAGAGAAAAGAGCGTTCATCGAACGTGGAGGCGACGAAGCCAGAGGAGGTGAGCTCGCGAGGTCGAGCTCATGTTGAGGTGCCTCCCGACGTCGACCCTCTCTACACCGCTTCAACCCGTCATCAGCTCGCCATCCATGGACGCCAACGCTTCTCCGACGTACGCGGATCTTCAAACACGAGTCCGCGAGCTCGAGGCACGAGATCCCGCTCACGTAGCCGAGAAGGAGAGCTTGCTCCACATCGCAACCGAGGCCGTCCAAGCGCTCGCCCTTCAGGCGCCTCCCATCGAGCCAGCAGGCTTCTGGATCCGAGATCGAGACGCCGCATCCATGACAAGGGTCCAAGAGCTCGGGCTCAATGACACGAGGCAAAAGAAGAGGCCTGAAGACGGATGGCTTTGGCAGACGGTGAGTTTCCTCCGAGACTCTAGCACCTGGTGCGATCGTCTTGCGTCGTCACTTCTGACTCCGACCTCACACCATGACAGGTCGAAACGGGAACGCGTGAATCTTGGCTACCCATCTTCCCTGCGAGGACGGTCTGGTCCCTTTCCGACCACGTTGCGCCCAAAGTGTACGAGGTCAAGCCGTTCCTCCGGGAGTTCCCGCTCGAGCTGTTCCAAGCCATCATCGCCATGGCCGACACCCAGTCCATCTCGAGGACAGCTCGCGCGAGCTACTCGTGCTACCAGCTCTTTCTGCCTGTGCTCTTGAACCACATAGTTGTATCGTCGTTCCAAGACGTCTGCGGGCTCTTCTCAGCACACAGCAAAGTGAGAGCGCCCGTTGGCTGTGCATCTCGATACGGAAGTTTGACAATCCTCCTCTTCTTCTGTTTGAACCTTGCCAGACCATCCCTCGTTCATCGCGCTTGAACCTTTTCCAAGCATCCCAGCGCGTTCGCTCGCTCACGATCAGTTCGAGCTCGCTCAAGAGGAGCCTCAACGTCGACGCCTTCGACCTTGCCCACCGTCTCGCCCCTAGATCAGGGGTCCTTGAGCTGGACGTTTTGATCCTGCTCGTGGACGAGTCAAGCCCTGGCCCCACTTTCGTCCTCATTCTACAAACGGGCGAGGACGTCCTGGCGTACTTGGAACCTGCAACTCTCGTCGTCCGGGCCGGTCCGGCCATCGTACATAACCCCGGTGACTGTTACCAGTGGACTTACATCGTACGGGAAAGAGCAGCACTTGCTATGACCCGATGGACCCGACTCAGACATGTCTGCCTCGAGCAGATCGACCTGCTCTGCGAGGGAGTCGTCGAGCGATTCTTTCTGTCCATCCTGGACGTAAACGGCCAATCGCTGTTCGACGAGCCTGAGAAGATCAGCATCGTCTGGGAGCTGCCATGCACGAACCTTCCGAACATGCGATATGTAGCAGCGGCCAACTTTCTCGACGCACTTTCCAGACGGGACGACATTCTTCAACAGCCGTGGCTCAAGTCGTTCACCGTGGCCTTTGCAACGGATGAGTCAGCCG
This sequence comes from Mrakia hoshinonis, assembly GCA_036245725.1. Classification (NCBI taxonomy): domain Eukaryota; kingdom Fungi; phylum Basidiomycota; class Tremellomycetes; order Cystofilobasidiales; family Mrakiaceae; genus Mrakia; species Mrakia hoshinonis. Next base: position 28,211 of record BTPH01000001.1, read on the forward strand.
AAGAATTCAAGACGCTAGTAGAGAATAGGAAGGAGGATGCCCTGAGCCGTCTCAAGTGGGAGGTCAAGAGCAAGCCCGCCATCGCGTAGACCGCCCACGTCTTCCATATCTCTCTCCCACGATCCATGCCAACCCTTTCTCTTCTCAACTGCCCTCTTATTGAAAATTGAACGACGACTGGTCATAAGATCGTGATGACGAAACACAGAAAGAGAAGAACGCGCGAGATGAGCGCGAGAGCGGAAAACGAGCACTGCAAGACGAAACGAGACGACGTAATGTAAGCGAGCGCGACGAACGAAAGAAAAAAGAGAAGAAAGACGAGCGTACAAAACGTGAGTTGTAAGGTAGGCGGGTGTCGTAAAGTCATAGGGTACGATGTGGCAAGAGAGAGCGAGAAGAAGGAGTGTCCGAGGAAGAAGAGAGAGCGAGAAAGATGGGGCGGGGCACAGGGTCATGGGGGCGTAAGTGAGGAAGTCTATGAACGGGCTCGGAAATGAGAGAACGAAGGATGAGGGCAGAAAGATGAGGGAGCAAGAAGAAGAAAGAAGGATGAAGGGACGAGAGGAGAGGAGGAGCGATCACTGCGCAACGTTCCTCAGCTCCTTCGTCAAGCCCTTGAGGAAAGTGTGCGACAGCGCACCGAGCTTGAGGCAGTGCCGGTAGACGTTCCCGTCGATCTCTGTCGGGTAGTTTGACGCGAGCGTGTTCATGATGATTGCGTTTCGGAGGCTGTTTGCAGAGAGAAGACGGAGGTCAGCCTCGAGCGGAGATGGTGAAGCGAGAACACACGGGTAGAAGACTTACATGGCGGCTCGCTTGGTGGCCTTCTCGACGTTGATGAGCGGTCCGGGCGTGATGCCGGCTGGGAGAGGGTCGAGTCCGGCGGTCGATGGAAGGGCAGGGTCCGGGGCGCGCTCGATCTGCTCCAGGTCTTGGAGATAGATCGCTGGTGGAACAAAGGAGGCAGAGAAAGATCAGCTACCCGTCATAGAGGCAAGCCTGAGAAAGAAAGATAGTGGCTCACTCAGTAGCGGCACATAGAAATGCCCACCTGCCCTCTTCCTCTCCTTCTCCGCGCTTGTCCTCTCCGCCCCGCTCGCAGGCACATTCGGGTGCGTCTTGCTCGCATCCGTCCACTGGCTGCTAAACCACTCGGTGTTTGAGTCCTCCACCGCCTGATGCAGACGGCGGATGTTCGGGTACCCTCCCGCCGACGAGCATACGTTCTGGAGGAAGGGCATCTCGTGCATCCGCGAGAGCTTGAGCCACGTCTTCTCCCCGAGAGAAAGTCGGACGGCGGGTGTGTGGAGGCCCTCGACGATGGCGACGGCGGAGAGGAAGTCGGAGAGCTCGTAGGACTTGTAGGCGAGTTTGACGAAGCGGGAGAAGAGCGCGGAGGGGGTGTGGCGGGATTGGTTCGAGTTGCGGAGCGTCAGAATCTGGAGAGGACAGAACAAGCCACGCGAGTCAGATGATGCAGCCTCACAAACGGGAGATGACAAGGTCGAGGTGCTCACGATCTCGCTCTGGACCCATCTGACCATGATCTCAAACCTCGACAGCCACATCGCCACGTCGCTGATCTTTGGCTGACCGAGCGCCTTGCGTCGCATCTTCTCCTTGATCAGGTCCTCCCACGAGTCGAACACCGGTGCCGGATGGGTCTGCCACAGAGGCGGGATCGTACCGAGCTCCTTGAAGCTGATGCCGTTCATGATCTGCCCGTGCACGTTGGCCAGGCCGGCAGCGACAAGCTCCGTCTTGATGTTGACACTGTAAGAAAAGGGAACAAGGTGAAAAGTCAGCCGGAGCTCTTGAGCATAAAACGTGGAAATGATAGATGCTCAGACTCACATGAAACAGACATGACGAAGAGCAGGCACAGGAGGCGGATTGGACGGGCGCCGCTTCCGGAGCGAGTTCCTCTTCGGCGTGATGGGCGTCTTGCGCACGACAGGTGGAGGCGAGACGACCGAGGGTAGCTTCTTGCTCGACAGCGGCCGAGGCGTGCTCTCCATCGGAGGGGTCGACTCGTTCGGCGCGATCGAAGGAGCAGGAGAGGCTGTCGGTGGCCGTCCTGGGTTCGACGGTCGTGCCGGAGGTGCGTTGATCGAGTCGACGAGCGCGTCCATGTCGGGACTCGTCCGGCCGGACTCGACCTCTGCGGCAGGCAGCAAGGAGGCCGTCCCGGTCGCCGGACCCGTTGACGGCTCGCTGAGAGAGATGAGCGACTCGCGACCGTTGAAGCCTGACCGAGGATTGCTCGAGTCTGGACTGGCGACGTCTCTGTCGTCCTCGCCAGCACTGGACGAGCGCATGCGACTCTTGACGATGGCCTCCTCGACGAGTCGGTCGACCAGCTTGCGCTTCTCCTCCTCCTTGTCCGGGTCCACGAACCCGTTCAGCCTGGCGAGCGCATCTGCAGGCGTGCCAGAGTCCTCCTCGTCCTTCTCGAAGATCTCTGGGTTGAACACCTTGAGAAGCTCGTAGTTGTACGGGTCCGTATTGGAGCCCGTCGACGAGTGAGAGTGCGTCGACCCTCGCTGAGGCTGCTGGATGTATGACGACAGCGTGTCGATCGAGCGACGGACGAGCTGCAGGCCCTGAGCTGCGTTGGGCAGGCGGCGCTCGGGCCGCTGGTAGGTGGACTCGTCAGAGTCCGAGTTGAAGTCGACGTCGTCAATGTCCCGAGTGTGGAACGGCACGATCGCGTCTCGCATCGCCGGCGACATCGGAGAGCCGAGGTCCTGGACAGGGTCGTCTCGCGAGAAGCTGAACAGCGGTTGACGGACAGGAGCAGCAGCAGCGCGAGGAGGAAGAGGCGGAGGCGAAGGGGATCGAGCGCGAGCAGCGGTCTGGATGTCGTAGCCCAGGTCGACATCCGATGGTTCGGTCGCTATGGCTGCCTCCGTCTCGGGCACGATCAGAGACATCGGCGCCTCCGGCAGAATCGCGGCTGGCCTTTCCATCTCTTGCGACGCTCTCTCCTCGGCGACCGAGTCCAGAAACGACGGCTGAGTGGACGACCGACGGCTGTCCTCGTCCAGACCGGTCACTGCCAGCCCAAGCCCGGTCGCGGCACCGGTTGACCCCTCGCCGACCTCGGATCCGGATCCTCCGTGCGAGTCCTCCGAGTTTGACGCCGCGGAGGACTCAAAGTCGGACGCAGGTGGCGACGGCGCGATGAGGAGGGCGTTCTCGAGTTCCTGGCGACCTTGTCGGGTGGCGAGCAGATCGTGAATCTCTGGCTCGAACGAATTGGCAGACAGCATCGGCCGAGAGCCAAACCGCTTGCCCTTGCCGACGCTCCGGAACGTGAGCTTCGAGAACACCTTCGGCAGCTGCGCAACGAACGCCGGCGGTGGAGAGAACGAGGCGGATGAGCTCGACCCAGAGCGGGTGGACGACGTGTTTTGGTGGATCGTGATCTGTTGTCGGTGATCCGAGTAGGTCGGCGAAAGACTGGCAGCGCTCGTCGAGGTCGGAGGAGGAATCGAAGGGGCGGGTTCTGCCTTGGCCGTGCCATCGTACTTTGCGCGCTGTGCTTTGACGAGCTTCTTGAGGTTCGAGATGAGGGCCTGATAGCATGGAGGGAGGAAGACAGCATCAGCACATGCATCAAGGGGACTGACTGCAAGGAAGTCTTGACTGACTCTTGCGACGGGCGTGAAGCACTCTTGCCGCCTCTGCCCACTGAGCTGATTGAGCCATCCGGTGAACTCGTTCCTCATCTGGACCTCTGCGATCCAGTCGACCTCAAAAAAGCCGGTCAACCACATCTTGAGCCCGTGGAAGGTCCGCGAGACCATCAGCTCCTTTGCGTACTTGAGCTCCGGGCCGTCGCTCGCTGCGACCCTGCAGCCCCACTCAAACTGGACCATGAGCAGGCGTGAGAGCGAGAGCGGGGTGATGAACGCTCGGTAGACGAGGAACAGGTCAAGCCATCGACCGGGCGAGACGCTCGTGCCGAGCTCGGCGACCCAGCGCTCGATCGTCGCCGCTCGCATCGAAAGACCGTCCTGAAAGGACGGTGGTAGAGAATGGGCGGCTTCGGGCAGACTTGTGCTCGAGTTGGGACCGGACGGCGAAAAGGAGCCGACGACGGCTTGGCCAGATGGAGTTCGTGTTCGCTTGACCGAGCTGTCCGAGATGACGAAACGAGGGTCGCTGCCATAGTCGGCGGTCGATTGACCCTCTCGGCTGAAGAAGACGTCCAGCACGTGGGGGGTGAAGTGCTGCTCCTGGATGACAGCCTGGGACGCCACTCTGGTCGGCGACGAGGGCGATGTATCGTCCATCGTCGCAAGCGGGGTCGTTTGTGCGACCGGCCCAAGAAGCACGTCTGGTGCAGCGGAAGACGGGGCTCGCAGCTTGACTGGTGACATTCCGGCGCTTGTCCTTGCTCGACTCCGTCCGTTGACGGCCTTCGCTGTCGCAGCGCTGTCCTCCCTTGTCGGCCCATCCGGACGAGCCGTCTCCGTCGACGCATCCGAGCCGAAGCTCTGCTGACCGCGCAAGGCCGGTGTGCTCCCCATCTTCCTCAGGAAGCCTCTTAGACTCCCGCTGGAAGGCTTGCCGCTCAGTGTCAGCGGTTCCAGCTGGCCCGGGCGGAAGGCCGACGAGAGCTGTTGCGATATCCGACGCAGCCGACCGGGAGACTGAGGCTGCTCGGTCGGGTACGTCGGACGACTGGGTGTCCGAGCGCGAGTCGGAGAGGGAGGGACAGACTGCTCGCCGAGTAAAGACGACGGGAACGGCTGAGTAGCGCCACTTTGCTGACGGCGACGGGCGGGCGACGGGGTCGACACAGTGAGGCTGATAGACGGATTGCCAGAAGCGAGCCTGTTGGCCGCGAAAGATTCGGATCCGCCGAAGAACTTGCCGAGAGTCGCAGCCTCCGGAAAGGCGAGCGGCTTGATCGACTGCATGCTCTGGCTGCCACGTAGGCGCTTGCCTCGTGGAAGAGACGACGGCGAAAGAGGTGGCGCTCTCGTGCTGGCGGAGGGAGAGGCCATCGGGACGGACGTGAAGGCGAGAGCGCTCGTGCTTGATGGCGACCATAGTCCAGGGGACGACAGGGTCGGCTTCCGAGGTGACGATGGCCCAGGCGGGGAGGTCGGTCCAAAGCCTAGAGCGGCTGTGGTCATCTTGGTGGATTTAAGATTCTCTGAGGATCGCCTGGTCGAGGCGGGAGGTCGCGAAAGGGAGCCAGTCAGCTTATTGGGCGCGCCGACCCCTTCTCCCACGAAGGCCCGCTCATAATAAAGATCTGACGACTCACTTCATCACGCGATGTACAAGTACTCCTTTTCTGTCCGTCGACTCGATGAGAAAGCGACTCCGACGAACTGTGCCCACTTCGGCTGCGTCCCGATCGGCCTCGTCCAGCCATCTCTTGAACGACTTTGCCACCCGCATGTCGGCCGTCTCGTACGGAGTGCCGTCCTCCTCGAGCAAATGCCGAGATCGAGGGAAGTCTGGGAGAATGTCGAGTTGGGAGGACGAGCCGGACGCGCTGCTGCTGGGGGCGAGGGAGGTGGGCGAGAGCGGTTGGGAAGGGAACGACAGTGACGAGGGCGAGAAGGGAGGAGGGGAAGACGCTGATGACGAGGCTGTCGGAGAGGACGTCGAGCCAACTTGGACTCCAAAGGCTGATGTCCACGGTTTTGAGGAAGGAGCGTCCGGGTCGAAGGACGAGACGAACTCTGGGGTCGTCATGGTCGCGCGAACGTCCGCTTGGAAGCTCGACTCGTGCGAGCTGTACGGGCCTCCAAAGTCTGACGCCCCATCGTCTCCTCTGTCCTCTGCTGAGTCGCAGTGGTGTCGTGGGTGGGACTGCCATTCCTCTGCTCCTCCCCCGACCCTGGGCGACCCGCCATGACGACCGTCCGCCTTCCAACCAGCCGGTCCGGTCCCCCATCCTCGCCCAGACGCTGAGCTCCCATAGTCTATCGGAGGCGAGCCCATCGTCGACGAGGGTGGGCTGTCAATGATGCCGAGCACCCTGGGGCTGTCGAGACCAGAGAGGAACCCTCCAGCGGAGGACGAGCCTGAGGTCGAGACCGAGCCGTGGTAGGCGTGACCCTTGCGAGCTCCCTCCTGAGCGAACGACGGCGACGGCAAGGGGAGAGCAGCTGTGTCGAGAGGTGGGAGGTTGACGGATGGGGATCCGTGGTGGGAGGGTGGGAAGGTGAAGGAAGGGTGGGACGTTGACGGCGAGCTCGAGGATGCCAGCCGGGGAGGGGCGACGACAGACAGAGCGTGTTGCTCGCTCGCCTCCTGCCGCTGGTTCGGTCCCGCTGGATCAATCATAGACGCAGGCAGGCAATCTCGACAGTCACCAGATCCGCTTGACGTTGATGGGATGGCGAAAGCGGATCTGCCCAGGGCGGAGAGAGGAGCGACAGAAGGGAAGCGTCGATATGAGCTTCGTCCGACAGCAGGCGACGCGAGCTCCGACTGGAACGACCGCTTCCTTCCAGGCGCAGAGGTAAGGCCTCAGATGAGTAGGGAGGAGGCAGGCGAGGATCGAGAGCGAGGAGGGGAGAGTCCGTCGATGGTGGTCGTGATGATCTCCTCGGAGGAGAACGTGGGAGTTGGAGCTGAGGGCCGGTCGGCGGACGAGGGGAGAGGCTCGCGAGGGTTGGGCGGGCCACCTGCTAGGGAGACCCCTGAGTACGTCCAGGCCCACCCCAGAACATGCTGCCGAAAGCGCCTTCCTGCTGTCAGACAGGAAGATTTCACGGCCAGACATGGACAATGAATCTTTACCTCAGTCAAGATGCATTGCAGGGAAAAGGAAGAGCGGAGTCAAAACACCCGGAGTCGCATCATTTCGGAGCCGAATTTTTCGGGCATGTCTCTCTCACAGAAGATCAGACAAGTAAGTCGTCAGATGCTGCTGATCTAGTTGTTGATCGTACTGGGACGACGGCGCAAGGGGTACGTTACTGTACCGGAGGGAGGCGAGCTCTCGCCCCGACATTCGAGCCCTCCCTTGCCTCGGCTGATCGCCAACCTTCAGCCTCAGCCTTGGACCATCAGACACCTCGCCCGCATCAGCCTGCACCATATCCATCAAACCTGATCCTTAAAACTCATGAGCAAAGCAAGACTGTTCAACTGGACCGCTGGGCTGACCGTCGGTGCGTGTCCCTCCGTCCCTGTCTCTTCGCCTCGCCTGCGTTCTCGTTTGAGTCCGATCTCAACTCAAGAGCTGAAACTATGACTTTGGCATCTCTGCTCCTCTCAGGTATCATCTCTGGAGTGTATGCGTTCGATCAGCCTATACGAAGCGCGACCGAGGAGGTGTGAGTCGTCTCGACATTCGGCTGCTCTCGAGCTCACGAGCTCACCCTCCCGAGCTCGTCGGGCCTACCGCTCAATGTCGCTTGGGGCGAACTCATGACATGCTGACCGACAGATCCTTCCCTTCTCTCCTCGATGTGATCGTGCAGGATGATTGAGCGCGGGATGGACGCGTCCAAGCTTCCCAAGTCTGTCTGGACCGGCAAGCAGGAGGTCGGCGAGCTCCATGCGACAGGGCCTCAGTGAGTCCTAGTCTTCGAAGCACAAGCATGCGTCAGCTGCCTTCCGTAGGGACAGGCGTGCTCGAGTACCTACCTCCCGCCGTACACGTGGCAGTTGGTTCAATGGGGAAAGCAAGGCGATTGGCGTGCGGACACAGGCGAGACCTGGAGCTTGCCGACATCCGTCGTGGTGCTCGTGTCGTCCATCGTCGCCGTCGATCATGCCCTCGAGCGTCGCTGCTTCTTCTCCAAGCGCAAACAGCCACCTTTCTCCAACAGCGAGATGTCTCGGCGGCCCAGCTTGGACCCTCCCGGCCTGCGATCCCGGTTGTCCTTTCGCCCGGTGCTGACCTCTCGCCTTTTATCTTCCTCTTCTCTCCGTCGCTCAGACCGCAAATGGACCTGTCGTACTACCGCGCCGAGCCTGAACGTGTCAAGTCGAGCAAGAAGGCGTGGCCGATCTACAAGGAAGGGGTCGGGTGGCAGCCGGCAGAAAAGGCGCTCACCCCCGATCAGCTCAAGACACAGACGACAGAACACCCGGTATCACCACCAGCAGGCAAGTAGGGTATGTCGTACTGGATCTGGGGAGGGTTGCGGGTGGGGGGCTGGCGAGTTTGGTGGTCCCGAGGAACGGGTTTGTACGAGTCGGAACGATGTGTATGCTGCTGCCAGAGATCTGTGAACGCGCCGAGATCAGCTCGAAAGACGAGCGTTATTTCTGTACTGCTAGTTCACCAAGACTACTCTCCATCGGTCTGCGCGGGTAGGCTGCAAATGGACCCGTACGAGTAGCTGACCTGACGGACGCGTCCAGGCGGAGTTCGAATCGCCGGCTCGAGCTCACGTTGCCGTCCTTCCTTGCTCCGAGCTCGCAACGCCCACCAAACCTTTGAGCCGACTCATCACTCTTGTGACGTCGAGCAGGCAGGAATCGACCGTGATCCGCCAGTAGCTACTGTCGTTCTCGTGCCCGGCGTCTGGAACTTGAGCTCGCGTCCAGCTCCTCCCGTCAGCTCGACCCCTCCTCCTCGGTCATCGCCTCAAGGTCCGCCTGTCTACCTCAACTAGGCATGCCAAGGGTGAATCCGCTCGACGAATGGACGTCTGACGATGAGTATCCCAAAGACCATCCAGAAAGCGGCGCGACCTCGCACGGTGTCGGTGAGTGCTCCCAGCTTGAGAGCGAAGCTCACCCCTCGTTCATAGCCGTCTCCTCGGTCCGAATCCTACTGACTGGCTGCTTCGATCATGATGATCCAGACTGGATATCTCACGCGAAGTACTTTCAGAAGCCCGGTACGAAGAGGAAGATATGGGTGCGTGACTGTCCGACGAGCTTTGACCGAGGAGGCACACCCCGTCACCCTGGTTGCCGCGCATCATCCTGACCGGTAGCTGGCTTTCGGTCCTCTGCAGTATTATCGAACCAAATGGTCCGGGTGGAAGGACGCTGCTTCGACGTACGAACCAAAGGAGAACTTTCTCGGCAACGTCGACATGTACGGTCTGCATACATCCGCGGCCCGACCTCTGCATCTGCTCACCTTGCTGACAAGCAACCACACTCTTCCCAGGCCGGCTATGTTCTGGAAGGAACTGAAGCTTCCGTTCGAACCCAAGAACCCGGAGAAGGCGTATCGACAGTACAGTTGCTACAAGCCGCTGCTCAGTGAGTGTGGTCGCGTCGCTCGTCCTGCGTGACCCTGCACATGCGCATCTGGTAGCTTCCCCGATGTGGCACGACTAGCACTGACGCTGTCTCTTTATCTTCGCCGTGCAGAGCAATGGGTCGACGGGGCGCGCGAGCTCCGCCACGAGCGGGCAAAGGGACCCGTGGAGCAGCCTGAAAGTGAGAGCGAGAGCGAAGAGGAGGAGGAGGACGAGGTGAAGGAGCCGATACCAAAGAAAGAGGGGAAGAGGACGGAAAAAGGAAAGGAGAAGGAGAAGGACAAAGAACCGGAGAACGGGAACGTACGTCTTGCGCTCGAGAGAGGCAGGTGTATGCGGCCTGGTTGCTGATCATTCGTTCCTTTCTTTGTTTTGCACAGCGGAGACGGAGCAAGAGGATCGAGTCGGAGGACGAGCCTTTAGCGTTGTCTGCCAAGAAGCACAAGAAGAGGAAGGTCGAGCGTGACGGGGGACAGAGCGACGCGAGCAGCTCGGCGCCCCTCGCGAACGCAAAGAAGCAAAAGAGAGTCATCGGTCAGTCAAACATGTCTCCAGTCCATCCGAAAGATCGACAGATGCTGACAGCCGGTCCATCCGTCGTCACAGCCATCTTGGACAGCGAGGATGGCGATGACGAAGAGATGGCAGCCCGGCCAGCGAAGAAGAAGGGTCGAGAGAGTGCAAACTCGACAAAAGGCCCCAGTCAGTGGCCGAGCAGTCCCACGTTGTTCATCGACGACAGTGTGCTGACTTATTAATCGACTTCCTTCCACGTCTGGCTCGACAGATGCCTTCACATCGAAACTTCCGCCGAAGCCTCAACCCCCGACCCAAGCACGACCCAAACCAGATCCCGTCTCTCAGCCCCACGCTCCTCCGGCAGCTCCCATCCAAGCAGCTCCATCTTCAGCTCCTCTGCCGCCCCTCAAGAAGAAGCCAAAGTCCATCCCACCCCGGATCGCCCCTCAGCCGGCCCTCCAACCCCAACCTCTTTCCCCCGCGCGAGACGAGTACCCCGCCTCGCCACCCAAACCTCGCTCTCCTTCACCCGCTCCCGTCGGACCAGAACCTCTGTTCCGTCCCGCTACACCAGAAGCGGAAGGAGAAGCCGAAGCACCCGTCGCGACGAAGACGACAGTCATCTCTCCTCCACCGCCTCCAGCACCGGCAGCGCCGAGAACATCGGCGCCGGTCATCGCCAACGGGAAGCGAGCGGAGCCGGAGGAGACTCCGACGCTGAATGGACTTCTCCGAAAGGGTACTCCTGATTCTGCGTCTGCACCGGTGAGCCGATCGTCCTCCTCCGAGATCTCGCTCAAAGCCCGGATCGAGGCCAGAAGGGCTGCGGCTGAACCGCTTCAGGCTGAGCAGACGACAAATGGAGCCGTCCACAATCCGGAGAAGGCGTGAGTATCTATCAATGCCATAAAACCCTTTGGTATTCTTCTGACCCCGGCCTTGTTTCACGCGTACAGGTCCCCGGCGGTCGCCCTCGCACCAGCTACTCCCAATGGCGTCTCCTCCTCCTCCCGCTTGCGAGTGCCCACACCACCCTCAACTCCTCGATTAGCCCTTTCGGTCAACCTCGTCCTCGGATCAAGCAGCTCGACCTACAGCCAAACGATCGGCACCGTCCATCTCCTCGACGCGATCCAACCGCCGGCCTCCCCTGTACCATCTGCTCAACGACCGACCTTGCAGACTCTCCTCGCGCCCAACTCGGAGTCGAACGCTCCACCCGAGCTCTTCCTCAAGGAGACGTTCAGCGTCTATCGAGCGGCGGTCATCTTTGCGACGAAGCCCGAGGTGTTGGAGTACTGTCGGGTCGAGCCATCCTCCATTTGGACTGCGCAGGAGAGAGCGAAGAGGGAGGACAAGTTCACGAAGGCGGTTTGGTGGCTAGAGGAGGCGTGCGAGGGTGGATCGGTGAGTCCACTCTGCTTTCTATCGGTTCAATTTCGAGTCCGAAGCGCGGCGCTGACGTGTCTTTCGCTGTTCTTTCGCGGATCAGATCTCGATCGCCTACCTCTCCGACCCAACGCTTGCGTTTGTCGTCTTCCCCCGGGCGTCTCCGCTCTGCCCCGAGCTTGACGTGCCGCTGAAGGTGCGGGACCGCGGCGCAACGGAGTCTCTCGTCGGTGCTCTCGTTCGGCTCGCTCGACCTACAGTGCCATCTGTGCCCGCGTCGCCGTCTTCATCGTCGGACGTGACGCGTGAGTCTGGGCGCCACACACTTCTCCTCCGTCCACTCGCGGACGTGCTGAACTCTGTCGTCGTTTCCAGTCGAACTCTGGGGCTTTACTCCCTCCTTCGTCCACGACGCTCGCGACTCTCTCTCCGTCCTCATCTACGCGCCTCGCTCGCTTGAGAAGACCGTCCTCCCCGCCATCACTCGTCTCTACGCCCGTCTCACCTCTCCCCGCTCTCATCCTTCGATGAACCCAGGGTCAAAGGTCACGATCCTCTCGCCGGGCCAGCCGATGCCGGTCATGCGGCAGGATCTGGTCCTGGTGCACAACGCGGTCCCGCTGTGGAGTCTGCCGGGCTTGATCGAGATGCGGAAGAGAAAGGAGACGAGGTTCTACTCGTTTGGGGTTGCGAAGGGTGGCGACACTTCCTGTACGCCCCTTTTCTATCTTTTCACTCTTTGTTCGGCCGAGGCTGACTCTTCTTCACCACGACTACCGACAGTCTCGTCCACCCCCTCCGTCCTCGACTCGTTCGCCACAGGCACCATGCTCCTCATCGTCCTTACACCTTCCGTGTTCAACAACCACTCCTCCTCCTCCTCCCTCACGGACCTGTCGACTGCCCTACGCACCCACACAGGCAAGGTGAGGGTGTTCGTGCACCCCAACATGTCGTGCGCGGAGGAGGCGAGACCGGTGCTGGAGATGTGCGAGAGCTTGCCGGTCGGGGTGGTCGAGCAGGAGGCGGTCCTGTCTGAGCTGGAGCAGCAGTGTGCGGATACGCTCAGGTTTCTCAGGCTGTCGATGTGAGTACGCGCTCGATTCTGGAGGAACGTGAAAGTGTGCTCTCGCTGACCGCGTCGATCTCTCTTACTCGCGCTTTTAGGGACACACCCGCCGCAGCCAAGGTCGGTAGTGTCTGTTGCGGAACATCTCCGCTCGTTTTCCTTCCAAGTATGCTGACTGATCCGTCCCTTTGTTTTTAGACTTACCGCCGCTTCGTTGTCGCTGGTCCACTCGACATCACCAAGCCCCTGATCCGCAATCTCTCGACCGGGGTCAGTCCATTTGTCGTGCTGCTTCACCTCTCATCCTTTCGTACTGACACCCCCACTTTTGTCCTCATCCTACGCAGCTCGAGCTGATGTCAGTTCAAGATCTTGTTCAAGAGCTCCAGGCGTGATCTCGTTTGGGTCTTGCTTTCTTCCTCTCCTCTTTCTGCCTTCTGCTCAATGATACCTTTACTTACCCACCTAAATCACGCATGCCATCCTTCCCTCCTACCCTCGCCGTATGACCGACCCAGAAAGAGCGGTTCACCACGCGAACCGCGTTGGCTGCACTGCGCGTCCACCTCGGTTCCGTCAAAAGCCGCTCCCAACCGGCCCAGGTTCCGATGGTCCCTCAGCCCCATCCTGCTCCCCTCCCTGCCCACCGACCACGACCACCACGAACGAACGAAACAAGATGTCCGAGATCAAGACTTACAAGCCTGAGCGAGTGACGTTTGAGAACTTTGCGCCTTATGGAGATCGTGAGTCCTCTCTCTTGTTCATCAAGCTTCGGGCTGTTCCGAAGAGCGTGAGCTCGCGCGAGCTCGCGGTTCTCTCCAGCCGTTGCCCTCCTGTTCTGCCCTCTCCTATCCTTTGCCTCGAGCCTCATGTTCAGACTCACGACTCTCAGACTTGATACTGACGCTCCCCTCTCATCTCTCTCACCTTGCTCTTGCCTTGCGTCGCAGTGATCCAAGCCCCTCCCTCCGGCCCCTCCCAAGCCCCCTCCCACCTCACCATCAACACCGTACCCAATCCTATCCCAGGGTACAAATACAATCGCGTCTCTCCCGTTATCTCCACCTACCCCGCCTCGAACTCCCCCAATCACCCTCACCCCGGTCAGGCAGAGCCGGTAACAGCCATCTTTGTCTTCCGCGCCACCCCGCCCCTTGGCTTGAAAAGGGGGGAAAGGTACGGGGTGAGGATGTTTGAGAGGCACGCGTGTACGACCCAGGCTTTTGTGCCTATGGCCCGTGGGGCGGGTGGGGTGGAGGGGGAGAGGTTGGAGGGTGAGGACGGGGCAGGGATGGTTGTGCTTGTGGCGAAGAATGGGGCTGGTGAGTTCGTGTGTGTGGAAAGCAGGTTGGGTGAGAGGGATGAGAGGGAGAGAGGAGATGAAGCTGACGATGAATGTGTTTTGATTGGGTAGATGATAAGCCCGATATGTCGACGCTGAAGGTGTTTTTGACGAGTCCAGCGCAGGGGGTTGCTTATCACGCTGGAGTACGTCCTTGTCTTTTCTTTCGCACTGTTTTGTCCCGTGCTGACCCGACTTGGCTCCTCTCTATCCTCTTTCAGATCTGGCGTACGTCCCACTTCTCAACATCCCCCTCAACCCGCTCTCCGCTGACCTCCCCCATGCTTTCTGGCTCGTCACCGCAGATCACTCGATGCTCTCCCTCACCCCGACAGACTACTGCGGCATCGACACCCAGATCACCCAGAACTCGTCGCTCAAGATCGACTGCGAGGCTTTGCGAAAGGGGCCGGAGGAGGAGCCGTACTTCTACATCGATGTGCCAGAGATGGCTAGTGCGGCGGGGAAGTAGGGTTGCAACGGGGTTGCGTATGTTCGTTCTTTGCTTAGGGGATGAGAGATGGGTTGTATGGATGTGTGTGTGTGTGTGTTTCAAAGCTTAGATCTCATCAGCACTTGACAAGATCCCGCTCCACCGTCGACCCTAAAGGCCGAACCCCTGCACCTTCCCCTCCCTCGGTTCCTCCACCCCTCCCTCAGCCGCAAGCCCGCTCCGCTCCACCTGCTCGGGCTCCTCCCTCCCCACCACCACCGCCGCCGATTTCCCCCCCTTCCCCCTCACCCTCGGCCCACTCCCCTCCCCACCCCCAGTCCCCAACTCCCACCTCGGTCCAGCCTGCACATCCACCACCTTCCTCCCCTTCCCATCCAACTCCTCTCCCCCCTCCTCCTCCATCCCCTCCTGCTCGCCCACCTCACCAAACTCCCTCTCCCACTCCTCCTCCCCAACCTTCCTCCACACCCCATCCTCCTCATCCCTCCTCTCCCCCATCAACCCAACCACTTCCGCCCAGTCCTGCCCCATGTTCGCTCGCACCGTCTCTCTCACCTGGCGCGTCTTGCCCTTTTGTCTCTTCCCATCCAGCGGAGCAGGGAGCTTGACGAACCGGGAGAAGGTAATTGATTCGCAGTGGAGGAAGATCCTATCTTGCCGGAGACGGAGGGCTCCGTGGATGGGGTGGGAGGGTTTGCCCGACGCGAAGGGGGAAGAGGGGTTGGGGGAGGATTTGGACTTGGGTGAGCGAGAAGGGAAACGGTACAGGGTGTCTCCGATGATGGGCGCAGAGAGGAAGCGCGAGCAGAAGAGACGGAGTTGGTGTTTGTGGCCTGTTTTCGGGCGGAGACGGAGGAGGGAGATGTTGAGGTGGGGCTGCGAGTTGGGGGCGAGTGTGCGCGAGCCAGGGGGACGCAGGTGAGCCGGGCGGAAAAAGCGGGGAGTGAGAGGGGAGCGAGGAGTGAGTAAGTCAGTAGACCACAAGTTGGGAGATCAAGGGGGGCGATAGATGGTGTACACACGTTGCCACCCAACCATTCCCACTCTGTCTCGACCTTCTTGGCGCCCTCCTTTGTCTCGCCCGATACGCTGACGAGCCCATCGTCCGACTCCATCCACCCAGTATGGATCCCCTCCATCGCTCGCTCCTCCGGGTGTAGATAGCGTGAGATCGCAGCGATATAGCCTGTTCGATTTGAAGCAGATGGACGTCCGTCCGTCAGCGGGCCTCTTCTCGGCCTCTTCACGCGGACCTACGGTTGGTAGGGACTCACTCTTCTCCACCGTCCTCTTTGCAAACTGCTCGCACAGATCCTTTGCCTTCAACTGCGTCGTCGCGAGGATGAGCGGTCCCGTCGTGGACTTGTCTAGGCGGTGGACGTTGCGGATCCATTGGTCGGGGGGGAGTGCGAGGCGGGTCTTGAGGTTGTAGAAGTGGTCCTCGATCGTAGGCTCCTGTGCACGGCGGAAACGATTGTTCGTTCATCGAGTAGGAGATGATTGTGAAACGCGCGAGCGGATAGAGGGCAGACCGGGCGGAGGAGGGCATGGACGAAGGGAGGGGAGGATGGTGAGCTCGAGCTCAAGAGACCGAGCTTCACTAGAAGACAGAGGGAAGGACGTACCCCTTTCTGAGCGCGCTCATGGTCCGTCCCAGCTTGAGACACAAGCCCAGCAGGCTTGTCGACGACAAACAGGTTCTGCAGAGCGACGTTCGCGTGTGGCCGAAGGACGGAAGGAGAGGGGTGAGCTCGCGCGTAGACGTCCGTGGGCAAAGCACAGTCTGGGCTGACCTTGTCCCGGAACAGGATCTTGAGAGGCTCGAGCTTGGCTCGCCGGATCGAGGTACGGATCATCCTGGACTCTGGTCGGGCTGAGCGGAGACTGGGTCGGCGTTGCAGGCACCGAGCCGGGGGAGAAGGAGGGAGACGGTGAGCTCGAAATCGTGCTCGGCTCACGTCGGTCTCGCCACACTCGTCCATGCGGAGGAAGACTTTTGGTATCGATCAAAGTGCAGTCAGAACGTCATAGGATAGCAGAGAGGTGGTTTCGGTCGTGGTAGAATGGAGATCTTTGAGGATCGGGAGATGGCTAGAGGTGACAGGCGGTCTACCACCCGGGAGGGAAGCAGGTCGGCTTGTGCTGCTTCCAGTGTCGTTTTTGATGGTCTGTTTTAAGAGTAGGCAAAGGGAAAGAGGAACCGATTCGGATCATCAAGCGGACAAGGGCCGTTGACAGCGACTAAAGGAGACTACTCACCTCGAGAGCAGTAACGCACGGCGCGGCACTGTAAGCACGAGATCTCGGATCCTGGTGAGTACGATGAGATTGTCGTTCTGTAGTCAAGAAATCCTTACTCACCCGACCGCATTCGGGCAGTTCCATGCCCTCGACCGGCTTCTCGCAGTGCTCGCCAGTTCGGGTCTCCCTCTCCAGATTCGCCTCGCACAAGATGCTCGCCTCCCAGCTAGGCAGACTCGAAAAGTCCAGAGCGAGCGTCGGCTTGAGACCCATCTTCAAGATGGCCGACGCCCCGAGGAGACGCGACAGATCAGGTTCGACCAACACGTGACGGCGGAGGTTGTCCACGCGGGAGACGACCGAGAGCGGGACCTCGGAAACGGCGCGTCGGCAGATGGCGTACAGCTCGTTGGAGCCAAAGACAGTGCGAAGGTTCTCAAAGAGGTAGCCTGGGACCCGGAAGAAGGCTTGGAAGAAGTCTTGGTTGTTCTCGAGGAGGTCGCTCTGTTCAGGTGGACGTGAGCGAAAAGTCTGCTTCCGAGATGATAGGGTTTGAATGACGGAACACGTACCTCCTCTTGATCTACACCAGCGAGTCTCTGAAGCTGGATGTGGATGAACGAGATGACCTCCTCCGGTCGCGCTCGACAGAAGCGCTCGATGTGCCGGGACAGGTTGGTGCCCGGCATGAGCAAGTTGATCGACAAGCGGAGGACCGCAGTGAAGTACTTGATTGACAAGAGCGGCAAGTCGAGTCCGAACGAGTTGAGAAAGAACGTTCGCAACAGCGAAGGAAGGTAGACTGCCCCCAGTTCGTGCTGGCGGTGGAGCCCGGGTCAATCCGCTGCAGCGGTCGGGGCGATCGATGAGAGCTTCTAAACTCACCCAGAATGGCTCGAGGCTCTTAGCGCTATAGGTCATCAAACGAGCTGCCTGTGCACGATTGGGGAACAATGAGACATCGGTCAGTCCGGAGCTTCGCAGAGGAGGGAGCGGTTGGACAGAAGAGGCGGACCCACCGCGGCTTCGTAGACAGCCATCTTTGGAGACGACAACGGGCTCGACGGTCCAACGTCTCGACCAGCCTGAAGACCGAGCGCGTTTGCGACTTCTCGAGTGATGGCAAGAGACATGGGCGGCGAAGGGTGAGCGAATTGGGCGATGTGGAGGTGGTCGACGTCGGGAGGCACCTCAAAGCGAGCTCCCCTCGCGAGCTCGTTCGTCCCTCGGTCTGCCTCCGCTCGGTCCTGACCTGGCAGACCTGCTCGAGATCCGGGCGATGCAGACAAGTAGATTCTTGTGAGCTTACCAGCAAGGCACCCTCGAAAGCTCTGATGTGTACGAGGTCACATGCGGAGGCAAAGCTCAGGGTGGGAGAGGGCGAGCTCGGTGAGCTTCGTCGAGTGTCCTCCGACGTCGACCTCTGTCCCATCACACGATGCCTCCCCCCGTCATCATCTCGCTCTCCTCGCCCGCGTTCCTCGCCCAGTTCCCAGACGAAGGTCATACCAGCGCGTACTCTGCTTCAATCCCCGCAGACCACCCAGGAGCAGCCCCCCTGCGCGCTGTCCTCGAGTCCTCCTCGACGACCTGGGGAGGACCGCCCGGCGTGGCGGCTCAGGCAACCGCCTTCCACAGAGCGAATGCAGACAGGCCACTTCGGATCTTTGCCTCGGGTCCAGTGTCGATGTCGGGCAACAGGTTCCCGTTCGTGAGGCCGCAGCTGAGCCACATGGAGCCGCTCGCAAAGGCGCTCGGCCTCGACCGAGAGGGTGGATGGGTCGAGGTCTGGAGGACGATGGGTCAGGACCGACAGCGACTCTGCAAGCTAGTAAGTGCTAGAGATCGACCAAACCCCTGCTATCCTGCTATCTCGAACGGTCGCTGACTGGACCGCTCTCACAGGTTTCGGACACGCTCGAGTGGTCAGACGAGGCGAACGCAGGCAACACCTTCACGTCCGCTCATACGGCCTTCTGCCGCGATGATGCTGTGCGCTGAACACGATCTCTTTGCGACCATCGTCCAGGTACTGCTTCTGCACCAAATACCTCCCTCGCGTGATTGCCGCTGCGATCGCCGAGCCTTTGCCCTCGCTCGCTGCGTCGCCATACGACTTTCTTCTCCGAGGGGCCGCCAACACCGCTCTCCTGCAGTACTTCCTCCGATCTCGACCTGATCTGGCCATCCTCTTACGAGATGTCTATTACAAGAAGTGCTTGCACGCGCTCAACACGGTCCGTCCGCCACTGGCACGGCACGCACGCACCGCCGTCAAGCTGACCGTCATGCCCCCCGCTTTTTTCAGACTCTGCCCACCAAAGAGCTTCTCCTCCAAGTTGTCCCGCACTTCTTTGTGATCCACACGTGCGTTGCCGCCTACGTCGGATCGCCCGTCTCGACATCTGCACAGACGGCGCCCCCCTTCCCGCTTCCGTACCAAATCGGACTCAAGCTCTGCGTCGCGCTCGATCCTGTCTGGCAGATGGTCAAGATCGGAGGTCCACAGATCAGGTTCTACCCCTGGGCGGGCAACATCTTCTGCAACACGATCGTCTTCATGCGCGCAATGTTCACGGAGAACATCCTCGACACGCTCCCCGAGCTCCTCGATCCCTATTATGCGCCCTCGGGATTTGATCATCGCGCTTGCCGAGGCCTTGGAGTACCTGCGGGATCGTACGCTCGAGAAGGGCTGTTCGCGCTCGGGAAGATGGACAAGTTGGAGTGCTACGAAAGGGATCCGAAGAAGATGAAGGCCTGTTCGAGGGTGAGTCGTCGTCGATCGGTCTCGAGAGCCGCAAACGCCACTTTGCTGACCAGAACCCCTTGCTTTCATACGAAAGTGCAAGGTCGTCTACTACTGCTGCAAAGGTGCGCTTCGTTCGGCTTGTCATCTCGCGTCGCGTTCGTGCTTGACATGCTGACTTTGGCTTCCTTGCTTGCATATCTCATTGTGTATCAGAGCATCAGAAGCACGACTGGGAGGTCGGGATGCACAAACCGATGTGCCAAAAGATCGTCTGGGACGAGCTCTGAGGACTCCAGCCACCCGTCTTCGCGCCTCGACCGACGCTTTTGTCACCGCGCTCCTACTCTGAACCTTCACATCCATGCCATCTTTCTTTTCCACTTTTTGACGATGACCAGGGTCGAAAGGCTAGAGGAGAATTGAGGGGGATAGCGAAGGCTTTATCTATGCGAGCGCAGACAGGATGACCTCGCGAGGTGAGCTCACCCTGAGTGCCTTTCAACGTCGA
Source organism: Mrakia hoshinonis (assembly GCA_036245725.1). NCBI lineage: Eukaryota > Fungi > Basidiomycota > Tremellomycetes > Cystofilobasidiales > Mrakiaceae > Mrakia > Mrakia hoshinonis. The sequence goes on from BTPH01000001.1 coordinate 47,691, forward strand.
CACTCTCCTGATCGTCCTTACCGCTCACCAGCTCGCCAGCCATGACCAGCAGAGCTTCTTTGACCTACGAGGACCTTCAGCCTCGACTTGCAAGCTGAATCGGCGCCTGTCACCGGTAAAGCGACGCCTGACGACGACCAGGCACCCTTCCTTCGGCTCCCCTTCCTTGGACCCTCCTCGGCCCCTTTCTGAAATCCCCCGAGCTTCATTGATCTGCCTTCTCGGCCTGCTCGGGTCGTCAAGCGAGTCAATGAACGTTCTCGGCCTCGTCTGTCAGCGTCACGAGCTCGTTCACCTCAGACACCCTCCTCGACGATGGACACGCGCCCAGACTCTGTCTTCTCGCGATGGCTTCAGGCGGAGACGACTCTCGTCGAGTCGCCTGTCTCGTCATCTTCCTTGTCTGCTTCCGAGGAGGATGAGGTGGAGGAGCTGATGGAGCAAGAGTCAGGCTACGGGCCAGAGTGGGAATGGGTGAGCTCTCGGCCATCTCGGTCGTCTCCTCCTCGTTCACTGCTGATCATTTTTTGCCCGCCTCTGGACGACACGCAGACGCCGCCCAAGCTCGAGCTGGGAAGTCAAGATGCCAGAACCGTACGTTCCTTTGCTTGTTCGGCTTTCCCGAGCAGACCAGTGAAGCTCATTTGTTTGGTTCACCGTCTTTTTTGCAGTACCGGCGCGAGCTCACCGGCCAGACGGAGGACGCGCCTTCACGCTCGCGATCGGGATCCCCGAGACGAGTCGCGAGGATGAGGGAGACGCTGTTGCATCCGTTCGCTGCTAGACGGAGTCGACGCGCGAGCAACGCAGGGGAGGCCGCCAAGGAGGGCACGGTCGAGGTCGGCGGGGTCGGGTACGAGATTGGTGAGTGCGCTCCTGCTTACCTTCAGGATCTGAGTACCTGAGTACTGACGCTGATCCGCCATACCGTCTTGCCTTTGGGTTGTCGCTCAGTGAAACCCCTCCCTCCGACTCCGCCTCTGCCACGACGAGTGCTGGTGCGACCGTCCCGAAGCCGCAAGGGGTCGGAGGCTGCTTTTCTTACGCCCTCTCCCGCCATACTCTCTCCGGCCTCGACCACGCCTCCCACAACGCCTCCTCCGTCGAGCCGAACGCCGTCGTCCCATCGCCAGAACAGCACACCTGTCCCGTTCCCTGCCCGACCGCCTCTCTCCCACTCGGCCCATGGACCACACCTCCCTCTTCGTACCAGTCGGTCCCTCCCATCTCACGGAGCGTTCTCCGCTGTCGTACCGGGTCAAGACTCCAGCTCGTCCTCTGCATCGACCGAGAGCGCTCTCTCCCGGACTTCTTCCGGCCGAGGTCGCATCCCCGCCTTTCCTCCCGAGCCGGTCCCAGGAACAGCGTCCTCGGAGGTCCGACGCCAACGAAGTCAGCGCTCCCTTCGCTCTCTCGCTCGACGAGGCCGGTTCAACTCGAACGCCTCTGCCTTCGAGGCGTGGCGGCTCGGCACAAGCGACGACGGAGAGGACGGAGACGAGGACGACACCACCGAGGAACTCGCCACTCCTGCGCTTTACCCTGCGTCTGAGGAGCCATCTCCGACCTCTACGCCTCGTGTCTCTGTGCTTGCCCCGACGTCCACGGTCCTCAGTGGCCCGATCTACCATCGACCCTCTACAACAGCCTACCCGCACCTCCCCTCCGTCTCCGTCTCGCTCTCCGACTTTTTCCCTCCAACCCCTCCCTCGCCGCTAGCTCATCCTCGACCCGCTCCTCCGACGTTCCTCCGGACCCAGACCGAGCCACTCGCCCCGACGAGCGCATGGGCATCCGTCGTCTCCTCCGCGGCGACTCTGCGTCCAACCTCGACGGTCACTACAGTCCGAGGGCGACGCTCGCCTGCGTTCCAGACGGACTGGGAGGCGTACGAGTCTGAAGAGGAGCGAGAGAGGGAGAGAGAGAGGGAGCCGAAGGAGTGGCAGGTTGGGGAGGTGGTCAGGTTGAGGACCGTTGGGGATCTGAGGGGAGGGCGGTGGGACGGACGACAGAGGAGGGGGAAGTGGGAGCCTGCGATCGGACAGGCGTTTTAGTGCTTGAGCTTTGAGAAAGATGGGGAGGTGGACAGGCAGGCGTCGTAGAGAGGGTGGCAGAATGCTGATCGAAAGTGAGGGAGAGGATTGTATATAGAGGGGAGGAAGGGGTCAAGGCGCTACTTTATGCTGTTCTGATCACGATGTGCTTCTTGGACAAGGCACATGCAGTCGTGGGCTATACCGTAAGGGCGTGGGTTTTGCGAAGGACGAACCGGCGGGAGCAAAAGGGAGAGGGCGGCCGAGGTGAGCTCGCGAGGTCGAGGTGAGCTCACGTCGAGGTGCCTGCCGACGTCGACCTTCTTCATCCCGCCTTCACCCTTGCAAAGCTCGCCATTCATGGACAACAGCATTACTATGACGTACGAGGACCTCCAGCGAGAAGTCGCAGGGCTCAGGAGGGCCAACGCCGCCCTGCTTGCCGAAAGGAGCAGCCTAATTCACATCGCAACGTCTGCCCTTCGAGCGCTCGGTCTACAGAGTGACCCCCTCAACCCAGAGGGCGCTTGGCTTCAGCACGTCTCCTTGGGACCTCTCTGGGAAATCATCTCTCCCTGGACCGCAGCCATGGTCCATGTGGGAGGCGGCTCCGGGGCGTGGTTCTGGCACAAGGTAAGGCAGCTAGCTCGCTCGCCTTCTCATTGTCTCCGGTCAGCTGCTTGTGTCCCGGGACTGACGCCCATCCCCCATCTTTTCGTGCGCAGTTCACATTGCTCTTCCCAGTTGATGCTCTTCCGGAGTTCCCTACGGAGGACTACGACTTCTGGTTCGGTCGTGGATCGCCGTACGAGGTCAAGCCGTTTGAGCGCTCGTTCCCGCTCGAGCTGTTTGAGGTCATCATCTCGTTCGCGGATGCGCGAGCTATCGCGAGGACCGCTCGAGCGAGCTTTGTTTGCTACGAGCTCTTCATGCCCCTGCTGCTCGACCGAATCGAAACGCCTCATGACGGAAGATTGAGCGTTCTGTTCGACGAGTCAACCAAGGTGCGTCCGGCTTTCGGGCTCTTCCGTTCCTCGTAAATCTCTGACCTTTTCTAATCCTTGTGATGATCGCAGATGCTCCCAAGATCTCCGCGTGTGGCTCTGGTGCAGAGCTTGCTGTGTCTTCGCTCGCTCGTGTTGACGTCGGAGTGCTGCGACCGATTCTTCGCCGATGACCCGTCCGATTGTATCGACCGCTTTGGACCTCAAACCGGAACGCTCGACCTGGAGGTGTTTACAATCGTGATCAACCAAGACAGACCCAGAGCGGACCAGCGATGGACCTCCGTTCTTCCGTACGGGTCGCAGGACCTCCTAGCCGCGCTCAACCCCCTCGCACTCATCGTCGAACTTCAGGAGGACCCCGACGAATTCTACGCAAGGCCGCACGGCATCTGTCGAGAGTCTGCATACGCCATGTCCAGTTGGACTCGTCTGCAGACCGTCCGGCTCGAGCACGTCAACTTGATGACCTGGTCCGACATCCAAGGGGATGAACCCCCGAACGCGTTCTTTCTGTGCGACCGGAATGACATCATCGGTCAAGCAGGAGAGGTCTACATCACCTGGAACATATCGCAATTCACCACGGAAACGGCTTCGCTCGGGGACCAGGAACTTCTCGACGCGCTGCTGCATCGCGACGACACCCTTCAGCAGCCCTGGGTCGAGGATTTTCTCGTCATCCTCGGGAACAAGGAAGTCGGTAAGGAGTTTCAGGACCTCATCGATAAGGCGGGAGATGCCGTCCCGAGTTGCTTGAGGTGGGAAGTCGAGTAGTCGCTCATAGAGGGGAAGCGTTCCACCAACTTTTGCTCGGCACACGAGGCAGCATCTCATGCATGTTTTCTTATACGCCGTGGAGCCTTCTGATCGCAAGCGAGCTAGAGAGACAAAGACTGTCGGACCGAGTCTAGAGCTTGCGAGAGATAAGCGCAGCCGGAGGAAACCTTTGACGCAGGAAGTCGGAACAAGAAGGAAATCTGGGCACATTCCTATGAGTAGGTGGCCAAGCGCATAGCAAAGAGAAAACGAAAACAGACCGGAAGGGTATACGAGAGCAGAAAACAAAACGAACGACCCTAACCTTCCATGGTCTCAGACCTCGACGTCGACAAGATCACTCCCTCTCGCCCAGCGCCCTCGCGAACCCCATCAGCACCCCGACTCCGGCGCTCACGACTCCCAGCCCACCATCGAGACCCGTCGCCCTTAGTCCCTCGACCACGAGCCCTCCAGCCCCACTCTGGCACACGAGCGCACCCCACACGCCGAGCCTGAGGATGTGGAACACCAACGTCTTCCCTCCCGCGTTCCCCTTGCTTCCGATCAGCGCGCTAAGGATAGCAGGAAGCGCGATCGTGACAGCCGCCCAGAGGAAGAGCGGCAGGTACAACCGCTGCGTCGCGTCCCACCCCCTGAACGACGTCTGCCAGTCCGGCACACGCACATCCAGCGCCAACCAAGGATGCAGCGAGTTCTGGTTCCTCAACACATGAGGCGGCGGCGTGTTCGGATGGTCGATGTTGTACTCCCCCGCGATGGGCGTGTCCTGCGCCGAGTTTGGGTGCAGAGCCGGGTGGGAAGGCGGGAAGGTGACGTTGAGGGTCCTGAACAGGAGCGTCCTCGAGAGGAGGAGGATCGACTCGAGCGTGAGGAGCAGGAGCGTCTGGTTCGACTGGGTTGAGAGGTATCGTCCGCTCGGCTTCCAGATGCGCTCGTCAAAGGTCGATCGGATCTTGTTTGTGATGACCTCGACCTGATCGATCGGGACGGTCATACCCTGCTCGACAGCTTCCTGCGCGTCGTGCGCAAACTCCTGGACGTCGTGGACGACCTCGTGAGCTCTGTGCGAGACGTCGTGGACGACCTCGTGGGCTTTGCGCGAGACCCTGGCGGCCTGCTGCTGGATGACCTCCTCGCCGTGATGGACGACCTCGTCGACTACCTCGGCAGGGCGGGCGAGGACCTCGGCCGGGTGGGCGGAGAAGATGGATTTGGCGATCTTCTTGACCGAACCTGGGACGGCGAGCGAGGGGAGATGGTCGGTGACCTGCTTGATGGGCGAGCGGGGAAGCTCCCGTCCCTTTGGGATCCCGCCAGAGACAAACGACGAGGAAGCCGCGTGGCTAAAGTCCTCTTCGGGCGAGAGGGAGGATGACATTCCTCGCTCGTACTTGTCGTACTTTGAGGCGACGGCTGCGGGCGAGTACGTGTTGGGAGACTCGGTCGCGCTGGGAGGGAGCGAGACGCGGGCGGAGAACGCGTCAGTCGGGGCCCGAAGGGACGAGAGAGCTTCTCGGGGCAGAGAGACTGACCGTGTCGCGTTCGAGGGCCGGCCTGGGCCGGGCTTGGAGTACAGTCGCTTGAAGCGAGGATCGACAGACAACTCCTGAGGAGACGGACGTGAGAGAGAGGGTCAGCTCAGGGTTCAGGTGAGGTCCCGAGGTCATCTTCCCTTCTCTCGTCCCACTGGCTCGACGGTGACACCGACAGGTAAGCCCATCCGTCCGCGGACAGATGTCCGCGCGTACCAGAGAGATCCATCCACGACCATGCGACACAGACGCGTATTTTGAACGCGTCGTGCGTGGAGGGAGGGACGTGTCGAGCGAGCAACAAAACAGGACGGGCCGACCAAACTCACCGCCTGACGTTCCTCCATGATCATCCGCATCTCGGCAATCAGGTTCGGCTTGGAGAAATCAGTGGGGTTCACGATCCCAATCAGACTCGCAATCTCCTCGAGCCTGGAGAGGAGCAAGCAAGGAGGGCAAGTCAGCCATCGGGACGGGAAGCGAGGCGACGTCAGATCCAGCTCGTGACCTCGTCGGACGCGTCAACGTGACTGCACTCACTCTGCTCGTCTCTTTGGGCCGAGAGACCCTTTGTACTCGGTAGACATGATGCTGGGCGAAGGGTTACGGTATGTGGATGGTTTGAGGCAGGTGGATGGTTGCGGGCACCGCCTCTGAGATCTGAGCTTGGAGCGGAAGTCACCTCGTCAGGCTCGTCCGCACCCAAACACCCACTCCCGCCAGCAGCACCCAGCAGTCCACTCGTACCCCCTCTCGCCTCGACCGTCGTCTTCACCCTCGACTGCTTCTCCCGCTGGTCTGGTGATCTTCCTTGTCGTTTGACGATGGGTCTGTTTGATCGGAAGAAGAAGGCTGCCGAGCCTCCGCCTGGCACCCCACCCATCTCAACCTCACGGCCGATATCGAGACAACTCCAGAAGCCAGCAACCCAGCAGCAGCATGGTCAGAGATCTCAGATGTCGGACGCCATCCTCGAGGATCCGCCGTACCAGCAGCAGGGAGGAGAGTACGCCGCTCGGCGGAGTGTCGTCCACGACGAGAGAGGGGGAGCCCACTGGGACCATCCGCAGAGAACCCAGGGCAGGGACTCACACTACGAGACCCAGAGGGACAGCATCGCATCAGACAGAGAATGGGTAAGTCACATCCACTTGTCTTCTGTCATCAGGGTGCGAGATCTGGGGGAACCGGACGCGGGCGGGCGTGAGCTAGGCGGGGGACAGTCATCTCCCCTCGCTAGCTTGGCGGACCGCACCAAAGCGTGCACGAGCCAACGCAGCTGAGAGGTCGTCCGAGCTCGCATCCTGTGTCGCCTGTCTGCCTGCAGCGATGGCCTGGCCACGGAGCAAAACGATGAGCTTGAGCTTCCCTGCCCTTGCCGCCTGCTCCCTCGCTCGGCCTCCTCGGCTCCCCCACTAGGCCGGCCTAGATGGCTGTGGCCCTTGTCACTTTGCTCACACGTCCTCCTCTGCATACTCTTAACTCTAGACGATGGTCTCTCCGGGCCAAGGTCCGTATGGGCCTGCATCGCACGCTGCCGGTCCAAACGCTGCCCCTCAGCTTGCCCCCGGATCATCGCCTCCTCAAGGTCACAACCAGGCCTACTACGACGTCGCACCAGGAACCATCTTCCCCTCCCATCAGCTCAACCAGTCGGGTCTCCCTCCTCCACCTGCCGCGCATGCTCGGTACTCGACCACGGGCAGCAATCACTCGCACAGCGGCAGCCGGGAGGACCTGAACGCTCGCTCGTCCTCGCACGGCCATCACCAACAGCACTCGTCACACCAGCCACCCCACCCGAGACGGCACGAGGGTCCGATTGGACCAGGCAGCTACGATGGCAGCCACGACTCGCACATGGGAGGCAGGCGAGCAGAGGTGACCACCCCGGTCAGCATGAGGGACGGCGAGGGCCGCTATCGCGCAAACTCCGACTCGAGCAGGATCGGGCTCGGAGGAGAACCCGACAGACGAGACAGGCAGGGAAGCGGAGACTCGATGCCATCGAGACCTCCCAGAGGTCAGCCGCCCATGCCCTCGCCTGGCTCTCACCAGCCGCCTTCTTCGCACGGCCATCACTCGGTCGTCAGTGTGACCCCATCCTCGCCACCGCCACCTCCCCCTCCGCCGCCTCCTCATCTCGGACAGCACAACAAGGCCTCGTCGTTCTCGTCCTCGCACAGTCACCACGCGAACCCGCTGCCGATTGTCGCCCAGGTGTACGACGCCCCTTCCTACCCGGCCCAGCCGATCCCCAAAGCTCAGCACCCATCATCCGGCGAGCAACACCGCTACTCGGGTATGCCTCCGCCGCCTCCGCCTCCTCCTGCTCACGGAGCGCACCCCCAGCAGCATGGGATCCATCGGTCGCATGACTGGACCGGTCCTGGGGCTCATCAGCAGGCAGCTCCGCCCTCTCGGCTGTCGCACCAGCCTCAACCCGTCTCGATCACGAATCAGCAACGACAAACGTCGTACACGTCCTACAACGGAGAGGCAGTCCCTTCGTCTGCGCCTGCTCATCCGTTCCCGAACGTGTACCCGTCACCACCGCAGATGTACGACCCTGAGCCGCCACACAATCAGCAGCCTCCCTCGAACGGACGCTACCCGCAGCAGCCGCGCCAGACGAACCCGAATGAGCAGCCGCACATGTCTCTTCCGCCGACATCGATGGGCTCAGCCGACTGGCGGCCCTCGGTGGACCAGCCGCAGCCGAACGGGCCGACGGGCAAGAAGGACAAGGGCGACAAGAAGATGTTTGGCCTCTTCAACCGGTCCGGCAAAGGGGACGGAGACGGCGACGAGGACAACTCGAGGAGTGCGAAGAAGCTGCAGAAGAAGCAGGACAAGGAGTCGGCAAAGGAGAGGGATAGAGAGTACGCCCAGTCGGACGTGAGCCACGGAACGGGCAACCTGCCGAGCGGATGGAAGGAGGAGGATGTAGAGGAGACCATCTGTGAGCACGGCTTTCTCTGAGTCGAATGTGTCGTTGCGCTTTTGTTGCTGACGCCTCGTCTTGCTCTGTTCTAGCGTCTCTGTCTCGACTACCTCCTCATCCGGCCCAGTCGTCGTCCGAGCACCTCGCTTTCACCTCTCAGATTGACGACCTCACCCACCGACTGGCCAACGACCCGACAAACGGGACGCTCGCCGAGAAGACGGCTCGGCAGCTTCGCAAGGAGATGCGGGACCTGCCAGACGAGGTTAAGAAGGATTCGAGGGGTGGGCAGGGAGCGCCCGGGAGCGTGGCCGAGCTCTGGTGGAAGCTCATGTGGACCGGGGAAGCAAAGATCATGCGTGAGTCCTATATGACATGTCCGCTAGCCAATCGTCGACTGACTCTCTTTGTTCCGCTGCACCCATCTAGGTCTCTGCTCGAACCAGAAGTTCCTGTCCAACCTCGAGTCTGCGTTCAAGAAGTTGCCGGCGAACAGTCAGCAGAAGATCGACCTCTACCACGTCTTCGGCGTCATCACCGAGACCTTCCGCGGTTCGAATGGATCCGAGGACCTCGAAAAGTACTTTGGCAAGGTGTACGAGAACGCAGCAGAGTCGGGCTTGGTGCGTTTCATCCTCTTCAGTCTGCGCCTTATCGACAATCAAGCGCTTGCTAACTACCTTTTGTTGTTCGCACATCTACCAGAACCGCACGACCCCTCCCTCGTACCTGCAAGCTCTCTCGAACGGTCCCGATCGTCAGCGAGCTGGCCGTGGGGACAGCGGACGCGGCGGCGACCGAGGCTTTGACGAGCGTCCACCGCAGACAGCCTCTGGCTTCCAGGCAAACTTCCCGTCAGTCTCGGATGACATCGAACGCCTCGCCAGAGAGTGCGAAGGCGCTTGGAAGACAAAGGAGGATCTTCTCTCGCTTCTCCGGGACGCCAGGAGCGACGGCATCGACGAGCCCGAGCTCAAGACGAGGATCCGAGTGCGTGTACATTTTTTTCGGACAGGCAACTCCGAGCTGAGCGCTGACTTCCTCTTCTTTCTGTAATGTAGGAGTCGTACCAAGCCTGCTTTCACATCGAGACCGAGCTCGTCGGTCACCGCCCTTGGGCCGAATCGCAGGCGGCAGAGTCACTTCTCACTGCGCCTCGTCCGAAGGACCCACCTCCTGCCATCGCAGCTCCGCTTCAGCCCGGTAGTGGTCCGACGATGGAGCCAGAGAGTCCCGGTCTGGGCCTGTTCCAGCCCGAGCTGCGGGAGACGAGAGCGCAGGTGGTGCTCAAGCGGCTGGTCGAGGTGACCGGCGAGGTGTCAGAGGTCAGTCTCGATCTGCGTCTGGGTCAATCAAGCCGACGCGCTTCACTGACTCCTTTGACCCGTCTTCGTAGGCTCTCGAGTCATTCCATGAGTGGGAGCGCGAGCTCCAAGAAGACGAGGAGCTCCGGATCATCTCTGAGCGAAGCCGCAAGGAGACTCGGCACGACCGCTCCGTAAGTTGCTCATCACCCAGTCGAGCTCGCTCCGCTCGGACGTGCTGACTCTCCATATATCTGCTATCCAGCAACCGATCCAGACTACGGACCATCTCTCGGTCCAGCCGCAGAACTCTGCTGGCGCCTCTCGTTCGCCATCTCCGATCCGGACGCCTCTGTGGGACGACTCGACCAACAACACCGCCTCGTCCTCCCCTCTCCCTTCCATCCCATCGCTTCCGAACCCACCCCAAAACTCGATCCCTGTGCCACCGCTGTCGGACAGCGGCGTTCCGGATCTTCCTCCTCCGCGAGGTCCGAACGATCCGGCGCTGGTCCGGAGCGCGTCGCCTCAGTCGAGACCTCTGCCCATCCCCGATGTCAACGGAGCCAAGCCAAAGGGCAAGGGCTTCATGGGCATGCTGAGCAGTGGAGGAGGTCGAGCGGCCGGAACGACGACGCCGAACGGGCACGCCAGCGCCCCCGCTGCACAGGACCGACGCGGAGACCCGCCTCCCGGGATGAGCGAGAAGGCTCTGGGGAAGAGGCGAGTCGAGTGGGCCTACGAAGCGGATGGTGAGTCTTCATGTATCTTCTGACTCGATCCTCCTGCCAGAAGCTGACTCTCACGCCCTTCTTTCCTCCCAGACGCGTTCGACCCGGACGACATCTACAAGACCAACGACCCCGCCCGTCCTGCGTCACCTGCCTCGAATCAGTCGTCCGAGAATGAGCTCGCCGACGACTGGGTTCCGCCCAAGCCGGTCACTTACGTCTACGATGCCGCTCAAGAGCGGAAGGTGTTCCTCGAGGAGGAACGCAAGCGCGAGGCGATCCGTGCACTCAAGGCCAAGGGACGCGGATCTTCGTACGTCGCCGACGAAGACGACCAAGACGCAACGACGCCTACTGCCGCTGCTCCAGGGTTGGAGAGCGTGACGGAATCGCCCGAGAAGCGGCAATCACAACCGCTGGCACCCGCTCCTCCTCCGCCACCCGGAGCTGGCAGACTCGAGCGGGAGAAGGAGATGGGCAGAATGTTAACCGGACTGGGAAGCGCACCGGTTGTCGACAAGGAGCACTCGAACGGCGGAGGCGCGACCGGAGTGGGCAGGAAGCTGTCCTTCTGGAAGAAAAGCGGGAGGGGTGGGGACAGCAAGGAGTAGATACGGCGGTCGCCTGGACTCTCTCTAGTCGCGTCTTTATCTTAGTCCTCGATACTGCTTCGCATAGATACCTCTGCATATCTCGTACAGACCCCAGCTCGTCCCTCGCCTTTTTCTCTAGCTCTGCCCTTCTCCTTTCTTTACGTACATCTCCATCCTCTGCTCTTCCGCATGAAACGATCTCTTTTCCGACTCGTACCGTAATGCCATATCTCATCATCTTTCACGACCCGTCTCATCTCTTGGACGGCTCAGAGGGAGTCCCAGGACGCGTCGGACTCAGTTGTCGGCAAGCTCGTGCTTCTGAGCGCCCTGGCCGTCCCTTCGCCGTCTGCTCTCCCGCTTGGCCGAAGCCCCAAACGACGAGTGTGATGTGCGTGCGCGGTATCCGATTCGAACCGCCCCTCCGCAATCTAAAGTGACGGGGGTTCCGAGAGGAGAGTGGGCACGGACACCGCACATCTCCCTGAGCAACTGACTGTGTGCGAGGATGGACCGAGGGAACGAAGGGAGGAAGGGAACCGCCGAGCTCACCATGCAGCCGTCGCGTGCGTCCTTGCCTCTTCCTCCCGGTCTCGGATCATTCTCCTCTTATCTTTGCTGGGGTGTCGAGGTGTCGGAACAGGAGGTCAGGTGGACAGGGTTTTAGTCGTTTGAGTGAGGCGCGCTGCTTGCGGTCAAACAGACGGGGGACGAGGAGGGCAAGGGCACCCTCGAGCTCCGTCCCTCTCTCCCTCACCTTCTCACCCCCTCTCTCTCGGCCCAAAAAGCGGGTCAGCCACTTCGACGAGACAGGTTCACGCCCATCTACCATTCTCCTTCCCTTCTCCATCACCCTCCTCATTCCCTTGCATCGTCCCTCTGAGCCGAGCATGTCGATCGTCCAGCAACAGCAGCCGAGCAGCCGAGGGGGAGCTGGAGGCGCACCGCCGGCCGGGGCCGCCCAGTGGATCTCGTCCTCGCCGTTCCCTACCAGACCGGGAGACAGAGACCCGCAGGACAATGACGAGGTACGTTACACTTTCCTTCTTCGCTTTGACTCGAGTCTAGGATGGAAGGGGCGGTAGTGGTGGTTTCTCAGCGTCTGAAAGCGGTGGCGACCGGACGAGAGGTCGTCAGCTCGACTGCTTCCTCTCCAGCAGGTTTGCCGCTGCGTAGCGAGCACCTGGAACACGTCGAGACGAGAGCCTTGACGTCTTGCACGAGTCTTTCGTCTCTGGTTGATCCAACATCTCGCTGTCACATCTGTCATCTGTCTGCCTTCACCGCCCCCTCGCGCTGACATTCGCATGTGCTTCCCTCCCCTCGCCCCTCTTCCGACTCCGTCGCCACAGCTTTCCGAGCGACTTCGACAGACGTGGACCTTCTCTCCAGGACCATCCACACCCTCGCCATCGTCCTCATCGAATCAAGCCTCGCCCTCGTCGACCACCCGAGCCGCCAACGCCAACGCCAACACCGGCGGAATGGACGCCTTCCTCCAGACCCACTCTCGCGTCGTCAAGGTGCTCGGGCTCCCACTCGGGACGACCCAGGACGACCTCATTCGATGGATCATCAGAGATAGGAGGGTCGGAGCAGGCGGGGTCAGGGGCGTGTTCGGAGATACCAGGACAACGACCACGATCGGGGAGCCCGCCGGTTGGTGGGTTCTGTTTGACAGCCACGAAGACGTGAGTTTTGTGCCGAGACTCCCCCTCCCCGCGTTCCCAACTCTCGAATCTCCGGAGCTTGAAGGGAACAGGGATTATCCGCGGGCGGAGATGAAGTGGCTTGCTGATCTCGACCTCCCCTTTGTTCGACTTTCGTTCTGGGTTTGGATCCGGTGTGTGCGTGCATGCAGGCGAGGAACTCGCTGAGGCTTTCGAGCTCGTACTACGGCGATTGTCAGGTCACCGTGTCGCCTGCGCTGGAACAAGATCTCGTCTCGGACGCGAAGATGGTGGATGTGTTCGGACAGGGAGCGGCGCATGTACGTCCTCTCACCCCATCTCATCTTCGCCCTTTGCTCATTGCTGACCTCGCTGACACGTGCTGCCCTCTTCCTTCACCCGCAGAACTACCACACTCCCCCTCTCACTCCTTCGCACCCTCCGCACACGCGATCGTCCTCTGTCACGTCCATTGGGACGTCCATGTCTGGCTCGCCGCTCGCCGCGAGATCGCAGATCTGGGGGCTATCCCCGCTCAACCCGCAGCAGACTCAGCTGCAGCAGCCGGCTCAGCATCAGCAGGAGCAGGAGCAGTGGTCGGCTGCGAGTGGGTACGGAGGTATGCTCGGGCTAGGCCTAGGGCTGAGCGTCGGAGTTGGGCAGGGTCTAGACGCGCTCACGGGGCTGGGACTCGGGACTGGGTCGGTTGTGAGTAAGGGACCACATTCTTTGTCTCCAATGACCGATCGTCTAACTCTTCATCTTCCTGTCTTCTTTCATTTCCAGTCCTTCCGATCGGGCGACTGGATCGTAAGTCGCGCACGCATCTCCTTCGCCTGCCCGGATCCTGACAACATTCCTGCTCGTCTCTTCCCCTTTAGTGCCCTGCGGATAACTGCAACTTCCATAACTTCAGCCGAAATGACCGATGCGGCCAGTGTGGCGTGCTCAAGCCGACTGGCTCGACCGGATCGCACCCTCGACACAGCCGAACGCCCTCTGTCTCTCCGACTCGAACGTTCAACCCTCTCCCTCCCACCGGCTCGTACGCCTCGATCCACGCGCCCGCTTTGCACCGAAACATCTCTGGACCCTTGGCGCCTCCCTCGCACATGCAGCAGCAGCGAGGTCTCACCACGAGCGCATCGAACCCGAACTTCTTTGGTGCCGAGCGAGGCCTTCCGTTTCCTTCGGGGCAGGCAGTCAGTCCTGGAGGATCGGGAGCGCTCGGTCTTACTGGGGTTGGAGGAGATGCGAACTCGAGTGCGAGAGCGAGGAGCATCAGCTACACCGGAGGCGGCATGCGAGGGATGGGCATGGGCAGGGGTGGACACCCGCCGGGGATGGTCCCGGTGAGCCGACTTCGCTTTGCCTCGCGTGGAGCAGTCAAGCTGACCCCTACATCGCCTTTTCTTGCAGATCCTCAACACTGGCAACCAGGGAGTCATGGTCGTCCAGCCTGGAGATTGGGCGTGTGGTGACTGGTTCGTCTTCTTCTCTTCTCTTTCGACTGCTTTCGTGTACTGATTCTCTCTTCCGTCTCTCGCAGTGGTTTTGTGAACTGGAGACGACGAACGTGCTGCCTTCGATGCTATCCGAACGCGTCGGGCAACGAAAGCAATGGTCTCTCGCTCGCACAGTGAGTCATCCACCTGCTCTTCATCTCGAGCAACTTCTGACCTGACTCTTCTCGCTCTTCCCAGGTCTGCTCAGATCGCCGCTCAGCTCGCTGCGATGCCTTCGTTCACGCCCAACGCAGCTCAGCACTCTCCTCAGTCGCCCGCCGCCAGCATCGGATCCGCTCCCGGCCTCAACAGGTCTAACTCGACCTCGAGCGCGTCGAACGCCACCGGAGCCATCAGCTCGACCTCGTCCCCCGCTCCCGTCGGGACTGGACGACCCACCTTCCTCTCCTCGGGCCCGTACAGACCGTCGGTCCAGAGCCCGGAGACGAACAACCACCATCAGAGCCCCGTCCAGACGGACGTCTTTGGACACGTCGTGCCCATCAACAACAACGCAGCCGGCCAGCAGCCGACGCGACAGAGAACGGCGACAATGCCCGCCATCAACGGAAGCGCGTGGTAGGCGCGCACATACACCAACATCAAGGAAGGAACGGGGAAGGGGTCCGGAGGTCTCGTCGTTGGTTCATTTCTTTTCTCGTCATCGTCCCGCTTATCATCCCACCCACTCGCATCTGCCCCCCTTCATCATCATCGTCCTCTTTCCTCTGCATCGTACCCACATAAACGCTCTCGCTCTTTAGCTTATGCCCTGTCTTCCCTTTGCTCGTCTCGTCTGCACTCTCCTTGTCTCTGTCATCATCATCTTGGTCATCTTTCTCTCTCTCACTGTCTGCTGTACATAGTCGGTCTGCTCGGCGTCCCGGTTCGGTTTCGGGTGCTGGAAGGAAGAAGTCGTCGGCGGCGCGTCGACGTGGGTCGGTGGTTGCACTTTTTGGGGTGTCCTCTCTTGGGTTAGGTCGGGTTTGGGTTCAGGGTCCTCCTTGCTTAGTACATACAGTTTCGGCCCGACTCTCGGTACTCGATTATGCAATACTACTTGATGTACTCCGCGGACGATGTCAAAGAGGTGAGGGATCGAGGTGAGGAATGAAAGAAACGCGCCGCGCCTGCGCCAACGAGACCTCTCTCAGACGAGATGTGCAGAGTAGGTCGTCAAAGGTCGTCAAGATCCCACAGACTAAAACACGAGCCCTCTTCTTTCCCACCCGGGACTCGTAGAAAGAAAGGAAAAGAAAGAGATAACAAAATCGAACTCCCCCCTCACCCCCCTCCCCCCTCCCCCCAGGTCCCCCCCGACCCCTTTTGTCCATCCCCCTTACCTAGCTAAGCTAAAGGAACCCCAAATCCTCCTCCACCTCATCCCAGAACATCCCCCTTGCCCTCTCCACATACTCCCCCCTTGCCCTCTCTGACACCCTGGCGGGATCCAAAAAGGCACACCATGTCTTTCGGCGGTTCATCCGGGTCGTGAGGATGTGGGAGGGGAGATGGGCATCTGGAGGGTGGGTGAGCGACCGACGGGCGAGAGGGTTGGGTTGGAGGAGGAGGCAGGGAATCAGCAAAGTGTTAGGGAGGGAAAAGGGGAAGGAGGAGAGATGAGAGAAGACACACCGAGTCCAGACCAAACATGTTCGCCGTCCTCCGAGGACGTGATCGACCCTGCCGAGTCCGGCTGGGTTGGGCCCGGAGCGTTGTACGAGAAGGTGAATCTCGAGGCTTTCTTGTTCTCGTCGAGGAGGGAGAGGTTCTTTTTGTTTCGCTTGCCGCTGCTGGTTGTTTTGGTGGGGTTGGATCGTTTAGCGTAGGTGGACGGTCCGGCCTCCGCGTTCGTATTGTCGAGCTCGTCCGCCGCGCCTGAGCCGTCCGAGAGAGTGAGCGAGAGTTTCCGCTTGAGGGTGACGGTCATTGACGGGACCGTTGGCGCAAGTGGGAGGGTGGTGTGATGGTGGTGATGAGGAGGAGGCGAGGACATCCCAGCGAGTACAGACGCGGCATCGGCGTCGACATCAACACCAGCCTCGAGCGATGACGCAGCCGACAAGCTCAGCCGAGCTGAGCGGCGAGTGATGAGAGGTGGTGGGAGGTTGGACGCAGTAGAGGAGGAGGGAGCCATCTTGTAGCGAGACTCCGAAGTGAGAAAGACGATACGTCTGGTGAGGAGGAAGGAAGGGTTGAAGGTCAACACACGAAGCGGAGCGGGCGGCTGCAGACAAGCTGCCTTTATACCCTTGGGTGGCGGGGCACGGTCCGACGAGGAGGCGAGGCGCGCAAACCAGTCGCAACCGGAACGAATCTTTCCTGTCGGACCCGCGGAGGCCGGCGGTAGATTAACCTCGCTTGATTTGGCGTCGACGTCGGTCGGTCGGTCGATTGCGATAGGAGTAGTGAGATGCGAAAGTGAGCGTGCCGAAGTTGGTTTGACCGAGTCCAGTTGGGTGGGTCCGCAGCTGTGTCGTCGCTCGCCCTGCTTGCTCGGCCCAATAGCCCGTGAGAGAGAAAGAGATGACATCGGTCGTCGTATCGTCGTCCGAGTGTGTTTAAGCAAAGCATCAACGACGTCTAAGCGGCGGTGGAAGGAAAGGGTAGTGGGTATGTATGATATGGAGAACGAGATGGGGGTCGTGAAAAGGGGTTGTGATGCTAAGCTAGGCCTGAGAAGATGGTGGGTGATGGTTTGGTGTTTCCCTACAATGCGCTGGGAGTGACTCGTGACGTGGGAACGGGACTAAAGGGAAGAGAGACTAAACTGGGGACGAAAAGAGCAGGGAAAGATAAGTGACCGGAGAGAGAGATAGGTAGGTAAGACAAAAGAGGCCGGAGAGGGGACATACTCAAAGCGTAGCAAAGAGGTGATAGAGAAGTACGAAGCGTAGCGAAGAGCAAGGGGACGAAAGCAAGGACGCAGAGAGGGGAAAGCCGAGAAGTGAGCCGAAAGCAACAGGATGGATCGCCTAGGCGGTCGCGTGCTTGACGGCGTCCTTTGTCCACTTTGCCGTCTTCCTCGTCTCTGCGCTCATGCCCTTTCCTCGTCCTGACTTGAGTGCGGTCGTGATCCATTCGCGGAGGAGGAACTCGCGGATCTCGCCCCGAGGGAAGGTCTCGCACAGGTCCCCGAGCAGACCGAGGCCACCTCGCATGACAGCCTCGCTGCGGTCCTCGTCCTCGATGGCGAGTTGCAAGAAGTTGAGGATAGAAGGCACGTAGGGAAGAAGGACGGCTGTAGGAGTGTAAAGGGAAGAAGTCAGCAGGAGACAGATGCGAACGAAAGCAGCATGGAGATGGACGTACCCTGCTCGTTCTCACGCAGAGCCGAGACGACTCCGACGTAGGCCTCGATGATGCCCTCCCGGAGCAGCGTCACGTACTCGACGAGCTCGAACGACGACGGGTCCACGCGCATCTGACCAGCCTGCTCGAGGACGGCCATCGTCGTCTCGACGTACGGCCTGAACGCGGGTCCGATGGCGAGGGCAATGTCTCCGAAGCACGAGAGGATGGGCGGCTTGACGGATCGGTTGAGGAACTCGGACTGGAGGTTCTTGAGGAGCGCGTTCATGAACTCGTCGCAGTACTGGACAGAGTTGGGGCCGAGCGCTCGGCAGATGTCTCCAATCAGCCCGACAGCGATCGAGCACAGCTGGTACTCCTCCTGTGCTTGGAGGGCGGTGGCGAGGTAGGGCATGAAGGCCGAGATGTAGGGGTGGAAGTCCTGCTCGAGCGCAGAGGTGATGGCTCCGATGGCGAGGAGGGCGTCCTCAAATACGGTCGCCTGCTTTCCGGCGGTGTCGCAGAGCGAGAGGAGAACCGTCATGATCCGATCCGAGAGGGGTGCGATCTCCTTGCCGAGCTTGCGGACGACGGCGGTGATGACCGAGCACAGGTTGCCCTGGAGGTCGTTCCAGTTGTTTCGGTCGTCCGATCCGACCAGCTGGTTCTGCACAGTCATCAGGCTCTCCATCCGAGAGAGGACCTCGAGCGTCACCTGCGACACAGTAGACAGCGTGTCGGCGGCAGACTGGGTCACAAACGTCGAGATGGCCTCGTAGGCGGAAGATCGGGCGTTGGCCTCGTTGCTCGAGCTGCAAGATCGGACCAGAGGCGAAGGGTCAATTATCAGGCAGTCTCGAGTCAAGGTAGAGGAAGATACTCACGCGTACTTCTCGGTGACTCGCATGAGGGCCGAGACGACGTGCTCGTAGAACGGGCTCAGGGGCGACGTCGGCGGCAGAGGGTCGTCCTCGCCCTGGACTCCGAGCTGCTCGGCCAGGTTCATCAGACTCCAGCAGCAGTTTCCGACGATTCGAGTGGAGTCCTCGAGCCCGAAGACGAGAGCCGAGACGAGAGGGGTGAGATGGACGTCGGGCTTGATCGAGTCGATCAGGAAGTCCGAGATTCGGCCAAGCGTCCAGGCGGCGGTGTCCTTGACGTGCACGTTCGGGTCCTGCATCATCTCGATCAACGTAGGCAGGGCCTGGTCGACGAGTCCGGCAAGAACCTTGGGGTCGGGTCCGTCGAGGATGGATCCGAACGCCATGACGGCCGCCTCTCGCTGGTGCCACGACTCGGGCGACGTGTGGTTCTTGATGTTGCCCTCCACGAAAGGAATCACCGCAGCGACAATGTCGTCTCCGACAGTCTGGGCGAGCAGCGAGAGAGCGGTTCCGGCGGCCATCGACACGTTCCACTCGTCGTCCTCAGCATCCTCCTCCTGCTGTGTGAGCAGCTGGAGCAGGACAGGCAGGATCTGGGGGAGCGCAATCTTGGCAAAGTTCTTGCTCTCCCGCTCAGGAGGCTCGTTGAACTCGGCAGCCTGTACATGACAGAAAATCGCGGTCAGTACGAGATGAGGCGAGGCGCGATGAACAGGGAAGGCGAGCTCACCTCGGCGGCGTCGATAGCGAGCTCAATCTCCTCGTCGCAGACGGTTGACCAGAATTCGACAGCCTGCAGGGCGACAGTCTCCTCCGAGTTTCGCATGCCAAGGACAGTGAGCTGCAGGAAGAAAGAAGAAAGTCAGCGATCAGATAGGCGGCCAACAGCACCGAATCAAGGGACGAGGACTGACGCCGAAGAGGGCCTGCTCCATGTAGAATCCCATCTTGTCGTAGTAGAGCTGCATGATTCGAACAAGGCACTCGAACGCTCCAACAACGACGGGTGTGGACGCGTTCTGGGTGGCCTCGCAGACGACCTGCATGATGTAGTTTCGCTCTCCCTGTCAGTTCCAACGAAACGAGATGTCAGCTCAGCCCGAAAGAGAGCAAGGTGACCGATATGAATGGACGCACCTCTCGCTCGAAGTTGTCCCTGACGAACTCCAACGAGTTGTAGAGTGCGTTGATGGCCGCGAGCTGGACCTCTGGGCTCGGCTCCTCCTTGCGAGCTCCCTGGACGACCGTCGTCAGGATCTCATTCGACTGAGACGCGAGGATCTCGGGTTTCTGCAAACGTAGAGAAGATCGAAGCGCGGTCAGCGCTTGTCTAACTTGGCACGAAGCGGCTACACCTTCGCTGAGCGCAAGCTGAGCTCGCGGGAGGAAGGAGAAGCGGAAGCTGAACACTCACGACGGCCTCGCAGATGAACCCGAGCGCCTGGAGGGTGTTGATCCTCAGTCCAGCGTTCTCGGCGTCACCGACGAACTGGAGGAGGATCTTGATGAGCTCTGGCCACTCGTTGTTTGTGAGCTCGACGACGGCGATCGCAGACACGACCTGGGCGGCGACCGAACCAGCTCGCACGACAGGAGACCCGAGCGTACGGAGCGCCTGCTCCTTGATGTTGTTGCGGAGGGCCACATCGAGCGAGATCCACCGGTGAGAGATGATGCTTTGACGGGACGTGTCCTAGAAGGCGGGAAAGACGGTCGCGAACGAGCGCAAGAAGGAAGAGAGGAGGTCAGCTCGGAGAGCGCTCAACCAGAGACTCAAATGAGAGGTGCAGGGTGGAAACGATGCGGAAGGCCGATATATGTAGAGGCGTACTGGACTGCGAGGCCTAAGAAGCATCACACAGATCTACTTGCAGAGCTTGTGCCATGATGCCCGAGGTGTCAAGCTCAACAGCCCGGAGCAAGCGAGATGGAGTCTCGAGTCTCCACCTCAGCCTCGTTTGCTCCCCGTCCGACAGACCAGCGCGAGAGCGTGCAAAGCTAATTCCCGGTGGCTGCAACTTCCAGTCTTCACGTCACAAAAGCGAACCGCGCAGAAGCGGGTACTCACTCGTGCGGAGAGGGCGTTCTTGATGGCGAGTCCGGCCGCGTTTCTTACGTCGAGCCCGGCAGCCTCGCTTGACAGCTGCTCGACGAGCGTGTGCATGTACCCAGCCTGTCATCATCGAAAACAAACGCACGCAAAGAGGACATATTGAAAGTTGAGTCAGCTGTCTGTTGTTGTGACGCGTTTGGCTCGTGATCGAGGGGAAAACTTGAGCTCATCAAGCGTGTTGGATGACATCTCCTGGGACTCACAAAGTTCTCGTTGGCAAAGTTCTCGAGCTGCTCGGTAGCATGCTTACGAGTGTTGGCATCTGCACAGACGCGAGGTAAGGAAGAGTCAGCGACGAGAGAGATGGCTCGGGAGGCGAGGAGGAAGGGAGATCGAGCTCGAGGGAGGGGGCCGCTCACCTGGCGAGAGCGAGTTGGACAGGAGACCGGCGGCGTCCATCGTGGAGAAGAAAGGAAGAGACTGAGAAGCAAAGGAAGGAAGGAGAGGGAAGAGTCGAGGTCGCTCGTACGAGGAGCAGGAGGGCCGAGAAGAGAGAGGGAGGGGAGTGGTGGATGGTGTGAGCTCTCTTGCGCCAAAGTCAAAGATCGACCTCTGGGACGCGAGCCCCAAACCACCAACCCACTACACCCACTTTCTCATCTCATCATCATGGCAGACAGAGTGAGCACACCTTCTTCTATCTCTATGCGAGGGAGCGAGCAAGCTGACGACGGCACGCATCTCCTCTTCCTCAAGGGCGGACGCAACCAGAACGGCCGAGGGCGCGGCGGAGGAGGAGGAACCCGCGGTGGACGAGGCGGAGGGCAGGCTGGTGGGCAGGGTGAGAAGCCCAAGCGGGAACAGATCCTGGATCTGTCCAAGTATGTCGACAAGAAGATCAGGGTAAAGTTCACCGGAGGAAGGGAGGGTACGTCCCATCATCTCGTTCAGCTCGCGCGCTCCTTCCCTGGACGAGCTCAACCGGTCAATGCGTGCTGACGAGCTCTCGCGATTTATGTATGCTCCTGATGCCACAGTGATTGGAGTGCTGAAGGGATTTGACCAGCTGTTGAACCTTGTGCTGGATGAGGTCGAGGAGGAGGTGCTCTGTACGTCCCTGGCCGTTCTCGCGCGAGCTCACACTCGTCCCTTCCCGGTCGTCGTCCGACTTGCGTCACTCACACGCTTGCCTGCCTCTCCTCTCTCTCTCAGTGCCCACACAACACACCCGATCTCTCGGTTTGGCCGTTCTGCGTGGACCCACGATCGTTCTGCTTAGCCCCGTCGACGGATCCGAGGGTGAGCTCACGTCCTCTCGCTCCACCTCTTGCTCTTGCCCATCGTCCGCCTGTCCGGCCGAGCCGCTGCTGACCGCTCTCTTGACACCGTTTACTGCTGCAGAAATCGAGAACCCCTTCCTCGCACCGGAACAGTAAAGCAATTCTCTCCTTGTACCAACTCGAAGCCAGAGGCATCGCTCGATCCAATGCACACTTGCATGCCCGCTCAACCTTTCCTCGAAAGCCACCCTTACAACGACATACGATCGATACAGATTGTAGCAACTACAAAACAATATCGCCTAGATCATACTCCTGAGCGCATCCTCGATCGTCCTCTCCGGCCTCGCCAACCCTATCAGCACCTCATCCGTCGGCGTCTTCGCCAACGTACACTCCCCACCCCAGTTCGCCTTGTTCCCCGCCATCAGCGACGGCAGCAACCTCTCGGGGTACTGCCCTCCTTTCGTCAACTCTGCGAGCCACGCCGTGTCCCTGTACAGAACGCTCTCCTCCGGCACTTTGACACCCGCGATCTTCTCCACCGCCTTCACGACGTCTGAACCTGAGACGTCCTCCGGGCCAGAGACGACGTATCTCTTCCCGGAGTGAGGGGCACGGTCCGTATCCGACAGAGCGAGGAGATGGGCTCCGATCCGCCCGACATCCAGAGGATCCACCATCGCCATCGCCGCGTCCTTGTCCAACGTCAGCCGGAGTTTGTGATCCGTCTTGTTCCCGTTCGTTCGGTACGTCTTGATCCACTCCGCCGCAGTTGGGAGGAAGCTTGCAGTAAAGTAGTTCGGCTGCAACGACGTCCACTCCATCATTCCAAACTCGGGTTGGCTCAAAAGGTTCTCGATCGCCCAGTGGGTGCGACCGTAGTAGACCGGGTTGGCAGGTCCGATGAACGCGACGTTGGTGGAGATCTTGACGACGTACTTGACTTTCGCCTCGAGGAGCGCGAGATGGAGGGTGGACTCGTCGGTGAATTGGGAGGGGCCGTTCTGAGGGGCGACGTAGGCTCGGACGATGTTTTGGGAGAGGAGCCAGGTGGAGTCGATGTCGGTGTAGTTCTTCTCCACCATCTCGACACCAGGGAGGGCAGAGAGGGCTTTGGAGGTGGGAGAGTCGATTGAGCGAGTGAGCCCGAGGATACGGAAGCCTTGGTCTTTGAGGAGCTCGGGGAGGTGGCGCATGACGCCTCGGCCGGTGTTGCCCGTCGCGCCGACGATGAGGATGGTAGGAGGAGGGGTCATGTTGATCGAAAGCAATCGAGCGAAAGTAGGTGATGGGTGCGAAACGAAAGGAGCGACCTGCGATGTCGTTGACCTTTGAACCTCGGGAGCCGAAGATGCGCAGCGAACCTGCTTGGTCAGTCGTAACGTCGCGTCATTCATCGGCGCCCTTGACGTCGGTGTGCCCGAGCTCTCTGCCGAGGTATGGACATGATGCTGCTTCAGTCAGCGTTACCCTTCCTCGTTCTCCGAAGGAGGTGGCATTGAAAAATCTTTAGAGGCGACTCTGCGCGAGCTCACCTCGCCAGCTTGCCCTTCGCCCTCCCAAACCTTTCTCTCGCGCCTATGCTCCCCGATCATTCCTTGCTGCTCGATCCAGGTCGTCCATCTTCTCAAAGACAGAGTGCACTTTCTTCCCTTCCATGGTATCCGTCAACTCCCATCTTCCGAGCACAAATCGTCTTCCAACTCCAACACACAACCGTTCACCCGCAAACCATCTCATACCACCTCCATCTCCCCCACCTCCCTCTCATCCGACGTACCTGCCAAGATTAACTCCGCAACCTTCCGTCCGACCATCATCCCCAGGCCCATCCCTTCGTCCCTCCCCGCTCCTTGTACCACGCGCATCTCCATTTTCGTCTCGCCCTTGTCTCCCTCTTCTTCGACGAGCACGAGCTCCGCCACCAGGAACGGCTCTGCCCCTGGTGAAAGCGGAGGCGGACCCTTGCCTCTTCGAGCAGCGCGAGACCACGAGTGATACGACGCGATGAAGAGCAGGCGGTCCGGCTCGGTGAGCGAGGTGAGGGTCGATCCAGCGAGAGCCTCGAGCGTGGCGATCAGGTGCAGCGAGACGGACGCGGGAGTGCAAGGTGGTGCGAAGTGGTGCGTGTAGGTGTTTGAGGCGGGGAGGTACGGTGTGAGAGATGGAGAAAGTGTCGGCCGAGCGAGTGTGTCGGGGAGGTAGTGGTGTTGATGCGACCAGGCAAGGGCCCAGCGTTTTGTTTGACCGACGAGGGATTCGGAGAGGGCGTAGTTGACGATCTGAACCAAGTAAGAGTCAAAGGTCAAATAGTGTGGTATGGGCATGGGGAGACGGACCGGGAGGCGAACAAACCTTCAAAGACCGCAGATGGGTGACGAGGGACGAGACAGAGGAGGCTTTGCCGAGGAGGGAGGTGAACCACCTAGAGAGATGGCGATGGTGTCAGTCTTTACGAGCGATTGAGTGAGTGGTGAGACGGATTGGACAGACCTGCATCGGTCTCCGAGCGCTATGCTCTCGTCGATCATTCGCTTGACAAACGCAACCTCGCCTCCGGGGGTGATCATCTCGGTCTCGGCACCGGTACAGACCTGTCAAGGCAGCACAAGTCAGACAGGAAGAGTCAGGTCAAGCGTATCCCGACGGAATCGAGGAGATCGGACGTACAGCGTGGGGCGCGAAGCGCTTGTTCGCCGCGAGCTCAGCGATCTCTTCTTCCGACGCGTAGAATGGCGGATTGCACATCGTGAGCTCGACACTGTAACATGAATTCGTGGAGAAAGACTCGATCAGCTCTGAAGCTCGGCGGGCCGGAGAATGTGAGGTCTGGTACGAACGTAGCGTCCGGATCAAGATGGAACGGCAGAAAGATCGGATCCGTTTCGGTGGTCTTGACGAGCTTGACCCTATCTGACGACCAGTTCCGTGAGATGTTGGCTTGCGCGTGATGATGCGAATCCGGGTCAATCTCTGGGTTGGTCAACACGGAAAGATTAGTCCAGCGAGTTAGGGGTGTAGGCCAGTATGAGACATTCAGAGTGCTCACCGGTGGCGTAGAAGGACCATCCCAGATGTCGCGAGCCTAGTAGAGGGTAGATGGCCGTTGAGCCTGTGCCGATGTCGAGTCCTCGTATTGGCGGTGGTGGGGTGATTTCAGGCTGTGAATGCGGACGGCTTGTGGCCGCGAGCATGTCTTGGATCCAGAGGAGGTAGTCAAGCCTGAACATCATAGCGTACGGAAGGTGGTTAGTTCAAAGCTCGTCGCATCGGTTGATGAGTTGAGCGGGACTGACCGGTTGGCCACCTGCACGGGAGAACGGGTCAGGGAACGCAAGGGGTCAGCTCGTGCGACATGGCAGTAATCCCACCCCGAACTTACGGTCGGGCACAAGCGATCGTCTGGGATGTGAACGTCGAGCTTGAAGTCGTGCAGGAGCAGAGTGCGGGTCAGGGCTCTGACATGCAAAGGCGGAGACAGGCGTGTGAGCTCGACGTCTGGCTAGATTCAGCACGACATGATCGACTGACCTGACAGCTTCAGGTCGCTTGAAGTCGATGGTGGCCAGCTGAGATGAGCTCTGGAGGAGGCTGGTAGAGTCGACAGAGACGGGCAGGGTCAGGGTCGGTCTCGGCTCTCGCATGCAAGACCAGACGACGAGGGATGTGAGCTCAGTCATTCAAGCGGTCGTCTCGGGCTAGCCTACCTCATCGCATAGCCCGGTGGAGATAGGTGAGGTTGCTGGCGACAGGATCACTCACTAGGGCCTGAGCTCTTCGCCGACTGCCGAGGCCGCAAGAGCAGCGAAGTCTGGCGGAAGGAGCGAGTATGGGTTCCGCGGGTGCATCCGACAGAGGCGAGGCCGGCTCGAAGGTGCCTGGGGAGCGAGTCGGATTCTTGAGTGAGCGGTCGGAGCGAGCGAGAGCCGAGACCGTGCTGAGAATGCTGGTCGTATAGATGTCTGGAGGCGTACGTTGCTGATGATTGCAGACAAACGAGAGACGACCAGAACGTCGAGCTCGCGCGACGCGCTCCTCCTGTCCGTCTCGCCCGGCTTGTGTCGTCCTCTGCTATGACATCGGGAGGGCCTCCGAAGGATCGCGACGTGTTCCGCTTGACATACCTACCTTGCGCTATGCCCAGCAAAAGAGACGGAAGGTCGACACATCGTATAGACCCTCGCCTCTCCGCCTCGCCCATGCGAAAAGCTATGGATCGTCAGTCAGTCCAGATAAACTTATGCGTCCTAATTCCACGGGAGACACCTGAACTCGAGCTTTGAAAGTTGTCAGTGGGACTCGAACTCCGGAGCTGTCAGTTCAGTCAGGGTGTGAGTGCTGGCACACAGCCTGTACCGTTATAACCGTTGATTTGGTCAGTCGTCAGAGGGTTGTTGGCTGCAAGATCTCTCTTGCCATTCCTTATGTACTCACCTACGATACCATACAAATCAGTGCAAAAGAGGTTCTACTGTTGCTTTGAGCGCTGTTTTGCTTGGGTTTGCCACCGTCGGAAGACAGCTCGGTTCATCTGCCTTTGGACGAGATGGCCGCAGTCGAAGATTTCCTTCTTCCTTCTTCAGAGCTGGCAGTACTTTTGAGCGAGCAATGCAGCGAGTTGTTTTCGGTCTGTTTCGACGGCTACAGGCCCCGGCCGGCGCTTGGGCGAGGGGCGACGCGCTTCGAGAGGTGAGGTCGACGAGCTCCTAACGATCAGTATACCTTCCTCCCCTCCCCGCCATCTCTCAGCACTAGCCCAGCTGCGGGCACCTGTGCTCAGCTCTCCTCGCTGGCCCTATCTCGAACCTCGGACTCGGTCTCGCTTGACGGGGTGTCGTGTTGAGCTTGGACGATGTCTCACGCCCTCCTGTGAGCTCATCTCCTCCTCGTTCCCTCTGCTCTTGGTGTCCTCGCTCTCGATGCCGACCTTACTTGCTCGCGTACCAGACTGCGGTTGTTCTTGTCTCCGTTCTTTTCTGTGCATGTTGCGATCCAGTACCTGAAGGCGTACCCTGCCAACATTGGCATCACCCACTACCTCACCTCGCGTCTCCGGTTGATGCCAACCAGGGACGTAGAGTTCTACTGGCCAGAGCTATGGTAAGTCTACCCACCCCTTCTGGAGCGTGCATCAGACCAGCTGGTCTCGTACCTTGCTGTGTCCAGCCAGCCTACAGGCTCTGAGCTCGAGCTGACACGTCCGCCCCTCCTCCTTGTCCAAACACGTCCGCCGCTCGCCTCGACTCTCGCTCCCTCGTGCGCTCACCCAGTCATCTGCTCGTCACGACACCGACAGGGTCGATAGCGCTCGAATGCTTTATCCTTGAGCGGGCAGAGGAGAGCACGCACTCGGCCATGCTCGTGAGTGATCTCGTGTCCTACCCTCCTGGAGCAGTCTGGCTCGATGGGTGTCAGGCGTTGGGCCTGTAGGCTGTAGAGGAGACCGTACACGTCGGACACCTTCGAGTCCCGCGCCTGATGTAGCCCAGCGGGGTCCAGTCGTCGAGCTGCGATGGCATCGTGAGGGGCGACGTCGCACGCGTCGGGCAGGCAGCTGCAGCCAACGGACGTGTGCGATGACCTCTGCCCGAGCTCAGCAATGAGCTCGTATAGGGCCAGAGCGCGTCAATCTTTCGTCATGGTCACATCTCAAGCCTGTTTTCGCACGAGGAATGTCAAGCCTATGGAGCGCAGGACGCGATGAAGCCGTCTTGAGCTTGTGGACCAAGCTGACCTGCTGTTCTCTTTCCACCTCGACGTCGGCCCCAACAGACGTTCTGGTTCATGCAAGCAGCCCTCTGCGACCTCGCACCCACCCGTCTCACCAACCCCGAGTCGTTCCTCGTCTGCCAACGGATCCTCTTGCGCTGTCACGACATCATCTTCGGTGACCCTCCCCCGCCGACGCGCTCCCTCTCCCCGTACGCGTCCCGCCCATCCTCAGCGGCCGCCACCCTCGCCAAGTCCATCTCGTCTTTACGCACGTTCATCAACGGCGACAAGAAGCTCGTGCCAGGTCATTCGGGAGCCGCTCTCGTCGGGATGGGAGTCGTCCTGGCGAGCACAACCGGGATGCCGAGCCTCGCAGGCTGCGTCGGAAAGGTCGCCATCGAGCAGGGACGGATGGAGATTGAGGGCCAGGAGGTCAGCCGAGGAAAGGTGGACGTCGAAGAGGACAAGGGCTCGGATGGACCGAGAGGTGGTCGTGGCGCCGTCGTACCGTCGCTGCAGGTAGAAGGGAACGACGACGCCGAGACTCCCGAACAGACCAACACTCCGAGCGGAGCGAGCTCATCGGACGAGGACGACCAAGAAGGCCTCTGGACAGGGCGGTCAAACGTCAAGGGCTTCGTCGTGGACCCTCCAGAACGGGATGAGCCGTCCGGATCGCGTCGGCCCAACCATCTGCCTCGAGATCCCTCGGCAACCACTCCTTCCCTCACCATCGCTCCTCACCTCCTCCGTCAAAACACCCAAGACCCTCTCGATCAGTTCCCTTCCCGCCACGCGCAAGCCGTTCCTTCCCGGCTCTCTGTCAAACCGCTCGTTCCGTCCCGCTCTGTCCCTTCGTTCTCAGCCCACCTCGAGGCGAATACCGATCCCTCTCGGAGTCGCCAATCTCAAGACTCGCGCTCAGATCTCCGGACACCAGAAGGTCTGCTCGAGCTCTACTCGTCCGCGGACCAGACGCGGCTGCTCCGGTCGCACTACTGCCGATCCGAAGTTCGCTTCTTGATCGCCCTCGAGGACATCAGCAACCGCCTGCTCGTGATCCCCAAGCTCGCTCGGGTCAGTGCGCTTCGAGCAGAGCTCACGAGCTTGAACCACATGCTCCCTGCCGAGGTCAGTCGCGCCAGACTCCCTTTGCTTTTCTCTGTGGCAAATGCTGACTTCTGCCACCCGTCTCTGCCTTGTCTCCTCGTCCAGGTATGCATGCCCACGTGGTGCGAGGCCGATCACGGTCACGAGGAAGGCGGCGAGACTGCCTCTGGATCGAGCCTCAAAGCGCGTCCCGACTCGAGCCATCGGTCAAAGGCACACCACCGCGTTGTTCGGATCTCGCCAGGCGACTCGGTCGTGCTCAACTCTGCCGAGCGTGCACCTTACCTCATCCACGTCGAGGTCCTCTCGGGCGATCTCGACTTTGACCCGACCAAGCGGACGAATCGAGACCTGCTGCAGAAGATCGTCAGCGGCGAGATCAAAAAGAAGGTCTCGTTCGGAGGGAAGAGCTTAGGGTCAGACGGGATTGCTGGCTTTGGAGCCCCTCTACCGGATCCCTTACCGCCGCTTGCTGGCGTCAACTCTGGCATCCCGTCCACGAGCGCCGCATCGGCAGCAAACGACCTCGCTCTTCCTCCCAGTCGGCCAGAGCCGTACGTGAACTCGAGCGAACCTGACGAAGGGTCGGGCGACATCGGATCGATGGGCCTGGACGAGCCTGAAGAGATGGATCTCGTCGAGCAGGTCTACGGCACAAAGATCTCTGCCAAGAACATTGGGCCCGAGCTGGTCGAGAAGACTGCGCGAGATCTGAACCCGCGCAACAAGGACGTCGACAACGCCGTCTGGTCACGCACACCTCAAGAAGCCGCCCTCTCTCGTCAGTCGTCGCAACAACGTCGCGTACCATCATACGGCACGCCTGGCACCCCGAACAGTCGGGCGTTCGCGACCGACTCCATCCAGTCGCCCTCTCCTCTCCAATCTCACTTCGCCTCCTCCTCCGACCCTTCCGACCCTGCCCGTGAAACCGACTCGCCTCCACCCGGTCCCTCTACTCCCCGTCGGACTCTCACGCTCGACGACTACTCTGATCGGATGCGCACTGCAGCCGTCATGCTCGCTCAACTGAGCGTCTCCACCGCCCCGCCCGTCGATCCTTCGACCACACGCGCACCACCTCCAACGCCTCCATCGAGCAAGTCGAGCTGGATCCCCGGCACGGGCTGGATCGCCAACAACTTCCCTACACCTTCACTTCCTGGCTCTCCGGTCTCTGCTCCCACACCGGGAGGTCTGCCGCTCCAGCCTCAACCTGCACCGGTCGGAGGCGGGGCGAGGAACCGGTTGCCTCCTGCTGAGGCAGAGGCGATCCGGGAGCGGATCATGACCGAGATGATAGCGCTCGAGGAGGAGAGGGTAGAGCGCATGATGGAGAAGGTTGGCGATGTGGGTATGCTCGGTGGCGGAGAGAGCGGGAAGACGGCCGAGGATGAGGGCATCGTCAGACGGGAGTTGAACAAGGCGGATCCATCAGGTGAGTCGCATAACAGGCTCGAGATTGCGAGACGCGCGCTGACCTGGCTCTTCCGATTGCAGCTGCTGTGTTTTCGGAGTCTTGGTCGGCCAAGAAGGCGCGGATCCGTGCGGCATCGCCGTGGGGTCATCTCGCAACCTGGGACGTGAGTAGCGGCCTCCATCGTCTTGCCTTATGGGTTGTCAAGATGGTCGATGACTGACTACTTCCCCATGATGTCTCCAGGTGCTGTCGGTCATCGTCAAGACCGGAGCGGACCTCCGTCAAGAACAGCTTGCCACGCAGCTGATCGAACGCTTCGTGCAGATCTGGAAGGAGGAGGACTGCGAGTGCTGGGTCCGATAGTGAGTCCAAAAAAAGATTGCTTTTGTCCTGCACGGTCAAGCTGACTCTCCTCGACGCGTTCTGCAGCTTCCGCATCCTCATCACCGGCGACTCTTCCGGCCTGGTTGAGACGATCACCGACTCCGTCTCGGTCCACTCGATCAAGAAGGCAGAGTACGGCCGCCGGATGGCAAAGGGCGCTTCGATCGCGCACGTCAGCCTGTTCGACCACTTTGTCAACGTCTACGGCGAGCCCACCTCGGCCCGCTTCCTTCGCGCGCAACGCAACTTCATCAAGTCGCTCGCAGGATACTCTGTCGCAACCTACCTGCTCCAGATCAAGGATCGACACAACGGGAACATCCTGATCGACCGGGAGGGACATGTGATCCACATCGACTTTGGGTTCATGCTGTCGAACAGTCCGGGGAACATGGGCTTCGAGGCGGCGCCGTTCAAGCTCACTATGGTGCGTGTCATTATCTCGGCTTGTCTCGGGACCTTTGCTGACCCTTTTTTGTCCATTGACGCCTGCAGGAGTACGTCGACATTATGGGCGGCGTCAACTCTCCCGGCTTTGCGCTGTACAAGAAGCTGTTCAAGGAGGGGTTCGAGGCCGCACGGAAACACTCGGACGAGATTATCAGTGCGTCCGCCTCAAAGCCGGGCTCGCCCTGTCCACGCTTGCTGACTGACCATCGTGCCTCCCCTTTTCCGTCTTCTCAGCCATCGTCGAGCTCATGCAGTACCGTCAGTCGCCCTCACCCTGTCCCAGCCACCTCTCCTTCTCGAGACTGACCCGCTTGTTCTCCTCCCCGCAGACTCGAAACTCCCCTGCTTCCTCGCCTTCGGCGATCAGACCGCCCAACATCTCCGAGACCGGTTCCAGCTCGGATTCACCCATCAGGCAGTCGACGACCACCTCGAGCGACTCATCGTCAGCTCGATCGGGAGCCATTGGACACGGCTGTACGACTCGGTACGTCCCTCTACATCTCTCCTCGTTACACGAGATCTTACTGACATGCCTGTCGCTCGGTTCGTGTGCAGTTCCAATACTACTCGCAAAGCGTGTTCATGTAGACTTTTGCCCCCCTTCATCTCTTTACGGCCTTTCGCATCTTGCATCTTTTCATCTATCGCAACGATCCCCATCCTGTTCTCACACTTTCAACCCGTTCGCAAAGACCCTACTTGAGGAAAAGGAAGAGAGCACGGTCAGCTAACAGCATGCACACGCTCAGTGGCACAACTGATCAACACGTTGGACGACTCACCCCCCCTCTCTCTTTGGACTGACGCGGGTTCGAGGCGTCGGAAGAGCTCACTGTTGGGTTGCAGTTGAGAGAGGAACGTGGATTGGAATGCTGACTGGTGGAGGCGAGCCCCAGAGGAACGAGGGGGAAAGGTACGAGGGTCTGACAAGGCACACGCGCAGCGTGTGGGTCGATCGAGCTCGTACCTTTTGTGTTTTGGTACAGCGATCTATCAAAGTTCGAGTACACTTGTAATCAAGCTAATCCTGTTGTCGGGAGCGAACGGCGAACGGCGAAGACGATGAGGTAGGCGCGGAGGCAGATCCGAGGGCGGGTGGGCTCGCGAGATGAGCTCACATCGAGGTGCTTTCCGACGTCGACCTTTCTTTCCACCTCCGCTTGCCTCGCCTTTCGTACGCCATCCATGGACGCCAGCGCTTCTCCGACGTACGGCGACCTTCAGAGACGAGTTCGTGAGCTCGAGGAGAGGAATGCGGCCCATGTCGCCAGAGAGCAGAGCCTGATCGCCGACCAAGAGGCGCTCTCGCACATCGCGACCGAGGCCGTCCGAGCTCTGTCCCTCCAACGGCCCTACCTCCAGCCGGAGGGCTTCTGGATCCTAGGACGACATCGAGAGTGGTTGAGCAGCATCGTTGAGCTCTCCGCTCGTGCAAGAGACGCAGAGAACCGCACTGGAGGTGGATGGCACTGGCAGAAGGTGAGCTTGCGTCAAGTTTCGTCTGCTTCGACGTCCTCTCTTTCTTTGATCTGACTTGTTGCCCGATGATATTCGACACCCAAAACAGATTATCGAGCTCGAGAAGGATGGCGTCGCGCCTCCTGATCCAAGGGCGCTCGTCTTCTCGGCTAGACAGCTAGAGCACAGCGTGCTCGACAAGCCGTTCCGCCAATCGTTCCCGCTCGAGGTGTTCGAAGCCATCATCGCCAACGCCGACGCGGAGACTATATCGAGAGTGACGCAAGCCAGCTTCTCGTGCTACCAACTGTTCATGCCGGTGTTACTGCAGCACAACCAGCTTTGGCGAACGACGGATCTCAAAGGGTTGTTGGGAGTCGTCGATCTGGTCAGTGCTCGGGGCATCCCGGTTCAACTGTTCTTCTTTCTGACTCAACGATGCTGATCAACTCTCATCGATCTTGACCCCCAGTCGCTGCCCAAGTCCCCTCGCCTCGACCCCTCCCGCAGATTCACGCTCATCCGCACGATCAGCATCCTATCCAGCACCCTCCAATCCTTCAATTGCGCCTTCGACTGGAAGGGCCGTCACAAATGGTCCCTAGACCTCACTCGCCTTCCTCCTGGAACCTCCAAACTCCACATCGAAGTCCTCACGATCGGCCTCGACGCGTACAGGCGGAACGACGGCCGCACTACCCTCCTCGACCCTGACTCGGTTCTCTTCCTGGCCTGCCTCGACCCCGTCGTATTTGCCGTCGGCATCGCGCCAGGCCGTTACGACGAAGAAGGGGTCTTTCACATCATCTCCAGACCGGCGGCCATCGCCATGTGCGAGTGGACTCGGCTCAGAGAGATCTATCTGGACGACGCCATCAACCTCGTCACACATCCAGCAGGGGACCCCGACGCGAGACCAGCCGACTGTACGTTCTTCTTGGCACCACGAGGCGGCGATCCTGGAGGGTTTCCGCAAACGCCGGCCTTGATCGAGTGGGATCTGTCCGATTACGGATCCCTCCCATCGTGGAACCATCGCAATTTGCTCGATCTGCTCTTGCACCGGGACGATCTTCTTCGACAGGGTTGGGTCAGGTCGTTCACCGTAATCGTTTACGACGACGAACGAAGTCGGGAAGGCGTTCCAGAGACTCATTGACGAGTGCGAGGAGGACATCCCGAGCTGCCTCCAGTGGAAGGTCAAGGCGCAGTTGACCACCAAGTAGGACACCTCGCCGCCTTCTCTCTCATCAGCCATATACCATGACCCTCCAATCGCGCTCTCTGGCCTCGCGGGGCCCGTTTGTGTTTAGCGCAAGCGAGACATGGATCATTGGGTTCGTCGAGGAGCGCAAGGAGAAGAAAGAAACTAGACAGTCACAAAGAAAGACTCGCAGACCTTTCGACAAGTCTTTCAAACCGACAGCAACCTGGTCCTCTTCCCGTTCACCTCCGGTTCCTCCTCCCTCACCTCCCTCAACGCCGGTCTCCTCCACGTCGCATCATCGTCAAACCCGATCGTCAGCCTGTTCGCCTCGATCGCCTCGTACTGCTCACGTCCAGCCCGAGCCTGATGGTCAGCACGTATCTTGCCACCCTTCAGACCTCTCCCGACTCGGTTCGGTGACTCACCGTACTCCACCCACTCCACATCCAACCCAGCGTCGCCACCCCAGCCATCACCCCCGTCCACGCCAACCCAAGCCTCTCCTTCGACCTCTTCTTCCCCCCTGGCGCGTCAAAGGTGGTGAACTGGTGGAAGAAGACGGCCCAGAGGATCCAGGCGGTGAAGAACGAGGCGATCGGGTCTCCGGCGGGTCGACGGCGGGTGCGGAGGGAGAAGAAGAGGGAGGAGAGGGCGAGGAGGGCGCTGTCGAGGTGAAACGGAGGAGGGTGAGTGGCGGACAGAGGGTAAAGAGAGAGAGAAAGGGAGAGGGAAAGAGGACGTACAGGCCCAGACCAGCGACGAGTTCGGCCGAGATGCTGGCGCCGGAGGAGGAGTGGTGTTTGTGCTTCTTCCCGCGGTCGTCTCGTAGGTCAGGGACGGCCTGGAAGAGAGTGAAGAGCGAGAGGTAGAGCGACCAGGGGAGCTGAAGCGGACAAAAGTGCCACATGCGTCAGCATCGCGAATGGGAGTGAGGATCAAGGTTGGACGTACCCAAGCGCTGACGAGCATCCAAACCCCCATTAGCTCCACTCCATCTTCACACACTTTAGCCCGCGCAGAAAAATGAAGCTCGAAGTAGAGCGAGCCGAGCGCGAGGGTACTGAGAAGGGAGAAGATGAGCGCGGCGGGGTAGGCGTGCGTTCGCTGCAAAACCAGAGCAGGTCAGCTTGGGAACCGACGGACACGACCGACTAGATGGGAAGGAAACGCGGGGCGAACCCAGCACAGCGCGAGCGCCAACTCGTACACCATCACCAGCGCAAACGTCGTTCGGACCCTGACGCCGTGGATCCGAGCGGTGGAGGAGTCTGCGCGTTCCGTCCGTTCGAGAGCCGAAGTCAAGCGATTGACGTCAGCTCGGTTCACCCATCGCTCCAGCAAGAGAGAGAGAGAAAGACGTGCGATACTGCAGCACCACGAACGCGAGGATAAACAGGTTGAGGAGCATCCTGTCCCCGCCCGAGAGAAGTCAGCTTGCTCCGACCTGACCGGGCAGGCAGCGGGAGGGAAATGAGATGGGATAGGATGGGAGCTCACCATCCCCACCAACCCCAACGGGTCATGTCCACCATCTCGGGCATCAGGAGACCATAGCTCTTCGGGTCGATGGCAAGGACGATCTTGACGGCGCGGAGAAGGGAATGAGAAAGCGTCAGCACGAGATCCGCCCGGTCGGGTGGGAAAGTGGGGAGGTTTGGGAGGGAACGTACGACGAGGATGGCATGGACGTAGATGTATGGGAGAGCGACGAGGGTGTTGAGCGTGCGGAGGAGAGGGAGGGTGAGCATCCTTGGGTGAGGCGGAACAAGTGGGGGGAGGGAGGAGGTGACGGTCTGACAGTCACAAGCGAAGAAGCGAGCTTCCCTGTCCCGGCCAGCTCCGGACGGACGCTGCGCGGAGGTTGTCAGTACCCCTTCTTTTCGTCTCGCAAGGTAGTAGTGCAAGCAGATAACGGTCATAGAACACTCATCTATCTCAACACCCGCCTCTAAACCTCCAACAACCCCCTCACCGTCACCTCCTCCTCCTTCCCCACCCAAACCGCGCCCTCCAACCCCCCTTCCCCCTCCTCCCAGCTCTTCCACAACCCTCTCAACTCGGTCTTCTCCTCCTTACTAAGCGCACCCCGCTCAAGCAGCGAGATCAGCACCCGCGCGGCCTTCTCGCGGTAGTCGGGATCCTCGCACGCGGGCGGGTCATCCGCGTTGGTTCCCGGGGAGGGGTGCGAGGAGGAGGGTGTGAGGGAGGTGAGGAGGGTGGAGGGGAGAGAGTGCCGTTGGAAGGAGGTGAGGAGAGGGGGGAGGGAGGAGGAGGAAGGGGAGGGGAGGGTGGCGGGGAGGGAGAGGAGGAGGGTCGAGAGGAGGAAGGCCGTTTTGCGCCGGAGGGGGAGGGACGGGTCTGTGAACGAGGCAGATGTTGGGGAGACTTGGTCAGCATGGAACTGACTAGAGACTGTCTCATCCTCAACAGTATCGATGCTTGCATAGCTGCACAGATGGCGCCTCAAGAAGGAAGAGCAGGAAGACGAAGACTCACCGCTCAGCCCACCCTTGATGACCTCCCACCCCCAACCCTCGTACTGATCCAGCAGCTCGACCGCCTTCTCGTTGTGCTTCAGCGTCCCACTGAGCGCGTACAACGCCCTCGACCTCGTCTCTGTCGAGCTCGGTCCGAGCTCACTCCGGGGCATGCCCTCGATCCCAGCGGGGGGCGTGAACGTTGACGAGGTCGAGATCAAGGAGAGAAGTGTCGGCAGGGGGTTCAGGGCAAGGAACTAATGAGGAAAGAAGTGCATAGCCTGATCAGTCACGAGCGTGAGAAGGGCAGAGGGCGCAGGCGTGAAGGGGACGTACGGCCTCCTGCGCCTTTGGGTTGTTCTGGACGGCGGTCCCGCACACCCAGCACGCGGTCTGACGGATCTGGTCCGACGAGGAGGAGAGGAGCGAGAACAGAGGAGGCCAGAGTCCGATGGACTGGAGGTTGTTGGCGTTGTCGATCTGCTCAATCAGCTGGAGTGATCAACGAAACGAGGGAGGGACGGATGGTGAGCTCGACTCGTTTGGGCTGACGATGGATGCGTATCAAAGAGGAGACCGCAGCAAAGAACTGACCATCTCGAGGTTATCGAGCGCAATACTAGATTCAATGATCAAGACAGCAAGGTTCCACAGAGGATCAGCGGACTGCTCCAGCAACGACAGAGGAAGCGATCAAGCTCACACCCTCTCCTCTTCGTCCATGCTCTCATCGACCGCAAACTCCATCGCCTCCTTCATCTTTGCCCCGTCCGACTTGCCCATGATCGCCTCAAGCACACCAGGCTGCATCAGATCGGCCCGTCGACCGGCGGCCATCTCCTCGGCGACGGAATGCAGCTCAGAGGCGTCCCCGTCTTCGGGGACCGAGTTGGTGATGCCCCTGCGGAACGAGACGCATACGGGTCAGCGATGATCGGGACAAGGGGAGGGGGGNNNNGTAGGGAGGACGGACCATTGGAGGAGGTCGTTCATGGCGGCGGACATTTGTGTGTGGGGTTTAGAAAGAAGTGGGAAGGGAAGGGAGGGAAGGGAAGGGTGGATGGTTGGGTGAGCTTCGAAATCTGGCCGAGCTCAACGTCAGAGACGGCCTAGCCCGATCCTTCTCGTGCGTTCTACGGCATTCGATAAGCAGATGTGTTTCAAGGCTACTTCGATCCAAGAGAATGTCGTCTGGGTACGGGTCGAAGTCGAAAGACGTGATAAGGACGGGAAGCAGGGATGCGATAACCGGTCTGGGGCTGTCACGCGACACAACTCCATTGACATTCCTTTCTAGTACGCGACCTTGCACCACCCTTGCTCTCCCTCGGGAGTCCTGACGATCTCACAGTCCTCTGGAGCGCTTCCATCGGTGGCGATCTGTGTCTCGACGCATGCAAAGTCGGTCGGAACCTGTGCGACGCAAGGAAGCAGGAGAGAGCGTAGCCGCGTCAGCACGCATCGGTGTTCGATCTTTAGCGATGAAGAGCACTAACCAGAGTCAGAACCGAATGGTGCCATACGCCGGTGTTGTACGTCAGCCCTTGCGACGGCGATGCAAGGAACGCGCGGATGGTCGAGAGGTCGGGCTTGTCGTCTGTCGTCGACGACAAACAGGTGCATAGAGGTCAGTACAGCGAGCACGAAGCGAGAGAAAGACGTCTGTATGCGACTGACCAGCACCGTTCAACGCCACAATCACCAAAAACCCCTCTCCACCCTTCGGCAGATCCCCCTCGCTCTTCCCAATCGGGACAAACGACTGCTCCAACCCGATCACAAACCCGCATCAGTCACACCCCAAACACACCACACAAACCAGCATGCAATCCACTCACCTGCGTCGTGAACCCATGCCTCTCAAACATCCTCACCTCCCACTCCCCTCCCCTCTTGTTCAACCCCTCCGGCGGCGTCGCCCTAAAACAGCTCACCCCCGTCACCGCCCCCTTCCCCTCCTCATACCTGTTCTCCACCGGACTCAACCGATGAAACTTGTGTGCTGTTCCGGCGTTGGCGGAGGTGACGGGGACGGAAGGGGGTGCGGAGGTAGGGTCGGGGTAGGCTTGGATGATGGTTCCGAAGGGGGCGAAGGCGAGGGGGGTGAAGGGTTCGGTTTTGATGGTGCGGATGGAAGGAGAGGAAGTGGGAAGGAGGGAGGAGGTGGATGTGGGGAGGGTGGAAGGGAGAGAGGGGGTGGAAGGTAGTCATTGCGATGCGTTGGCTCGGGTGCCGAAGACGCGGAGGCGCTTGACACCGCCGTCTGCAGGACCAAGCGGGAGATGTCAGTAAGACTCCTCGAGCAGATGATATGGAAGGCGACTGACCGGGGTAGATGGTCATCCTGACGTGGGTGAAGACCTTTTTGGTCTCCGCACTCTTGAACAGGTGCTCGGCGTGCGGACCGACCTTGACGCGGTCCAGGAGCTTCGTCCAGTTCTCGATCTCCAGGGGAGGCAGGTCCTGCGGGTGGACGAACAGGGCTCTGTCAGTTGATGTCGGAAGAGAGGCACGACGATAAAGGCTGACCTCGTCGCTGTTGATCGCGTGGATCTCAATGCCAGCGGGGAAGTTCCCCTTGAAGTGCGCAGTGTCGATGTTGACCTCGTGGATCGTTCCGGCAGATCCACTGCACCACACGTATGTCAGTGTCAGCGCACTGCACCTCTCCAGCTCCGAAGTCTCGGTCCTCCTCACGCGACTCACAGCTTGATCACCACAAAGTCCAGATGTCCCGGCGTCCTGCTCCTCTTCGTCTCCCACCCATCGCCCATGTCCTTACCTCTTCCAGGCAAGACCAAGTTCGCCCCCGTCCCGTAGTGCTTGTCCGTCTCGTACACGAGCCTGCCTCCGTTGAACGCGTGTGCGAGATCGACCTCTCCGCTCTCGGCGCGATCCCACGCCTGGGAGGCAGCCCAGGTGGGCGCGACGATCCCATACGCGCGGAAGCGGGCGATACCTCCGTCGGGGTACATGCGAAGGCGGAGGTGGGTGTACGAGGTCTCGGTCGTGGGGATGGTGAAGAGGTGGCGCGAGGACGGGCCGAGCGGGAGTTTGGGCAGGAGGGGGACCCACTGCACAAGAAGTTGTGAAGAGTATGGTCAGAGAATGAGTAGTGGCAAGAGAGCTAGGATACTAACGGCTGAGTCCTTGGTCGGCACATCGTCGGGCGAGTAGATTCCCTCGACGGACGCAGCGGGAGCCTGCCGAGGAAAGGTGCGGGGTCAGCACGTGTCCCGGTAAAGATACGGACCACTAGAGCTGACCTCGTTACCCGAGAACCAAGCCGTGTCGATATCGAACCCCTTGAGGAAGGCGGCGGGAGGGCCGAGCTTGATGATGACCCTGCAAGCACCGCAGAGGCAGAGGTGAGCCCGGACTCCCTTCCCAGCCTCTGAGCACCGGTCATTGCTCCAAGATTCTCCACACCGTAAGCGCAGCTTGCACCAAACCAGTTGAGTCCTCAAGGCCTGCTCAAGTTTCATGTGCTTGCCCTGAGCGGGGGTTCATGGCGCTGCTGCCCTCTCGGCCCAGTCCGCTCCGAGCTCATCCGGCCGCCTCTCTTCTTTCGTCGCTCGTCCGTTCAAGGCCTCACGCTTGAACTCACCAGTCTACACCCGACTCGTTATGCCTCCTCGACTCCCATCCGCTGAAGAGAGCTCCATTGGGCCCAAACTGGCCTTTGAGGGACGGAGCCGGCTGCAAGGAAACGAGGGAGATCGTGTGAGCTCGCGCGATGGCGGAGACAAGGACAAGCTTAGAGAGAGCTCACAGGGACTTCGAGGAGGTCGGAAGCACTAGCGATAGAAGCGAGAGAGGCCAGATGTCAGCTGAGAGCGCGATGAGCATGTGCAAAACTGTATACATGAACTGACGGAGCAAAGAAGTCGTCCGACACGTCGAGCACCTTTCCGCCGAGCGCAACAGACGACACCTCGGTAGACGTCGTGCCGAGCACGACATCGAAGTCGGACAGAGGCAGGATAGTGTAAGGAGGAGTGGACATGGTGCGAGTGTGTTTGGATGGCTGTTGGGGAGATGATGGGAGCTAGAGGTCAGAAGAGCCGACTCGTTCGGGCACCCGCGATGGCGCGTGTGAGCTCGGCCGATAAGCCCACCCCGCGGGCAAAGATGGACAGACACAACGCGAGTTTATGTGCTGAGATGAGAGGACACGGTCTTGTTGGAACTTCCGCCGGCAAGAGAGATGGAGAGAAGGACGACATCATATCGGGGTCTCTGTCGAAAAAAGAGGCGGTGGCGCACGCGAAGGCGGATGAGGAGGCTAGAGCTCGTCCCAGACGATCTTCTGACACATGGGCTTGTGCTGACCATACTTCCAGTGATGGTTCTGATGCTCTGCGATAATCCAACAAGATAGTGGCACAAGAGATCCGGTCAGCTGGCGTGTAAGCCGCAGTGGCGCTTGACCCGTGCGCACCTTTGCAGCAGTAGTAGACGACCCTGCACTGTAGAAAGCAGGCCATTGAGAAAGGTCAGTTCTCCTCCGGTGAAAACAACAAGGGTAGACGTTCGAGAGACGTACTCTTGCGCATGCCTTCATCTGCTTCGGATCTCGCTCGAAACAATCGAGCACCGGCCCTCGCTCCTTCGCGATCGCCATGATGCCTGTTGTCGATAGCTCACTGTCCGGAAAGCCGAGACCCCTGCAGGCCCAGAAGTCGAGCCCGGTCGGCCCAACCTCTGGATCAAGCAGGCGGGGATAGTCGGCGAGAACGTCCTGTACGAGCATGGCCTTCAGGGTGATGGAGACGTTGTCCTTTGGTCGACCGCACCAGCGGTAGGACTCGGGCGGATGCTTCCCGTCTCGTCCAGAGGCCATGTCGAAGACGTTCAACAGGAGAGGCGACAGCTTCTTGACTGAGGTAGGCGGAAGTGGAACGAGCGGCGATTTCTGTTCGGAAGTCGAGGTGGGCGACGACACGTATGAAACGACGCAGCTATGGATCACAAAGCAGTGCGGCGCCAGTCGGAGGAAGAGATCGTCGGCTGGAAGGGTCTGAGATGAAGCAAGGAGGGACGACCAGTCAGCGTGAGAAGTCTTCGACTAGGTCGATCGACTGGGCACGAAAGCTCACCATCCGAGCCGCCTGAAGACATTTTCGGTAGTACTTGTCTCTGAGAGCGATGGCTAGGTCGGGATGAGCTCGGAGGTAGTACTGCACGAGGGGTGTGTCGCATGCGCCCCAGAGGATGAGGTCGTACGGCGACGCCTCGAGTAGCGGGTACGGCTCGGCAATGACAGCTGACATCGCGCGGGGCAGGTACTTGGTGCAGAAGCAGTAGCTGGACAGGAAAAGAAAGAGAATCGAAACAGCATCAGCATCGACATTGAGGCCCGCGAAGATGCCCTGCAGGTGCCAGGTACCGAGACGACAGACGTGTGATGGTTGGCCGAGTCCTGTTCGTCGGCCCACCTGCGCTTGGCCCACACCTGGAAGCCACGACGGCTGGAGTCAGCTTTATCGAGGCGGCTTGAGCAGCTGGGAGAGAGAGGAAAAGTGACTTACAAGCTCGCAGAGTCGCTTCCTGTCCCTGTCCATCGACTTCCACACCTGGACCCATCCTCCCTCGACATCGAGCCCGAGCGCCTCTGCGAGCGAGTCCATGGCCGACATCACAGGTCGGTCGAACGCACTCCGGTTCCCCGAAGCAGACATCGGCCCTGTCGTTGCGTATCCGAGCAGATTCTTGTCGGGATCCATCAGGTGGAGCATCGCGATGGCCTGGTTCCAAGGGGTGCTGTTCGACGAGGTCAGGAGACGGTGCGCATGCTGCGTCTGCATGTCTGCTGGCACCGGGTGGATGTGACGCTCAGCTGAGGTCGATTGAGACATGGTGGGACGTAGTGCTGGCTTGAGATGCGATGAGGAACGACAAGATGGGCGTGGACGTCGGGAGGCAACCGACCAAGCTGATTGAGCGCCCCCTCTCCTACCCTGAGGTTTGCCTCCGCATCTGCCTCCGAGCGCTGCAGTGCTTTTGAGCCAACCTTCATATCGAACTGATGAGGATGTAGCTTGCCGCATCGCCCAAATCTCGAGCAGTTGTGCAAGGTCAGGATGGAGCGGAGGCAGACCGAGGAGGGGTGAGCTCGCGAGAGGAGCTCACGTCGAGGTGCCTTCCGACGTCGCCCTCTCCACATCGCCTCTACTCCTCACCAGTCTGCCTC
Organism: Mrakia hoshinonis; assembly: GCA_036245725.1. Classification (NCBI taxonomy): domain Eukaryota; kingdom Fungi; phylum Basidiomycota; class Tremellomycetes; order Cystofilobasidiales; family Mrakiaceae; genus Mrakia; species Mrakia hoshinonis. The sequence continues at coordinate 89,715 of BTPH01000001.1, forward strand.
CATGGACGCAAATGTTTTTCCGACGTACGAGGATCTCCAACAACGAGTTCGCGAGCTCGAGAACGAGCGTATCGCGTCCGCCGCACAAGAGGCGCGCCTGCTCGAGGACAGGTCGATCTTGCAGGCCATCGCGACGCCCGCCGTTCAGACTTTGCGTACCCAGGGACAATGTTTGAGCTGTGAATTTCGTTTCATGCAGAAGTGTGCTTCGCAAGATTGCTTCAGGATAGGATACAATGGAGGATGGGTGTGTGCTGGGATCAAACGATAGCAAGCGATACGAACGGATGGGACTCGAGAGCCAAAGCTGAGAACGAAAAAAGAAAAGACTTGGTCCCAATATAAAAAACGTACGGAAGAAAGGAAAGGAAAAAGAACACCATCACCACACTACCTCCCCCTCCCGCCTCTCACCCCA
>BTPH01000001.1:90218-344484 GCA_036245725.1 Mrakia hoshinonis
CCCCGAACCCTCTCGGCCCCCTCGGAGGAGCCCACCCACCCGTCCTCGGTCCTGCTGGCAGACCCGCCGTACCTGCACCTCCACCGCCTCGTCCAGAAGCAGAAGGAGGGAACGACATTCTCGGTCCGCCACCGCCACCGCCACCGCCTCTTCCGTACCCGCCTCGGTTCGGAGCGAACGGCAAGGAGCCGGACGTACTGTTCGCTGGTGATGAGGGCACAGAGGAAGTTGTCGAGGGTGCGGTTGGAAGAGGAGGAGCCATCGAAGGACCGACGGAGGCGCGGGAGGAGGAGGAGGTGATGGATGTTTCGCGCTCGCGGGAGGGACCGGGGAGGGGGTCGTCTCGCGCCGAAGGCATGGGAGCGGCAGGAGGAGGGGGCGAGGCCAACCGGTCGGGGCGAGAGAAGTAGGGGAAGGGTGAGGCCGCCGGTGCGACTGGCGGTGGGATGGAGGTGAACGGGATGCGGTCCGCTGGGATGGGTGCTGGTGCTGGTCTGACGGGGGCGTACTGGGTCGAGGAAGGCGGGACGTCCTCCCAGGCCGAGTAAGGGCGTGGCTCATTTGACAGATCTCGCGTACTCGTGACCGGCGAGAGAGACTGCCGGATGTAGACCGGGGAGGACGCATCGCGCACAGCAGTCTCCGCTACCGAAGTGGGAACAGGCTCGTCATAGACAGGCGCCGGGAGAGGAGCAGCAGGCGAGGACGAGGTTCGGTTGAACTGGAACTTGAACGGGACGGCTTCGGGTGAGGTCGACCGGCGGAAGTCGACGAACGGAGCGGGAGGTGCTGGGCGAGGGATGGGCGCGAACCGAGGCGGAGAGCGGTCTCGAGCGAAGGTGCTGCTCGGGATGGATGATGGGAAGAGCAGCGACCTCGGTGCCGGTGCTGGGTCGACTGTTGATCCGGCAGAGGCGAGAATCGTTGCTGGCTGGTTGTCAACCGGCGCGTCGGTGGGTCCCGCAGAGGTCATCGACACGTCGGCGTCTTCAGTGTGGTCTGCGCCGTTGACGGACGGCTCCGGACGCTCGTCGACCTTTGGCACGTCGTCGAGCGGTCCGGTCTCCTTTCTCCGCTTTGCCCAGTCCTTGAGACTCATCCGTTTCACCACTGGAGGCGGCGAAGGAGGCTTCGGCGGTGGTGGCGTCGGCTCCTTTGGCGGTGGTGTCGGCTCGTGAGGTGCGAGCGGAGGAGAGGCAGGGACCTCGGCGGACGCTTGAGTCTCCACGAGAGCTGGGACAGGCGCCTCTTGACTGACGACGGCAACCTCGACAGCCCAGGGATCAAACGCTGCGACTGGCTCGACAGCGACAGTCGAGTCTGTAGGAGCAGACGAGGTCGTGGATGACTCGGCAGCCGCTTCCATCACCACATCCTCGGTCTTGACGGCGATCGCCAACGGCGGCGCAGGCGCCTCCTCGACCGCAGCCACGGGCACGGGAGCAGATGCACTGGGCGGAGGAGAGCTCGGCGGCGAGACCGACTCGACCCGGTTGTTGACTCGTCGACGACTGACAACCTTCGCTTTCGGCTTCGGCAGCTCTGATCGGATGGGCGGAGGAAGAACCTTAGCGGTAGGCAGCGCAGGTGGCGGAGATGCCGAAGAGGTCGCGGTCGAGACTGTCGGCCGACGAGGTCTGCCAGGCAAAGCCTCATCTTCAGACTCGGAGTCGTCCGACGAGAAATGCGACAGCGGTTCCGTGAGGGTAGATGCGTCCGAGAAGTTTGCTGGATCCTCGCCGTCGGCGAGCATCGGCTCAGACAGATCGCCGTCCTTGACGGAGGTCTCACGTGCAGCCTGGACCTGCACGCTCGTCAACTCAGCCTCGTCCTCCTCTGACAACTCCTCCTCCAACGTCTCTGCCTCCCTCGCGCGCCGGTCCTCCAGCACAGACCGCTCAAACTCCCTCCTACGATCCTCCAGTCGCACCGCCCGGTCATCCTCGCTTTGCCTCCACCCTCGCACGGCTCCAACGAGCACACCAAACTCTGGCTTCTTTGGCTTGCGACTCCCTCTGCTTGCTCCTCCTGACTTGTCCTGCGACCCGAGCAGACACTTGCGTTCGACGAGCCGGCCCATCTGGAAGATGGCGCAGTCCTTCTTACGCTCGCACGAGCAGGTCGCAAACGTGCCCGTCAGGTGGGCGAGCACGGCCGCAAACTTGGGCAGGAGGGGCTCAGCGGCGAGCTCCAGTGGACTCGGCTGGCCGGACGAGGGGGTTGATTTGAGGTCAAGTAGAGGGAGGAGAGCGTGGACGACGTGTGCGTCATCCCACTCCCAAGGTAGGGTGATCTCGTCTCGACGGCTGATGTCCTTTGACGCAAACAGCCCAAAGATGAGCTCGGGCATCCGCGGCGAAGACGGATTTGACGATGAAGCAGGTCTGCCACTCGCTAGTGCCTCCAGCTCCTCCTGCGCCGTCGGAGGCGTCCGCGAAAAGATGGCCGGACGAAGGACGACGTTTGGGTGGCAGCCGCTACGGACGAACCGAAGCTCGTTCCCGAACCCGCGCGCGTCGATCACGAGGTTAAGCGGTGGGCCAAGGTTGCGGACACACGGCTTTGGGACACCGAGGGAGCGGTACTGGTTGATCGGATCCTGGCGGTACGAGGCGCCGTCGAGGATCTCGCCCTTGTACTCGCCCAGGAACGAGCCTTTTGCGATGGCAGCCTCCGCGAAGAGAGCGTACGACGCCGGACGAGGGTACACCGGACGAGATGTGGTCGCTGCCATCGACGGATGCGAAAGGCTGGGGGCGTTGGTGACGAGTGCGGCCTCTTCGAGCGGTTTGATGACAGTCTTGCCGGCGAGAGAGGAGAGAGACGGGCCAGAGAGGTGGATCGGTGGAAGGAGCGAGTCGAGAGGAGAGACCGGACGGGCTGGCAAGTCCGTTCTTGTCGAGAAGTTCGGAGGAACCGACGTCCGAGAGTCGCCTTGCGGCTGCGATGGAAGTGGCGCAGGTTGTGATACCGGCAGACTCGTCGAGGCGCCCTCCATGACCACGTCCTGGTCCTCCTTTCTCAACGGGCGCGTCACATCTCCACCCTGACCGGCCCACTCCTCCAAGATGGACTGCAAGCTGTCCCTGATCGTCGGGTCTCGGATCACATTGTCCCGGACGGGTGTGTACTCGAGCGTCCATGACTCGAAGCTCAACTCGTCCTCGTCCTCATCGACGAACGGCGCTGGAGGATTGACAGCGGCAGAGGCGAAGGATGAAGGTGTGGTAGGAAAGGCGCCGTGAGTTGGGATGTCGACAGTCGGGCGCTGAGGTGTGGTGGTCGGAGGCGGAGGAGGGAAAGCAGACGATGGGGGCGGTTGGAGCGCATCTCGCAACAGGTTGGTCTTGCGAGACCGTGGAGGGGCGACAGGAGTAGAGGGGTTGGCAGATGAGACGACAGGCTTCCTGCGTTGCTTCGATGGACCGCCATTGGGCGTGGAGAGCGAGTCCTTTGGGCTGGGCAGTCCTCCGTCGTCGACTGGAGATGGCGCGCCTCCGTTGACCTTTGGCGGCCCTGCCGTCGAGCCTGATGATCCTCTGCTGGGCGGTTTGATGGTGAGCTCCTCCTTTGCCTTTTGAGCCTCGAGCATCTGCCTCCGTCGTTGCTTGAGCCGAGCGCCAGGGACGTCGACCTCGCGAGGCAGACAGAGCTCACACAAGTAGTCGTCAGGCACGGCGCCCTCCTCGATGCCCATGCAGACCGCGTGCTCCCAGGCGTAACAGGTGTCGCACTGGATCGTGAAGCCGTCGTCGTCCTGGTCAGAAGGAAAGGAATCGGTCGTCAGTCCAGGACGATCTCGAACCGAACCAGGCGCAGAGCCGAGAGGGACGACTGACCGTGTTTGAGCAGATGCACCGGATCTGGACAGAGTCTGGATGGAGGATATGCGACCCAATCGTAGGTAGCGGACCAGCACCGTTCACGGACGAGGCAGTCGAGGTTGCCTTTCCTTTGCCCTTGCCCTGGACCTCGCCTGACGGACGGCCGTTAGAGGGACCGCGACTGCTGCTGCTCAGCCTCTTGCGCTTCGGCGCAGGCTTGCCCTTAGCCGTCGACGCAGGAGGCTTCATCCCACCCTCGTCGTTGTCATTGTCCGAGTCCTCTCCGCCCTGCATGGTCGAGGGCGGCGGGAAGGCGAACGCGGCCGAGGCTGCTGCTGGGTTGAGGAGCTGTCTCGATTTGGACGAGGACGCCTCGGACGAGAGAGGCAGATGGGACGCATCCGTAGAGTAGATGGTCCGGGAGAGCGGAGGAGCGGCAGGGAACGGTTTCGAGGACGGAGGTGGATGGTCGATCCGAGGTTGCGAGGGAGCCAGGAGGGATGCGAGGGAGGCGGACGAAGGGGCAGGCACCCAGGGCGAGTCGACCGTCGAAGGAGGGACCACCGTCGTTGAGCTCTCTTCGGGCGAAGGGGACGACGGCCCAGCGAGAGCGAGCAGGAGGGTGGCGATGTCTGACTCTCTGCTGGACTGTGGCGTTTGGGCTGGGGTAGAGTGTGTTAGCGGGGATGTGTGGATGGGGGTGGGTGAGGCGAGGTGGATGGGAGCGTCCGGTTTGAAGGCTGGAGGAGAGGGAGGCACAGGAGAAGGGATCCGTTCTGCAGCCATCTCAACGTCCACTGACACTGCTGGCTGCTCAACAGACACATCGACCGACACCACCGCAGGGGGGAGAGCAGTCGGCTCCATCCATTCGCTACAAGGGGAGAGAGGGTGAGAAGAGAGCTATGTCAGACGCCAGGATCCTCCCTCCCACCTTGCGTCCTCGTCGACCAGCGGAGACTCACTGGATAGTCTTGACCGTCTTTTCACTGATGTGCTCGATCACTATGAGGGCGCCAAAGGGCGGGCAGATCTGGGTCTGGATGGGAGGGCCTACAGAGTCAGTCGAGCAAGACAGCGCGACCTCTTCCGTCGCTCGCGTGCGAGCCGGTACAGGGCAGGACTCACCTCGGAGCGTTCCCTCAGGCCTACGACTGTAATGACTGACGAGCACGTCCAAGCGAGGACGAGGAAGGCAGGCGAAGAGGGGTTGAGGAGACTGAAGGGAAGAAAGAGGGAGGCCGTGGGGTCGTAGTTTGAGAGTCCATGGCTCCTCCCTCGACCTTCTCTCCACCACCCACCCAGTCGAGCTCACCCCCCTCGCACACCCACGCCTCTCTCTCTCCCCCTCCCCCCTCTCTCCCGTCTCTCTCACTTCCTCCGTCTCGGTAGGGAAGAACACGCGTCGTGTGAGTGTCACTGTCTGCGTGGATGAGCTCGTGCGAGCTCGAGTTTTCCCCTGGTGGCCCATCTTTGAGCTCGTCCTCGCATCCAGAGCTGACCGTGAGCTTGTTTCTCGTGTGTGTACGCGACTGCAGTCCTCCTAGGCTTCCTTTCCTTTCTCCTTTACGATCATGTCTGGCAACGGTGGGAAGAAGGCGCCCGATCTCAGTGGGTATAACTATGGAGCGCTCTCCTCCCTGGTCATCCAAACGTACGTCCACACACCCACACCTCTCCTTGTTACCATCGAGCTGCAGGTCGGTACAGAAGCTGACATCCATGCTCTGCCGTTTACTTCGCTCCCTACCTGCCCTCCCATCTTGTGCCATGTCCGCCTGACGCGTCCTACCTGAATGTCGACGTCCACCGCGACCTTCCTCCCCTCCCCCGCTCGCCTTGCGGTCTGTCCTCGCAGCGATCGGTCCAAGATCCCTCGTCGGGACTTTGAGCCGACGGGAGAGGCCGAGTCGCTCGTCGGCAAGATTGACCAGAAGCAGATGGGTACCCGTGTAGGCCGGGAGAAGCCAAAGTCGGAGGCCGTGTCCAAGGCAAAGGCGAAGGCCTCTGCAGCCGAGCTCGCAGAACGATCCGTCCGTCGAGGGGCTGCCGGCTCAGCAGGACAGGCTGGCTCGTACGCCGACATTCTCGAGGCTGCTTTGGACTCTGAGGGAGTGTCGTACCGTCCAAAGACTGCCGAGACGCGCGAGGTGTTTGAGCTCATCCTCGGCATGGTCCATCGCGCGCTCGGCGACCAGGCGGCAGACGTCGTCCGCTCAGCGACCGACACCGTCATCGACATCCTCAAGGCGGACGACCTCAAGGACTTTGACAAGAAGAGGGAAATCGAGGACATCATCGGAGCAGTCCAGACCGAGACGTTCTCCCAGTTTGTCAACCTCGGCAAGAAGATCACCGACTGGGGGGAGGACAACGTCGGAGAGGCCGTCACCGGCCGAGAGGGAGACATCGACGACGACGGAGTCGCAGTCGAGTTTGAGGGAGAGGACGACGAGTCCGAAGGGGACGGACAGGAGTACGAGGTCAAGGACGAGGAGTCGTCAGGCGATGAGGACGAAGAGGAGGACGACGCCGAGCCGACTCCCGCCGGTGAGGACGAGGCAGGCGACGAGATGATCCTCGGAGCAGCAACACGCTCCTCACGCAAAAAGGCTGCCCCGTCCGACACGATCTCGCCCCACGATATCGACGGCTTCTACCTTCAGCGGCTGGTCGCAAAGTCGTATCCCGACCCCGTCACCTCGTCCGACCTGACCACCAAGGCTCTCTCGACCCTCTCGTCCGACTTCAACCTCCGAGACTGCGAGAACGAGCTCATGGAGCTGTTTGACTACGACAAGTTCGATCTCGTTCGTGTGCTCACCAAGAACCGGGAGGCCATCGTCTGGTGCACAAAGCTCGCCCGGTCGTCCGAGGAGGAGAGGAAGGACGTCGAGGTCGCCATGCGGGAGAAGGGCGTCGGATGGATCCTCAGGGAGCTCACCGGTGCCCGGAACGCGCGCACGAACGCGTCGGACGCGATGGACGTTGACGGGGACGACTCCAAGCCGTCGTCGTCCAAGCCGCTCGCGACCCTCGCCCCTGGCGCTCTCGGTCTCCAGCCTCGAAAGACGGTCGATCTGAACGGCATGATCTTCACCGAGGGAGCTCACCTCAACTCCAACAGGAAGCCTGCGCTTCCCAAGGGGTCGACCAAGGTCTCGTTCAAGGGGTACGACCAGATCACCGTGCCTGCGCCCAAGAAGAAGGAGATCGCCGAGGGAGCGCTCGTCAACATCACCGACCTCCCAGAGTGGACCCACAAGGCGTTCGGAACCGAGTCGAGCAGGCTGAACCCGATCCAGTCCAAGGCCTACCCGATCGCGTTCGGCACCGACGAGCCCATCCTTCTCTGCGCACCCACCGGAGCAGGAAAGGTGAGTCACCAGCTCGACCTCGTTTGCTCTCTTCTGGCTCTTTGGCTGACGCGCAATTGTCTGACCTATCCTTCCTCCAGACCAACGTCGCTGTGCTTACGATCCTCCGGGCGATCGAGGGCTTCCGTGACGAGAAGACGGGCGTGATTGACTTTGACTCGTTCAAGGTGATCTACGTGTCTCCGATGAAGGCGCTCGTGCAGGAGCAGGTCCGCACGTTCAACAAGCGACTCGGCTACCTCGGCATCAAGGTCGGCGAGCTCACCGGAGACTCGCAGCTCACAAAGCAGCAGATCTCGGAGACGCAGATCATTGTCACCACCCCGGAAAAGTACGACGTCATCACCCGAAAGTCGACAGAGACCTCGTACACCAACCTCGTCCGGCTCATCATTGTTGACGAGATCCATCTCCTCCACGACGAGCGTGGACCGGTGCTCGAGTCCATCATCTCGAGGACGATCCGAAAGGCCGAGCAGACGGGCGACCCCGTTCGACTGGTCGGACTCTCGGCCACGCTGCCCAACTACAAGGACGTCGCCACCTTCCTCCGCGTCGACATGGACAAGGGGCTCTTCTACTTTGACGCCTCGTACCGACCGTGTCCTCTCCAGCAGGAGTTTATCGGTATCACGGAGAAGAAGCCGATCAAGCGGTTCCAGATCATGAACGAGGTCTGCTACGACAAGGTCCTCGCTCAGGCATCCGCAAAGGAGCAGACGCTCGTCTTCGTCCACTCGAGGAAGGAGACCGCCAAGACGGCAAAGTTCATCCGAGATCTCGCGCTCGAGAAGGAGACGATCACGACGTTCGTCAAGCCCGACGGAGCTGTCCGAGAGGTCCTCCTCCAGGCCGCCGCCGACGCGACCGACCCCAACCTCAAGGACCTCCTGCCGTTCGGATTCGGTATCCATCACGCCGGAATGACGCCCGTCGATCGAGCGGATGTCGAGGAGCTATTTGAGAAGGGTCACATCCAGGTGCTCGTCTGCACGGCCACCCTCGCTTGGGGAGTCAACCTGCCCGCCCACGCGGCCATCATCAAGGGAACCCAGGTCTACAACCCGGAGAAGGGACGATGGGTTGAGCTCTCGCCCCAGGACGTGCTCCAGATGCTCGGACGAGCCGGTCGACCGAGATACGACACGTTCGGAGAGGGAACCATCATCACCAACGCCGCCGAACTGCCGTACTACGCGTCGCTGATGAACCAGCAGCTGCCGATCGAGTCGCAGTTCGTGTCTCGCCTGGTGGACAACCTCAACGCTGAGATTGTGCTCGGCAACGTGCGCAACCGAGACGAGGCCGTCCAGTGGCTCGGGTACACGTACCTGTACGTGCGGATGCTCAAGGAGCCCGCCCTCTACCAGGTCGGAGCAGACTACATGGACGGAGACGACGCACTCGAGCAGAAGGTCAGTCTCATCACCTCCCCTCCCCTGTCCGTCATCTTACGGACACGGCAACCCCTCCCTTTTGTCATCTGCAGCGAGCCGACATCATCCACACGGCCGCTGTCATGCTCGAGAAGGGCAACCTCGTCAAGTACGACCGAAAGACGGGCGTGTTTACCTCGACCGAGCTCGGCAAGATTGCGTCGCACTACTACGTCACGTACGCGTCGATGACGACGTACAACCAGCACCTCCGACCGACGATGGGCATGCTCGAGCTGTTCCGGGTGTTTGCGCTCTCGCATGAGTTCAGGCAGATCCCCGTCCGACAGGAGGAGAAGCTCGAGCTCCAGAAGCTGATTGAGCGAGTGCCCGTGCCCGTCAAGGAGGGAGTCGACGAGCCGACCGCAAAGACAAACGTCCTCCTCCAGGCGTACATCTCGCAGCTCAAGCTCGACGGTTACGCGCTCGTCTCCGACATGGTCTACGTCCAGCAGTCTGCCGGTCGGATCCTGCGGGCCATGTTTGAGATCTGTCTCCGACGCAACTGGGCTGTGCCGACCAAGGCTGCGCTCGAGATGTGCAAGATGGTCGAGCGACGCATGTGGGGGTCCATGACGCCCCTCCGACAGTTCAAGGGAACCCCGACCGACATCATCCGACGCGCAGAGAGGAAGGAGTTCCCCTGGTACCGCTACTTTGACCTCTCGCCTCCCGAGCTCGGAGAGCTCATCGGAGTGCAGAGGATCGGAAACCGAAACGTCGGCCAGCTCGTCCACAAGCTCGTGCACAACTTCCCAAAGCTCAACCTCGAGGCGCACGTGCTCCCGCTCACTCGGTCGCTGCTCAAGATTGATCTGACGATCACGCCCGACTTCCAGTGGGACGACAACTTCCACGGAGGATCGCAGCTGTTCTGGGTCACCGTCGAGGACGTTGACGGCGAGATTATCCTCGTCCGGGACCAGTTCCTCCTCCGCAAGCAGTACGTGACCGGCGACGAGGACAAGAGCGAACACCACCTCACCCTCACCGTCCCCATCCACGACCCCGTCCCGCCCAACTATCTTATCTCGTTCGTCTCGGACCGATGGCTCCACGCCGAGACCCGGCTCGCCGTCTCGTTCAAGCACCTGCTCCTGCCCGAGAAGTTCCCTCCCCACACGCCGCTGCTGGACCTGCAGCCTCTACCGGTCTCTGCGCTGCACAACAAGGAGTACGAGCAGATCTACGACTCTGTGCAGTCGTTCAACAAGATCCAGACCCAGGTCTTCCAGGCGCTGTACACGACCGACGACAGCGTCTTCATCGGAGCACCCACCGGATCAGGAAAGACGTTCTGCGCAGAGTTTGCGCTCCTCCGACTGTGGTCCAAGCCTCAGCCGAGACGGGCCGTCTGCGTCGAGCCGTATCAGGAGATGGTCGACCTCCGCGTCGCCGAGTGGTCCGCAAAGTTTGGAGGACTCGGCAAGAAGATCCTCTCGCTCACCGGAGAGCAGGCCGCCGACCTTCGGATCCTGTCCAAGGCCGACGTCGTCGTCTGCACACCCGCTCAGGTCCGTACGAGTCTTCTTTCTGTCTTTCGTCCGCTTGCGCTGACCGACCCCTCTTTCCTCCTTTCCTGCAGTGGGACAACCTGTCTCGACGATGGAAGCTGACCGTCCGAAAGGCGGTCACCGAGATCGGCCTGCTCATCGCCGACGAGCTCCAGCTGATCGGAGGTGCTGTCGGACCCGCTTACGAGGTGCTCATCTCGAGGACCCGGTTCGTGTCGTCGCAGACTGGCAACCCGACGAGGATCGTCGCCTGCTCGGTCTCGCTCGCCAACGCACGCGACCTCGGAGACTGGCTCGGCGCTTCGGCCCAGAACGTGTTCAACTTTGCACCAAGCACGCGACCTCTTCCGATGGACATCCACATCCAGAGCTACGACGTCCCTCACTTCCCGTCGCTCATGCTCGGCATGGCTAAGCCGGCCTATCTGGCCATCAACGACTACGCCGGCAAGAAGCCGGTGATCGCGTTTGTTCCGTCGAGGAAGCAGTGCAAGATGACGGCCAACGACATCCTCACGTACTGCCTCGCCAACCAGGAGGGCAAACGGTTCCTCAACATCGAGGAGGAGGACCTCCAGCCCCACCTCGACCGGATCCAGGACTCTGCCCTCAAGGAGACGCTCGCGTACGGGATCGGCTTCTACCACGAGGCGCTCTCCAAGCAGGACAAGCGGACTGTCGAGCGACTGTTTGAGTCAGGTGCGATCCAGGTGCTCGTCGCGTCCAAGGACACGGCGTGGGGACTACCGGTGACGGCCTACATGGTCATCATCATGGGCGTCCAATACTTTGACGGCAAGGACCACCGATACGCCGACTACCCTGTCGCGGATCTGCTGCAGATGATGGGCCGGGCGTGCCGACCGACAAAGGACACAAACTCGCGGTGCGTGCTCATGCTCCAGCAGACGCGCAAGGAGTTCTACAAAAAGTTCCTCTCCGAGGCCCTCCCGATCGAGTCGCAGCTGCCCTCGATGCTGCACGACCACTTCAACGCCGAGATTGTCGCAAAGACGATCGAGAACAAGCAGGAGGCCGTCGACTGGTGCACGTGGACGTGGTTCTACCGACGCATGTCGCAGAGTCAGTCCGAGTCTCTTTTCGTCTTTCGCCCGCTCCCAAGCAGCCGCTAATCTCTTTCTCTTCTTTCATCCTACCAGACCCTGTGTACTACAACCTGCAGGGAACGTCGCACCGTCATCTGTCGGACCACCTGTCCGAGCTGGTCGAGGAGACGCTGAACGCGCTCGTCGCGTCAAAGTGCATCACGATCGAGGACGAGATGGACACCTCGCCGCTCAACCTCGGAATGATCGCAGCCTACTACTACATCTCAAACGTGACCGTCGAGATCTTCTCGATGTCGCTCTCTGAGCGCACCAAGCTGAAGGGTCTCCTCGAGATTGTCTCGTCGTCGTCCGAGTTTGAGGACGTCCCCATCCGCCACCACGAGGACATCATCCTCAAGCGCATCTACGACCGCTCGCCCGTCAAGCTCGAGACCCAGGACTACGAGTCCCCCCACTTCAAGACGTTCATCCTCCTCCAGGCCCACTTCTCCCGCATGGTCCTCCCCGCCGACCTCGCCTCGGACCAGGCCGTCATCCTCGGAAAGGTCATCGGCCTCCTGTCTGCGTGCGTCGACGTCATGTCCTCGAACGCGTTCATGTCCGCGCTCGGAGCGATGGATCTCTCGCAGATGTGTGTGCAGGCCATGTGGGAGACCGACTCGCCGCTCAAGCAGATCCCCCATTTCACCTCGGACATCATCGCGAGCTGCAAGAAGGCGGACGTCACGAGCGTGTACGACATCACCGAGCTCGAGGACGAGCAGAGGAACGAGCTGTTGGCGAGCTTGGACACGAGGCAGATGAGGGACGTGGCGCAGTTTGTGAACGCGTACCCGTCCATCGAGGTGACGTACACGATCGATGAGGCGGAGGAGGGTGGATACACGGCGAACAAGCCGTTGACGCTTCGGGTGACGCTCGATCGGGATGCGGACGCGGACGAGGAGGAGGGAGCCAACGAGGTGGTCGCGCCGTACTACCCGAACAAGAAGACGCCCGCCTTCTGGCTCGTCGTCGGGTCGGGCAAGTCGCTCTCGGCGATCAAGAAGGTGACCCTGACGACGGTGCTGAAGGTGAAGCTCGAGGTGAGCTTGCCTGCGGGAGATCACAAGCTGAGGTTGCTGTTGGTGAGCGACTCGTACCTCGGGGCGGATCAGTCGTTCGATTTGGACCCGATCTCGGTCGCGGAGGGAGAGGACTCGTCAGAGGAGGAGGATAGCGACGAGGACATGGAGTAAGGGCTGAAAGTGGAGGGTGTAGTTCAGTTGTTTTCGTTTACGTATCGCTTCTATATTTTCATACTTCTCTTATCAATTGGACAGATCGGAAAGAAAGGTGGTCATGAGCATAGGGTGTGGAGTACCACTGGGAGGTCGGGTACCCACAAGACCCTTCTGCCAAAACATCGACTGGAAGCGAACCGCAAAGCGGGCAGGTAGACTAACTCACTCCGCCTCATCAATCCCGCCCGGCTCGGCACACAGTTTCGTTTGCCCCATCTCCTTGCTGATACTATGCCCACCCGGTTTTCTCCCCGTCATGTGATACGAGAGAGAGCCGGAAAAAAGAGTGCGTAGCAAGATGATGCGGTGCGAGGAGAACGAGGGGCGGAGCCTGGCAAAAAGGTTTAGACGGGGCGAGGGATGTAGAAAGACGCGATGGGGCGAGACGAGAAAGAGTCCGAGGTATATGGAGGGTAGCTCGAGAGAAGGAGGAGATTACGAAACGAAAGGAAAGGAAAGAAGGAAAGAAAGAAGGAAAAGAAAAGAAAAGAAGAGAAAAAGACGCAGGAAACAGCGAAAGCTCGACGAACTGACCCGACACCTTCACGACGATCTGCGAAACCCCCGCCCGCCCTTTTCACTGCGTACCATACCACCAAGCAGCAAACGTCCCGTCCACACCTCCCTCCCTACAGCACCACACACCCCTTCTTCCCCTTCCCTCCACCCTTCCCACCCTTCCCCCCTCCTCCCAGACCAAACAACTTCCCCCCCTTACTCATACTCTCCCTCAACGCCCCCTCGAACACCTCCTTCACCCCGACCCCCGTCTTGCTCGAACACTCATAGTACCTCGCTCCGATCTCCCGTGCTGCTGCCTCTCCCTCCTGGCGCGAGATCGGGGTCGTTCCTTGGGCGGACATGAGCGAGAGGGTTTGAGCGTCGGAACGGAGGTCGGTCTTGGCGCCGATGAGGAGGGTCGGTGTGGATTCGAGGAAGTGGGTGATTTCGGGGTGCCACTGCGTGTACGGAAGGACAGAGCCGGCAAGAAAGGGGCGGGGGGGTGGGGGGTAAGAACTGGCCTCGAAGCGGGGATCCAACCGCGCACCAGCGGAGAAGAAGGAACAGTGCATGGGAAGAAGGGGGCCCGTACCTTATCCTTGACATTATCTAAACTCGGCCTGTGGTTGACCGCGAACACGATCAACACGACGTCGGTGTCGTTGTACGACAAAGGGCGAAGCCGATCAAAGTCCTCTTGGCCGGCCGTGTCCCACAGCGCGAGCTCGACGAGTTTCGAGTCGAAGGAAACTTGGGTGACAAAGTTCTCAAAGACTGTGGGGACGTAGTCCTGTGAGAACGGTAAAGATGGAACTGGGTCAGTGACCGGACAAGGGACGAGTGGGGCAGGGAGGCGGGCGGGCTGAGCTCTGGAGGCTGAGCAGGAAGCACGAGGTGGGAGGGTCCGACGAGGCAGGACCAGGCGAACGAAGGCTGAAGGCTATACGTCCCAGCTTGAGTCGACGACGAGTGCTATCGCCTGGTGTCCGGCTTGAATGAGCAGCCGAGGTCCGAAGGGGGGGGGAGGACCCTCGTTGGCTACTCGCTGCTCCTGCTAAGCTCAGCATCCCTGGTCTGACCTGAAGCTGGGTCCAAAGCGACCTCCAGATGAACGGCGACCATCGCTACCCCTCGGGTTGCTCGAGGTCGAGGGTAGCTGAGAGGACAGACGGAGTGCCGGCTGGCTGGGCATGCGAGCTCAACACAACATCGCCCCCCCCTCCTCCCTCCCCTCTCCCCCCTTCCTCGGCTCCCCCCCTTCAGACTGGACTCGCCCCATCCCTCATCCCGCGCAACCCACCAACATCCAGAGAGACCAGAACAAGCGAAGCTCACCACAGGAAACCGGTTGTACGCATACCTACATCGTTCCCCCCACAACGCAACCCAACCAACACGTCAGCTCCAAGCTCACCCCTCCTCCCCTTATGCAGCCAGTGAGTGAGTGGAAGGGGGGGACGGGACTCACACCGTCAACAAACACGTCTTCCCGCATCCTCCATCGCCCACGACCACCAGTTTTCTCGAGACATCGGGTTTGCGGCGGGGTGGGGAGGCGGGAGAGTCGTAGGTGTCGTAGGAGGAGGGTTGGTGTTGGGACTGGGAGGGGCCGGAGGGGGGGTCGGAATACTAGAAGACGTGAGCGCGTCAGCTGGAAAGATCAGCTGTGAGAGAGAGCGTGTTTGGGGGACTGACGCTCATGGCCGGGGAAGGTGGAGGGAGGGAGGGAGGATGGGAGGAGGGAGAGGACGTGGGCGAGGGAGGGGATGGGGGATGAGCGGGAGCGAGCAAAGAGAGGCGCGATGAGGAGAAAGACCCTGGTTCTGGGCCTCGACTCGGGTGAGGATCATCATCCGCTGGGTGTATCTTGCGTATCGTTTTCTTCGGGTAAACTATCTATTCCATTCCGAAAGTCGAGAGCCTGAAGGGAACAGAGGTAGATGGACGTCGAAGCTTTCGCCCAAACGCAGGGTCGACGCGTTTACGTCGCTCGCTCGGAGTCCGTACCAAGTACTCGTCAAAAAGGTTCGTCAAAATCGTAAAAGCTAGCTGTACACACACACACACACATCTTCCTCACATCACTCGACCTCAAACTTATCGAGCATCAACACCCTCTCCCCACCCTCTCCCACGCCCACCTCCAACCACGGTCTCCACCCCTTTACCGTCCTCCCCACCCCTACCTCTCTCCCCGCACCCTTGACCCCCTCCGGCATCATCAACAACACCGTCCCCACCGCCTCCCCCTCATCCAGCTTGTCGTCTTCGCCGCCCGCTTTCGTCGGCGATCCTGGTTCCGATGGCGGAAGGATCCGACAGGTCGTTCGAACGAGACGAGGCTTGATCGGCGAGGCGGGTGCGAGGGACAGGACAAGCAGATGCAGATCGGGCGGTGGGTGACGAGCGAGATGGGTGTAGAAGTGTGTGAGGGTTGAGTGGTGCGAGGCGAGGAGGAGGGAGGCGTTGGACGAGAGGGGGAGACTGCATGCGCGAACAGGAAACATTGGGCCACAACAGACTGCGTCAGATCAGGCTGAGCCATGAGGGTTTGAGCGAGAAGCAGGTGTAACGTACACTCCCTTGTAGCCCTTCTTGCCCTTCGAAGGGCTCTTGCCGTTGAGTAACTCACGGGCGTCCACTGGTCCCCCGCCGATGATGGACCCACCCGCCCCATCGATCTCGTCCTTGACGTCTACATGGTCCAGGATCCCGCTCAGACCCACTAACGATCGCTCCCGTTTCGGCGACGGTCCGAGATCGAACGGCTCCGACTTGATCTTCGCAGGCAGGACGGCGGATATCGGTGCGAGCGGCTTGATTGTCTTCGGCGACGGACGAGGGAGGTTGTAAGTTGGTGGTGGAGGGAGGTGTTTTGAAGGTGTGGTGAGCGGCCTGGAGCGTTTGCTGGATGATCCGGGAGGACGGGTCGAGGTCGAGGCGGATGCGGACTGGAGCGAGTCGACCAGCATGCGGGTGGACGGGCCAGCCTCGTCGGATGAGGGATCGTGATTGTTACGTTTCGGAAGAGTCTCGTTCAAGTCGTTCGAGTTGCGTCTCGCCCGTATTAGTGGCGTCTCGGATGCTGGTCGGTCGTCATCTGTGCGCGGTGGAGGAGGCGGCGGTGGAGGGCGAGCTCGTCCGCCTGGCTTCGAGGTGCGTGGCGACATGCTGAACGAGGGCGCGCTCATGAGGTTCTTCTGCGGCTTGGAGGACTTGGAAGAAGACGACACGAGAGCGAGCGATGGGACGACCCATGGTCGTGGAGCTCGCTTGGTCTGGAGCAGAGGAGAGAGGACGGAGAGGAAGACGAGAGGTCAGTGGTGAGCTCGTCGCGTCGAGATCGCGTCCCGTAACGACTAGATCGGGCGGTCTGCTCACCTCTTTGGAGCTGATGTTCTTGTCGGGAGCCATCCTGCGTGTTCCATCGAGACAAGAGGGAGCTGGAGCGAGGTACGGATGCGATGGGCTGGGAGGAGGTGATGGCCGACAGAGGGCGAATCGAGCTCACCCCGACGTCGGTTCATTCCCCCTCCGAGAGTGCTCAACCCTCACCTCGCCGCGTAGACTGTACACTCGTCTGGACGGCGCCCACCGTCTCATTCGTCTCGCCACGCCTGTAACACGGTTGGATCTTACTCGGCCGAGCCTGCCGTCGTCAGCCTCGAGGTCCGCTCGCGTGCCAGCTCGTCGACCGCTTCCCCTCCTCCACCTCTCTCTCGCCTCTGCCCGGCCAAGATGGCGCTAGATCTCGACGATGATGGCTGGGAAGGTCAGTAGACGCGTATCTTGCTGCTTGCGTGCGTGTGACTGATCCACTTACGGCTCTCTTGTTGCAGACATGCCTATCGTGCGCTCTGAACCGAACGCCCTCGGACTCGACAAGGAGGACGAGAAGAGGTCAGTTCACACCGTCTCATCAGAGACCGACTCGGTCTGCGTCTCGACCGCTGCATCAGAGAGCATACGTTGGGCATGCCGTTCTCGGATCAGCGCTTGCTCGGGTCTGTGCAGGACGTCAAGGCGGCCTGAGGGAGCTCACGGCCTGTCGGTCGAGCTCACCAAGAAGGAGACCGAGCTCACCTCGACCCTGCTCGATGAGGCCTTCGTTGCTGCCCACAGACGTCTCAGGCAGAAAGGTCACAGCTGCGGACACTGATAAGGTTGATCTTGCTCTGGATCAGGTACCACTACAAGGCTCCGGACAACAAGGACCCAACCGACGCTGTCGTGACAGGGAACGCAGCCGGGACCTCGCTCAATCTCCAGGACCAGCCAGAGGGGCAGTCATGGAGAGGAAAGCTAGAGCAGGACGAGTCAGACTGTGAGTACTCGCGTTGATGCTACTTGGCCAGCGAGAGAGACGTTCACTGCGATCTCAAGCTCACCTGTCGGACCGCTCCTCCGCCTCGCAGACACCCGACTCCGCCTGGAAGAGGACACGGACGCCGACGAGGTCCACATGCGGACCCGTTACCTGTTCGACGAGGAGAAGGCCATGACCCCTCTGTCGCAGATGCAGGCGACCAAGAACCTGCTGACCGAGACCCAGCGGATCGCCTACGTCGGCCTGTGCAAGCTCGCGTGCGTGGAGATGGTCGCAGAACTCCAAGCGGTTGCAGACGCAGATCCGAAGAAGAAGGCTGCCAAAATCAAGCTCGGATCCAAGGCCGCCACCGGTGTCGTTCTCGACCCTGCGACCGAGAGTTCGACCGTCTGGGGGCTCAAGATCATGGCCAGGCTGTACCATCATATGGAACTTGAACGCGACGGTTAGTCGCTTCCTTCTCAGCGACCTCATCATCAGCGCTGAGCGTATCTGACGTCGCTTGCTCGTTCTCGACCCAACAGAGCAGAAGATGATTGAGTCCCTATCGACACATGGCGTGGAACCGATGGACCTCGTCCCCTCGTTGATGGCGACCCACACCGTGCCCAACCCAGAGTACGACCCCGTCGAGGCTGTCCGTATACGAGAAGAGAAGGAGCGGGAGGAGATTGAGCGGAAACAAGAAGAACAGGAACAGGAGGAGGCTCGTCAAGCCGAGGCGTCCGCGTCTGGCGCAAAGGAGCGCGAGGCGTTCGGAGACCTGAAGCGTCGGGAGTCCACCTTGGAAGAGGACGGTGATCTCGCATTCGGTCAGGACGAGGACGACGTACCACCACCGCCAAAGTACTCGCAACGTACTGAGCCGCCAGAAGACGACGGCGGCGACATCGGCGGTCTCGGCGACGACGACCCCTTCTCCGACTTCACGTCCATCCCGACTTCCGCATCCCGCCCAAACCCCGCCATCCCATCTCTGACCATCTCATCCGACGACAGCCCTTCTCGCTCACCCATCTCGGACCTTCCGCCACTCCCACCATCACCCTTACCGTCCTCGCCATCTCATCAGAACGGATCCACGTCCCCAGCCTCAGCCTCTCGCAGCAATTTTGAGACTCCGAACACCACCGGCCCTATCGTCGGGACCACCACCGAGCTCGACGCACCAGAAGAGGACGTCACGCCCGTCCTGCCTGGAGTATCGACCTCGCTGACGGCGGCTGACGAGAACATCACCCTTGACATCCGCTGGACGATCCTGTGAGTTTTCCAGCTTCACCTTTTGGTTCTAGTGGCAGCATCTGATCCTGCTCCATCTTCCAGATGCGATCTCTTCCTCGCTCTGATCGCCGACTCTGTGTACGACGCTCGGTCGCGCGTCCTGCTTGAGCGAGTCGCGTCTAAGCTCGGCCTCGGGCTGCTGGACGTGATCCGGTTCGAGAAGCGTGTGACCGACTCGCTCGAGATTCAAGAGGGCGTCGAGAAGATGCAGCAGACCGAGGTGATCGATGGAAGGAAGAATATGAGCCGCAACAAGCGATACGTTGCCATCGGACTCGCCACGCTCGGTGGTGGGCTCGTCATCGGTCTCTCCGCCGGATTGCTCGCGCCTGTCATTGGAGCGGCGCTCGGAGGTGCGCTCACCACTGTCGGGATCACTGGAACGACCGGATTTCTCGCTGGAGCTGGAGGAGCGGCGGCCATCACGACGGGAGGTGTCCTCACCGGAACGTCCATCGCCGGACGAGGGATGCGCCGTCGGACGCAGTTTGTCACGACGTTTGAGCTCAAGGCGCTCCACAACCAGAAGCGGATCAACTGCTTCATCACCATCCCCGGGTTCATGTCCTCGGTCGACGACGACGTTCGGCTGCCGTTCTCGACACTGGACCCGATGATCGGCGACGTGTTCACCGCACTTTGGGAGCCCGAGATGATGGCCGAGATGGGGAACGCGCTCAAGATCCTGACGACCGAGGTGCTGTCGACTGTCGGACAGACCGTGCTGCAGGCGACCGTCATGACCGCCCTCGTATCAGCTCTGCAGTGGCCGCTCAGTAAGTGCATCCTTTCCGCCTGGATCGCGCGAGTCGGCTGACCAAGTCTTTGTCGTACGTCAGTCTTGACAAAGCTCAGCTACCTGATCGACAAGTGAGTCTACCTCTATCGCCTGTGACCGACTGTCAGCCCCAGTTCTGACCCACCATCCTTTGTCGCCTGCGCAGCCCCTGGTCGAACGCGCTCGACCGAGCCAAGGCGGCTGGTCTCGTGCTCGCCGACATCCTCATCAACCGTCATGTTGGCGTCCGTCCCGTCTCCCTCATCGGCTTTTCGCTCGGCGCACGAGCCATCTACTACTGCCTCGTCGAGCTCGCTCGCGCGAAAGCCTTCGGTATCGTCCAGGACGTCTACCTGTTCGGAGGGACCATCACCGCCAACCAAAAGACATGGCTCGAGGTACGAAGCGTCGTCGCAGGTCGGTTCGTGAACGGGTTTGCGAGGAACGACTGGGTGCTCGGGTACCTGTTCCGAGCGACGGCAGCTGGAAACACGGTCGCAGGGTTGCGACCGGTCGAGAACATCCCTGGGCTTGAGAACGTCGACATCACCGACAAGATCGCGGGTCACATGTCGTACAGGCCGATGATGCCGCTCCTGCTGCACACTGTCGGACTGCCTGTGACCGCAGACTACTTTGACGAGCCAGAGGTGCGTCTGGTTCTTTCACGCTCGAAGCAAAGGCTCGTTGCTGATCCTCAGTCCCTCCTTGTCCCTCCAGGAGCCCGAGTTTGTCGGCGAGCGAGTGGTCATCACCGAGGCCGAGGAGGAGGCCCTCCGCGAAGCCAAGAAGAAGCGCTGGTTCAACCGCAAGAAGAAGGCAACTCCCTCGACCCTCTCCACCGCACCAACATCCCGCGCTGCATCCTCCGAAACCAAGCGCAAGACATCCACCTCTTCCTCCGTCCCAGACTACGACGACGACGACGACCTCCCACCTCGCGAAGACGAGCACCCTTCTCCCAACCCCAACGCGTCCTCACCCCCCGCCGGATCTTCCACCACCGACCTCCCCCTCCCTGAGGAGGACGACGGACCCAAACTCGCTCCAACAGCCGGTTTCGATTTCGCTGCCATCTCCCAAGCACTCGGCAAGGACATCGACGTCGACGCACTCAAAGCCCCCGGTCCCGATCTCCCTCCCCCACAAGCCCGTCCACCTCCACTCGAGCGATCAGAGTCGACTCCGCCCGCTCGACCGGTCGTCTCGATCTCGGCCAAAGGCGTCGTGAGCGTCAAGCCGAGCCCACTCAGCGCGAGCACGACGACCTCGATGGAGGATCTCTCCTCCGCCACCCAGCGCGCCATGTCGTTCCAATCCGCGGAGGCAGCAGGTCCGTCGTGGTCTTCTACATCGACACCCCATGGGAGGTTCGCCTCTGCTCCGTCGGCTCAAGATGACTGGGGCTCGACACCTACACCGACACCGCCGAAGAAGGATAGTAGTCGATGGGCGATGCCCCCGATCGAGCCTGAAGAACCGGCGATCACGTACTTTGGGGCGGACGGGTCGGTGAGTTTTGGAGCGAAGGAAGAAGAGGACCCTCCTGTACGAGACTACTCGTGGAGCTCGAGGTCGATAGGAGGAAGTCGAGCCGGGATGGGGAAGGGGAGTAGTGTGTTGGATAATCCGTGGAGCTAGGTGGCGAAGGGGGATCTTTCTTGTTTGCATCTTTCTGCTGAGTCTGTTTTTTTTCTTTCTTTCTTTTTGCGGTGACTGTTTGATACCCTTCTGACGACGTTACATGCTATGCTCTTTTCGAACTCGCTTATCTCGGGTGCGTTAGCTGGATGGACTCTCTTCTCTTCCCTCCTTTCCTTCCTTCCAATCCAGCTTCTTCCTCCCCCCTCCCTGACTTCGTAGATCAACCAGCTCGGGCGTACGAGGACACCCTTCGTGCAAGATAAGAAACCAACAGTTCAGCTTGCTGTTCGTTTGTGGCTATGACGACACACTCAAACACCTCACAGGCACAGGACATGTTACAACACGCGCAAAATCACCACCCGCTTAGGCCGATGACTTCCCCTCCCCCGGCAAATCCACCTTCATCTTCTCCCCCTGCTCCACCTTCGCCGCAACAATCTTCCCCGGATCCGGCGTCGGACTCTGACTCCTTCGCTCCCTCTCGCTCTCCCCCTTGTCCCCTCCCTCCTCCTCCTCCTCGACCTTCGCACTCTCAAACACTACCGTCCTCCCCACCCCACCCCCACCCACGTTCGCCGGCGGAATCACCACCCTCTTCTGCCCACCCGTCGGCAACTCGTCAAAGTCTGCTCCCTCCTCCTGGATCTTCGCCCTCTTCGCGCTCCCCTCAGCCTGGATCGGCTCACCCAAATCAGGCAGGTCCACAGCCCTCATCAACCCAAGAGGACTACTCGGCTCCTCCTCCCCTTCCTTCCCCTTCCCCGAAAAGTCCGATGTGGACGACAACGCTCGCGGGCGAAGGGAGATCAGGTGTGGTTGAACCGAGGCGTCTGCTCCCTCAACAGGCGGAAGAATCGACGTCGGGATCACCCCGGCGTCGAACTCGTCTACGCGGAGCTCCTCTGCTGACAGTGTCGACGGATGCGTCGAAGAGGTAGGTGTTGATCCCGTTGACGAGGTAGGCAGATCGATCACCGGCACCGAGGCTGATCCCGACGAGGGGAACGCCCCTGTCGTTGATGCTCCACCGAGGACGAGTGGGCTCATGAGCATGCCTCCTGCGGGTGTACCGTCCTCTGCTGCGGCTCCGGAAAGATCCTCGTCGTGGACGAGGAACGGGATAGGGCTGAAGATGGGGGTGTTGGCGTATCGCGGGGTTCCGCCGTCCGAGGACGAGGAAGACGAGCCTGGTGCGCCTCCTGGTGCGCCAGAGCCGGGGAGGAACCCGTTCGAGTCCGAGGCGAGGACGGGGGGTGTCCACGAGGAGGTGACGAGGAGGGTGCGTTCGATGGCGCGGAGGTACTTGCCTGCTGCTGAGTGGATGGCGGTAGGATTGTGGAGGAGTTCGCACAGGCGTTGGATGGTGAAGGGTGGACGACTGGGGAGGAACGACGCTCTGTCAGTACGACACGATGGTGCAGGCCGAGCCTGAAAGAGGCGAACTGACCTTGGGAACTCGTCGAGCAGTTCTCTGAGCCTCTTCTCCATAAAGACGGCCTCCTGCTCGTTCATCCAGTTCGGCAGCGTGCGCCCGCCAATCACATCCGCCGGTCCGAGCCCGTTCCCGATCGCCTTCTCGACCTCTCGCATCTCCTCCTTCTCCCTCTCCTCGCTCGTCGCGGCCCCGTTCGTCGCCGTCACAGCTGGCTTCTCGTCGGCGTGCTCCTTGTCGACAAGTCCCTCTGTGCTCGCATCGCTCATCGGCGTGTCTACCAGCCCTTCGCTCGCCTCCACCTTGACCTCTTCCTCGTGTTTGACCTCATCGGCGGGCATGGTGACGAGTCCGTTGGTCGAAGGGAAGCGGTCGGTGTCTGACGGGATGACGGGCGAGTGCGCGAACGGGGACGGCTGCAGGCCGACAGGTGGGTCGCCCGACGAGCTCGTGCTGAGACCTGTGACAGAGTTGACGATGGTCGGTTTCGGTTTCGAGAGGAACGAGACGACGTTGATGTGGAGTTTGTGCTTGAGGATGTCGCGAAGGGTGGGCCAGTCCGACCTGGAGGACAGAGAGGAGACAGGTGAGCTCGTGTTTCACGTCCGTGACCGGCTCCAGCCGCAAGAGACGAGTCGCTCACTCTACGACGTCGGTGAGGGCGATCTGCTCGATGATGCTGTTGTAGCCTGTCGCGATCAAGGCAGAGTGATTGTTCAGCTTGGGCCTTGGAGACGGCGGCAGCAACTCGGTCGAGACGTGAGCTCATCGCTCCATCCCTCCGTGCAGCCGGCCATCCATCCTACATGATCAGCGACAGAGCCAAAGCTCGCCTATCCCTTGAACCAGGCGAGATACACTGCGAACTTTGGGAACAGGCTCTCATCCGCAAGTTCGTCTCTCACAGAGCTCAGCGAGCTCAGCAACTCGACTCGTGTGAGCTCACCTCTCCTCCCTCCCTTGGCGACCACCATCCGCCACGACCGAAGCGAGAGTGGCGCTCACCTTCGTCCCACTCGAAGCCAGCCGAGACATCGTGTTCAGAAGTTGAGGCAGATGCGGTGGCCATTGTGGAGACACAGGCTCAAGGATGGGTGTTGGCGGAGCCGGATGATGAGCTCGGACGAAACGCGTGAGGCGAGCAGCGTGACCGCCGTGACATCGTCCGCAGAACAGGTCATGAATCGTCAAACGGTCAGGAGGTGAGATGCAAGGTCATGAGATGCAGGGGCCAGTAGCTGGCGGTACATGAGAAGAGGCGGTCATGCGAGAGACGGTTCACGACAAAGACGCAGGGTGGAACAGGAGTGGCAAAGAGAGAAGATAAAGCCACGAAGGTAGACCAGATGGCAGACGTCTGATCGGCTTTATGAGATGATCTCGAGCGAGTGCGAGAACTTGGACACCTGGGACAGCGAGAGGGAGCAGGAGGAAGGGTCAGTCTCTAACGACAGTCTTGCTGAACAGTCAAACGAGTCACGTACCTTCGGGTGGCACATGACCTGACATCAGCAGAGAGGACTCGTTAGCATATCAGAGGAGAGTCAGAAGAAGCAAGGGATATGTCGGCTGACCTTCTTGGCATCGAAGTTGAGCACCTGCAACGACTCGAGGTTCGTCGCTCGCGATAGCGCGACGTAAGCTACAGTTGGAAAAGGCGGACGTGTCAGGTTACGACAGTTCTCTGCGGTGTCTCCAAGCAATTTAACTGACCTTGACCCTTCTCGAAGATCTTCCTCAGGTCGACCTTGACGCGCTCGAGGGCTGAGTGAAGGGGACGAAGGACACTGTCAGTCGCCCATCTGACAAAGAAAGGCGAAGAGACGAGACTCACTCTGTCCTTGAGACTTGTGGATACTGTGAGTGAAGAGAAGAGCCGAGGTCAGTCCGAAGTGGTGAGGGAGAGGATCGGCGCAGGCCTGCCGGGACTCACCTCATGGCCCAAGACACTGCGAGAGCAAGGCGAGATCGTCAGCGAACGCACGTGAATATATCGAGCAGCAGTCGGAACGAAGCTCACGGATCAAAGGCAGCTGTGTGAGTGAGAGACAGGCATGATCAGCTCCTGATCGGCCACACTCCAGTTCGTTGCGTCGCCTACACTCACCTGCGTCCTGGAAGCCTTCACGTTCCCGTTCGGCTCCTCGACCTTGAACTCCTCCGTCGTGATCAACCTGGTCATCGCTCCTCCTCCAGGCAAAGAGAACGTAACCGCCGGGAACTCTGGTCCTCTGTTGCCTCCGTCCTGCATTCTCTTCTGCTTCTTCTCCTCCCTCGTCGGCTCCTCGCCCATGATCACCATCCCTCCGCCTCCCCCAACCTCGGTGTCAAAGTCCCTGGCGATCATCGGCCAGTCCTCCGAGGTGAAGAAGCCCCTGACTCGTCCGATGGAACCGTTGACGAGGTCGTCGTCGAGGTTCTTGACGAGCATGACCTGGCAGTCGACCTTGAGCTCGAGCGATCGGACGGCAAGCATGTTGGCGAGCTCCTTCTGGAGCTGCTCCTCGTTGGTGATAGAGCCGCCGTCGGCAGAGTGGTACATCTTTGACTCGGTCTTGAGCATACGCAGTCGGACAGCGTTGGACGAGTCGACGTCCTCGCGTCGAGGGTAACTGCGAGAAAGACGAGTGGACAGGTCAGCCGAAGCCTAGACACGGCAGAGAGATGTGAACGTACAGTTCGGTGGGCTCGATGCCATCCGAGTACTCGACTTGTCTGCTGAGCCGCTGGAAGCGCTGGACGGACGCCTGCGAGAGCGCACCGAACCGCATCTCGTTCAACATGTCCACAAAGGCTGCGGACGACAGGGTTCAGAGAGTCAGCTTTGAGGGGCCAAGATTGTTTCGCGCTCTCGATGGACTGACTCTGATCTTTCTGACGGAAGACTTGAGTGAGGTTGACGGTCCTGGCGATCGACTCCTTCCACATCCTCGCCTCAAACGCAAACTTCGGCTCGCCCTTAGACACAGGAGGAAGCTGAAGATGACGAGGGAGAAGTCAGACTTCTATGACTCGGTTTGCCGGACGAACAAGTGAGACTGACTTGAAAGAAATCGCCCGTCACGACGAGCTGGATCCCGCCGAACGGAGTTTGATCGCGTCGGAGACTAGCAGAGGCACATCGAATGACGAAGGGATAGTCAGCAGAATCTTCGATTTTACCCGGTTCACATAATGCTCACATAGTCGCGATCTTTGCCAGCTTGTCGAAGAGGTCCCCGTCGACCATCGAGACTGCAGACAAGATAGGCGAACGGCGAGGATCAGCGCCGCGAAGCCGGCCGAGGCTGGGACGATGGATGATATCTGGACTGACCCTCGTCCATGATGAGCACCTTCGTCCTTGTCCAACGGGACAAAGCCTTCTGGTTCTTGCGCACCTTGCCGGCACTGCACAATGTGGGCGAATGGATCAGCTTACATGCTTCTCCCCGTAAGGCGTTCGGCGTCAAAACACTCACAGTTGATCTGCTGGCTCGATACCCAGCCCGATGCCTGCAAACGAGTGCAGTGTGGTCCCTCCGACGTTACACGCGGCGATCCCCGTCGACGCGGTAACCGCCACAGCGTCCTGTCGGCCTTTGAACTTGACTCGAAGACCTTGGATGATCTCTCGGAGCAGGACAGACTTTCCGGTACCTATAAATGAGAACGGGGTAAGAGGTCAGGTCAGCCAGGAAGTGAGAGGGCCGAAAGACAGGCGCGTGTATGCGGCGCCAATGAGTGCGTGCGTGCGTGTTCTCCAGCAACGCGGAACGAGCACTCGGAGCTGCCTGTACTGACCTGCTGAACCGGTGAAGAAGACGTTCATGCCGTCCTTGACGACCATATCTCTGACTTTTGTCTGCTCGTCCGAGAGCTCGATCTTTGTCGGTCGCTTCTTGTTCTTCTTTGTCATTGTCGAGATCTCCACCACAGACGGCGCAGACGCATCCCCACCAGCAGACCCATTCGCAAAGCGTTTCCTGTACAGAGAAGGAGACAGTCAGTTTTGAAGCATCGGATGAGAGAGATGAGCGACGTCAGCTCACCTCGGCTGGTCGCCCTCCCACGGCTGGTCTCCGCTGTTGGCCCGCTTGACCGCACCGTTTGAGTTGTTCCTCGAAGGCCCAGCAGATGAAGAGGACGAAGAAGAAGCTGTCGGTGGTGGTGCGTCGTCTCCGAGGATGGCTCGACGACGCTTTGACTTTGGGGACAGCTCCGGGGTGGGGATGCGCGGACGGGAGGCGGACGACGACGGGGGAGGGGGAACAGACGAAGCGAGCTCAGTCGAGATGGCAGACAGCACAGTGGATGACTTGAAGGACGCTCGGGCAGCGGAAGAAGTCGGCTTGGTGCTGAGCGAGCGAGACCGTCGACATAGGGAGAAGTGGGAGACGAGCGAGCGGTGAGCTCCCGCTAACCAACGGGGACAGTGGCAAGCGCCTGGACGTACGGCTTCGGCGAGGGGGGCCACGAGATCGGTTCCTCGTCAGAGTCGATGTTGATGGGCTCCGTCTTTGAGTTTGACCGAGAGGCAGGCGGCTTGTCGTCAGTCCACTCACGATGGAAAGAGTTGAGCTTCGACAGCTGGACAGACGGGGCAAGGACGACAGCACGCGCGCACAGTCAGTCCAAGCTAAGTGTCACATGTGCTAGGAGAAGACGTGTCACATGTGCAAGGAGAAGAGTCTGCTCACTGCTCTGGGCTTTGCTGAGCTCATCTTGGGTCGGGTGAGGTGGTTGGCGGGTCAAGAGGAGGGTGAGCTCGTTCGGAGGTGAGCTCGGCGCGTGGCCTTGCTCTGCCTCGCGTCCACCGAGCTCATCCATCGCCCAATCTCACATGCAGCATTTTTCGGTGGATGTGAGAACTCTGAAAGTCTGTGAGCAAGACATCCATACGCGAGCTGGCCATCTCGACCAAAGTGAGGTATCTCCTGCTCCGGAGCGTTTCGGCTTGGAGCGAGAGGGAAAGTCAAGCCCGGGAGTCGCAGGCGAGGTTTTCGAGGTCAACCGGCCGTCCCTTCCCTGCCTTCCTTCCCCCCAAACACCCATCATGTCTGACTCTACTGCCCCTCCCGCCGCCATGGAGGTCGACGTCCCTGTCACTGCCACCTCGGAAACCGTCGTTGCCGCTCCTGAGGCGTCCTCGTCGACCGCGACCGCCCCGGCTCCCTCTGCTCCCGCCGTCACCATCCTGCCCGAGGAGGAGGAGATCGCAACCAAGACCCTCGCCCAAGGTATGTTCGAGCTCTTATAGGTCGGGCAAGTCTAGTAGAGCTCTCTGTCGTCCTGTAGGCTTTGTGCGAGGTTGAGGAGGCTTGCTCGAGAAAGTGAGCCGAGCTGACCTCTCTCTCGGTTTGGTGTCGTGCAGTCGAGTTCTACTTCAACGACGCCAACCTCCCGTACGACAAGTTCCTCTGGACTGCCACGCAGAAGACACCCGAGGGATGGGTCCCCGTCGCGCTCGTGTCTTCGTTCAAGCGGATGAAGGACTACCTGCCCAAGGGAGTCGCCTGGATCTCGACCGTCCTCCGTCGGTCAGAGTCCCTCCTCGCCGTCTCGGACGACGGGAAGATGGTCAGGCGAATCCCAGAGCTCAAGCCCCCTGTCGACGCATTCGCTCGATCCATCTACGCTGTGAGTACATCACTTCAGGTCTCGTGGAGCAATGCCAGCCGTGCTTGAGCTCAGGAACGAGCTCGGGCGGTGGCCGGTCAACTTGCTTTGGAGGACTGACTCGACTGCTCGATGGCGCTTTCCCCTCCACTCTTGCAGAAGAACTTTGGGGAGGACTCTCCTACTCTCCAGGCCGAGCTCGAGGCCTACTTCTCCAAGTTTGGAAAGGTCAACGTCGTCAGGAAGCGAGTCGACGAGAAGAAGGCGTTCAAGGTCAGTCAACCTCTGCGAGTCGCACGTTGCCGTCTAGGCTGCAAGCTGACTCTGAGTGCTTTTATGGTCTGCAGAACTCGATCTTCTGCGAGTTCTCTACCGTTGACGAGGCCGAGAAGTTCCTCGCGCTCGACCCGAAGCCCCAGTACAACGGAAACGAGCTCCTCACCATGTCAAAGTACGTCGCGTCCCGTCTAGGTCCCATGTCGCCACAGAGCTTAGCTGACTGGTCTTGTTGCTTCTCTCTAGGGACGCCTACGTGCAGATGAAGATGAAGGAGAAGGGCATCGACCCGGACGCGATGAAGCGAGGCGAGGGGCCCAAGGAGGGCCAGCAGAAGACGGAGCGAAAGTTCAACGCCTTCAAGGAGATGGCCTTCATCGCAAAGCACGGCAAGGGATCCACCCCGTCCGCCGCCGTCGCCGGTGCTGGCAAGGAGAAGAGGAAGCGCGAGGAGGAGGTGGAGGAGGAGAGGAAGAAGAAGAAGATCGCCGAGATCATTGTCGACTACCTGGGCGTCAAGCACCACGTCACCGAGGAGGGAGCCATCCAGGACCCGTCCTCGCTCGTCCCGCCCAAGGGACACGTCCTCAAGTTTGAGGGTGGAGGACCCGAGGGAGACTGGCGCGTCCTCAAGACCGACCTCGTCGAGGCCGGCTTCCCTACCCCGTTCATCGTGTTCCCCAAGGGATCCACCTCGGGTCAGTTTGAGAACGCTGCCGAGCCGTTCACCGCAGAGGGACTCGCTGCTCTGCAGGCCAAGAAGATTGTCGTCGGCGGGAACGAGATCACGTGGTCGTACCTCGAGGGCGAGGACCTCCACAAGCACTACCTCACGCGGGCAAACTTCCAGGCCAAGAAGGCACTCGACGGACTCAACAACCAGGGAACCTCGAACGCCCAGTCGTCATCCGGAGGAGGACGCGGTGGAGGACGAGGTGGTCGAGGCGGAGGACGAGGCGGAGGACGGGGCGGTGACAAGGGTGGCCGAGGTGGCCGAGGTGGACGGGGCGGACGAGGTGGAGGACGAGGTGGACGAGACCGGGATGGAGGACGAGATGGAGGAGACAAGAAGGAGGGAGGAGAGTCGAGCGAAAAGAAGCCTGAGGCGGCTTCCTCGTCCGGTCCCAGGGTGAGTCCAGACCATCACACTTGCCAACCTCTCACCTCGACTGGCACTGACCCGTCCGTCCCTCTTCCTCTTCTTCTCCAGGCCATGGACAAGGACACTGCTGCCGGCCAGGGAGTTCGAGGCGCATCCGCACCCAAGCTCGCCACCGCCGAGTAGATCTTTTGCATCGGTATCCGTTTCTTGCTAGACCCTCGCGCGCTATCCCCTCGCTCTGTTTTCTTCTTCTCTGTCGGGCCTTGACTGGATCATAATGACACAACGTGCCCTCACGAACCATCGACTCTTCTCGAGAGCCAAGTCGTCAGGCTGCCGACGCACTCGATCGCCGTCTCCGATTGGGCCGCAGACCCGGCTATCCAGCCAAGCGCTCAAGCGGGCTTTGAGATTGCAAGCTGCATACCAACCGTCATCTTCTCCCTTTTCCATCAACATGTCCCACCCCACTGCTCCCACCACCTCGTCTGACAAGGTCGTCCTCCACTTTCTCGACCACTCGCGAGGTGAGCAGCGAACGTCATTTCTGGGCTGCCAGTCCTCAACGAGCGCGAGCTGACCTTCCCTCCCTCCGACCTGGCCTGCCGTGGTTGCGTCTCAGCCGAGACGATCGTGTGGATCCTTGAGGAGCTCAAGGTTGACTATGAGATCAAGTACTACCAGCGGCAGGGGTCTTTGCTTGCGCCTAAGGCGCTTCGGTGAGTCTTTTAGGGAGGGAGGGAGGGAGGGAGGGAGGGAGGGAGGGAGGGAGAGTGGGGCTGAGCTGAACATCGTGCTCACGTCGTCCGTCCCTCTGTCGCTTGGTGATCGTCCCACAGGGACATCCACCCTCTCGGAAAGGTCAGTGCAATCTCTAATATCGTCTGAGCCGTCTTCGCGCCTCTGAAGTATCGCTCTGCGGCCATCAACCCAGGGACACGCTCCCTTCGTTCAGCTGCTCGGCCTCCGCCGTTCTCTCGATATCTCTGTCGACGCCACTTCACACAGACGCTGACCCCAGTCCGTCATGGTCTCCTTCATGTCCGCGTCCCATCTGTCCAGTCTCCCGTCATCGCGCACAACGACCTGGTGATCGCCGAGTCCGGCAACATCATCACCTACCTGCTCTCCACCTTTGGCTCCGACTCGCCCTTCTCGGCCACCTCGCTCACCCAGGAGAGACAGATGAGGAACAACTACTACCTCCACTACGCAGAGGGATCCCTCATGGTCAGCTCCCACCCTCCCCTCCCACCTCCTCTCGTTCCCCCCCGCCCTCGCCGCTGACAGGCTGTTTTATCTTGCTATGGCGTGTCAAAGCCGATCCTGGTCAACAAGCTCGCGTTCTCCAAGTTCCCGGACATGTCGCCTTGGTATGCGCGCCCGATCATCGCGGGGTTCTCGGCGCAGGTCAGCAAGAACTGGATGGACAAGGAGTTGGCGAAGCATCTCGCTATGGTCAGTCGGTCGGGAGCCTTTTCGTCCTGTTATCACGCTGCTTCCGACCCACTGACATTCCATCCTTTTCGATGGCGCTTTCGGGGCTGTAGATCGATGGCGACCTGAAGAAGGAGCCCAACTCGAACTGGATCTGCGGTGGGGATGAGCCGACGGCTGCCGACTTCGTACGTGCTCGCGCTAGACCCGTTGTCCTTTGGTCGTCTCTACGCGTGCTGACTCTGCGTCCCGCTCGTTGCGGTTGCGATGCCGTAGGCGATGTACTTCCCTCTCCTCAAGCTGTCTGGCGGCCGTGCCGGCGAGGTGCCGTGCCCCGACTCGGTCAAGGCATGGGTCAAGAACGTCGAGTCCAGGTACGTCTCTCACACTAAGTTCTTAGTCCTCCAGGGTCGTCTTTTCTTTCTTACCCGCGCGATGCTTCTTTCTGTCTGCAGACCCGCTCTCAAGACCGCGTACGCCAAGCTGGAGAAGGTCGAGAAGGAGTGAGTTCCCCCACTGTCCTCCTGGTTCTATCCGCCTGTCGAAGGTCACCGAGTTCCACCTGTGTTGACCGACTTGATGATCCGATTGCCTTGCCCAGTCACGCCGACGCGAACCAGACCGCCAAGCTCTAAGCCGCTGCGGCCCGGGTCTGCTTTGCACCGTGCTCGATCTTCTTTCGGTGATATATCATGTAGCTCTATCTGTCGCTGGCCACCTTCTGGCTCGTCTTTGGGATTCTGAGAGGTGCTGTGCGATAAAGGACGCAAGGGTAACCACGAGGACGGAGGCAGATCTGAGTCGGGTGAGCTCGCGGGGTGAGCTCGCGGGGTGAGCTCACCGTGTCCAGGACGGTGCCTTCTGACGTCGACCTTCTACCGCCGCCCTTCCTGCCTGTCACTTGCCATCCATGGACGCCAACGCCTCTCCGACGTACGAGGCTCTTCAGAGACGAGTTGTCGAGCTCGAGGACGAACTTGCTTCTCTCAAGCCGATGATGGCAGCGTTCCTCAACGTTGCGGTCCAAGCCGTCCGAACGTTAGGCCAGCAACGGCTCATCCTCCAACCGGAGGGCTTCTGGCTCACAGAGGGACACCAAAAGTACCTGCGTGTTGTCAAGTATCTCGCCGAGCGACCCTCCGAATCTTCCGTCAGCACAGGTGGAGCCGCTGGGTCGTGGACATGGCACGGGGTCAGCACTCACCCTCCCCCTCTTCCCGAGTCGGTCTTGCCGCCGTTTGCTGACGCCTGCCTTCTCTCTTCTTCACCGCATCTCAGTTCGAGCGCGTTGTAAACAAAGGATACCTGCCCAAGTTCTCAACTCGCGCGTGGTGGACTAAAGATCAGGTTACCGAGTACACGGTCGTCCCGTTCCAGCGCGCGTTCCCGCTCGAGCTGTTCGAGGCCATCATCCGTTGCGCCGACACACGTACCATCTCGAGGACGGCGCGGACCAGCTTGGCGTGCTATCACTTGTTCATGCCCGTCATACTCGACCGACCGACGACACTTGATCGGAAGCAACTCAAGAAGCTCTTGCACGCGCGAGTCTGGCCTCAGGTTCGTTCCGTCTTTAGCGATGGAACCCCTGCGAGATTGGCCTGATATCCATTCTCTTTTTTGCTCTGACTACAAAATAGAAGGATCCTCCGCTGTCGCGTTTGGTCCAAGCTCGCAGCTTCCATCATATCCGTAGGCTCGAGATCCCGTCCCACGCGTTCCCGACGCACACGCCGTCGTGGTCGCTCGACACCGGTCGCCTTTCTCCGGGCGCTACGACACTGGATCTCGACGTCCTCACAATCGTTATCACCGACCAGGTCTCCGACGCAGACGAGCAGCAACACGTCTGTACTCTGCGCAAAGGAGCCCTAGCCGTCCTCCCTCATCTGAACCCGAAGAAGCTCGTCCTGGAGAAGGGCTTCCAGTCGACGCCTCTCGCGGTCTGTCAAAAGGCCGGCCGAGTCATGTCCAGCTGGAGTCGGCTTGAAGAGGTGTACATGGACAACATCTACCTTCTCGTCGTCCCAGATGTCGCGGTCGAAACGGAGGACGAGTTACTCTTGGAGGACGAAGGGAACGGCGTTCTGTTCCTCTCAGAAAGAGGGATCGGACTCCCGTCGCCGGGAAAGTTGACGGCAGTCTGGGATCTAGCAGCGTACAAGCGATTCCCTTTCACGGGATACGACGACCCGCTCGACATGCTTCTTCATCGGGACGACACCCTCCGCCAGCCGTGGCTCGAGTCGTTCACCGTCGTACTTCGCACCGCGAGGATGGTCAAGGCGTTCCAGAAATTGGTCGATGCCAGTCCGGAGGACATCCCGAGCTGCTTGCGATGGAAGGTGCAAGACACTCAAAAGCCTCTGGACGATGACGAGCTCGACGAGGAGCTTGAGAGCGACGAGCAGATTTGACGATAGTCTAGTTCCCTGATGCATGCACACCTTCGTTCGATTTTGCGCGTCATTGGTCGTGAAGGACTGAACCTGAACGTGCTGGCAGAAAAGCTCGTCCGATCGGATCACATGCTCCGATGTTGTCCTTGATTTGCGTTTGCGGCCGAGTCAGAGGCGCGGGGACTCCTCGTCCCGGGTCGAGCGAGCTCACCTTTCGACCTAGCTTGCCTTCTGACAACTACACCCTCCCGCCGACCTCACACATCTCAGGACCAACAGCAGGTCCTTCTCCCTCGACTCTCATCCCTTCGCCAGTCCTCTCACGCCCGCCAGGTCTACCCGAGGCGAGCCGCACCAGCTAGGATGTCGTACCGGTCAGCGTACAAGATCTCGTCCATGACATGGGACAAGATCTCGAGGTTCGCAGAGTACCAACAAACAAGTGGTCAGTCAGGTCTCTCCCTCATCGGCAGTCTCGAGCTGGTGTCTGCTGGAGGAAAGGGCGAGGAGCTTCAGCAACACGGCGAGGTCGGATGGCCCGTTCCCTCCCGAGCTCGACGCCCGGCCGGCCGCACTAGCTCGGTCCGCCGTCGGAGGTCGTCCTGAAGGACAGCAATCCGCCAGACATGCCCAGCTGACACATCTTTCTCTACCTTTGATTGTGTTTAGTGTCTATCCAGCAGATGATCCTTTTTGGGTCGAGTCCGAATCAGGTCAGCCGCTCTTCCCTCACCGCTCCTTAGGCCAAACTCACAGAGTTGAGGGAGCTCCAAGCTGACTCGTCGTTCGTTGTGGTTTCTCTCTGGCACAGGGAACCCTCTACAAAGCTAGCCGTACGTCTTCTTGTCTGGTTGAGGATTGTCGGGCGAGCTCGTGAGCTCGGAGGCGATGGCCCGGACGATGAGCTCACCCCTGGACCTCGTTTCCGCCCCTCTTTCTTGCCCTTCCGCTGCCCAAACTTCTGCCCATGTCGTCAACTTCCTACCATACTCTCGACTTGCCTCGCCTCGGAATCATCGTGGTCGTCACCTTCGCAGAATTCCTGCAGGAGGAGCTGCCCATCCGGCTCGCCCACCGGGTCAAGGAGCTCGACGAGCTGCCAGAGAATCTCAGCCAGATGCCATCCATCATCAAAGTAAAAGAGTGGTACGCGCAGAGTTTCGAGGTACGTCCCAGTCTATCAGCTTCGGGGAGCAGGGGAATGGGGGCTCTCCGAGTCGGCCAGGTCGCTGAGCTCGCGCCTAGCTCCGTTCAGCCCGAGCTCTTGTGCTGACGTGTATGTTCTCCCCTGGTCTACGTATCTCACCCATCAGGAGCTCGTCTCTGTCCCGCCACCCACCTTGACCTCGGAGACGCTCGCTCTGCTCCGTGGGAAGTCTCCGACGTAAGTCCCTCGCCAGCCGACCGGCTATGAGTCGATCTCGCTTGCCTGGCTGATCTATATCCTGGTCCGTGTAGCGCCTGGCCTGAATCTACGGACAATCCCTCGCTCGACTCGCATCACCTCGGTTCTGGCTTCTCAAAGCTCAAGGCGCGGATCCCGCTCGAGAAACGGTTCGTCCCCCTCGGATCGCGTGTGCGCGTGGACTGCTCTGAACGTCTGAGCTGACCTTTTTCCACTGGTATAGGTACTATGCTCCCGTCGCTGGTGTCGACTGGCCTCCTGTGCTGCACGACTACAACGAGAACTTTACCAAGATCCTGCAAAAGATCAAGCACCGACATGACCCGACTGTGATGACCA
This sequence comes from Mrakia hoshinonis, assembly GCA_036245725.1. NCBI lineage: Eukaryota > Fungi > Basidiomycota > Tremellomycetes > Cystofilobasidiales > Mrakiaceae > Mrakia > Mrakia hoshinonis. Next base: position 125,248 of record BTPH01000001.1, read on the forward strand.
TCGCGTCCGTCGACTCTTCTTCTTTCGCATTGTGCCGCTTTCTCTGTTGCAGAGACTGACGTATCGCTTTCTGCCTTTTTTCGATGCAGCCAAGGTATCCTCGAGTGGAAGAAGAGCAAGAAGAGCGAACGAATCGGGCTGAGCATCCAGCAGTTCCTCGATCGGTTCTACCTCAGTCGTATCGGGATCAGGTTCTTGATCGGTCAACGTACGTACCCGAGCCTCCTCTTCAAAAAAGGTCAATATGCGTGTCGACTTGAGCTGAACGGACCGGATGCGTCGTCGATCTCCCCGCTTCAGACATCGCCCTCAACACGCTTCCTCCGCACTCTGGCTACGTCGGCATCATCTGCGAGCATACCGTACGTTCCGCTGAGATAGCAGTCACTCTCAAGCGAGAGAGGTTTGGACTGACTGATTGTTCTGCCTTCCCAGAACGTGCACGACATCTGCGAGGAGGCGATCGAGAACGCGACGTTCGTCTGCGAGCAGCACTTTGGCCTCATCTCCGTCCCCAAGATTGAGCTGGTTTGTGATAAGGACCTCCACTTCCCATACGTACCCGGACATCTGTGAGTCGGGTCATGTCGCACCCGCTCTCTTTGTTCGCCCTGCCTGACCACTTTCCCTGCTTATCCTTCTACCAGCTCGCACATCATCTTTGAGCTGCTCAAGAACTCTCTCCGAGCGACGGTCGACTTCCACGGCGGCGCAGACCAGGACAACTTCCCTCCGATCAAGATCATCGTCGTCGAGGGCAAGGAGGACATCACCCTCAAGATCTCGGACGAGGGAGGAGGAATCCCACGAAGCGCGATGGAGTTCATCTGGACGTACATGTACACGACCATGGAGGCGTCCGCGCTCGAGGAGCCGGCGGGACCGTCTGACTTTACTGCGCCGATGGCTGGATTCGGAGTGAGTGCCGCCTCCAAGCCGGGCGAATTGATTGCAGGTCCTGACCCTTCTCGGTTTGCTTGCAGTACGGACTGCCGCTGTCGAGACTGTACGCCAAGTTCTTTGGAGGAGACCTCAAGCTCATCAGTGTACGTCTCCGCACTGTTCCTTCTGACTCACTCATGACTCATCGGCTGACCTGAGTCCATGTCTTTTCACTGCTTCTCTTAGATGGAGGGCTAGTAAGTAGCTGGTTCTTGGCGTTTTCGTCTGTCCGTCAGCCCTTACTGATCACCTCTTTGCACGCTTCCTCCTTTCAGCGGAACCGACGTGAGTTCTACTCGCCTCCTCCAGCTCATTCAACTGCTCATACTGATTTTGAACGACCCCGTCTTTTTCTTGTGTAGGTGTACATCCACCTGAACAAGCTCGGCGAGTCTCGGGAACCGCTCCCGTACGGCGCGTCGGGAGCCAAGGAGGAGGGCGTGTAGTCGACCACAACCCCCCGGCTTGCTTCTTCGCTACTTTCATCCGACGATCCTTGTCCCTCATGGCTGTTCTTGTTGCTCCTGCTGCTCCTTTCCGTTCTTTCGGTCTACCTACATCGGGACAGCTCTCCTTTCCGGCGGTCGCCCTTTCTTGTTCTTTATCGCTTGTACTCGTACCTACCCTTTTCGATCCCAAACTCTATCACTTCGCTTCATGGCTCCAAGTTCTAGTCAGCCGCAAGTGTTTCCACATCAGGCGACGACGAGACCGGCCAACGGCTTGAAGCGAGACCGAGCTCAACAAGCGCGAGCTCACCACCCTGTCCTCCCTTCTTGCCCGCGACCGCATCGGCTACGATCCTCGCCTCTCACCCACCCTAGCACTTGACTGGGACTCGTCTCGTCTCAGAGCCGGCCCCAGAACATCAGCTCTACACTGAGCGCACACCGATGCGTCTCACCTCCCGTCTCCTGGCGCAAGCGCAAGGTCGAGCTCCCCTTCCGCGGACGATCGACCATCTCGTCCTAGGCGGACGCAACACACTCGTCGGACTCGCGATCGCCGAGCGGCTGGTGAAGCGCTGGCCGGGGAAGGAGACTGTTGTGCTCAGCGAGGAAGGGAGGTGAGTCCGGACAGCGGACCGAGGGTGGGGGGAAGAGTGAGCTCACGGGCTGATGCGAAGTGCGTTCCGGGGATAGCAGTGACCTGGACACAAAGAAGGAAGGTGTCGTGCATGCCGGTATCTGTGAGTCTCTTGCTCTCCTCTCCCACGTCCTTACACATCGGAAGATCTATGTTCAACCAGACCTCGCATCGCACCCGCTTCCCTCCAACAGTCTCGCCCCCTCAATCCCTCGCCACCCGCTTCTCCATCCGCGGTCGAAAACTCCTCTCCTCCTACTGCTCAACCCACTCTATCCCCTTCTCCCAAACCGGGCAGGTTCGTCCCCCTCATCTCTCCCTCTCCCTCTCTTTCCTCCTCCCCCCCTTCCCATCGCCCCAACANNCCCCCTCTTCCACACTCTCGTAGTTGATCGTCTCCAACAAAAAAGACAAACGATCCATCCTCCGCCTCGGCGAACTGTACATGCACACCCAACACCCCCGCGTCTCCGTCCCCGCTTGGTTGCTGATGGGTACGGAACTGGGTGAGATGGAGAAGCAGTTTGCAGACCCAGAGTGTAAGGTGGCGACGTGTCTGTATGTTCCTCAGGCTGGGAGAGTCGTTATGGGGGCGCTGGAGGGGAGCTTGCTGAGGAGTGTGGTGAAAGGTGGTGGGCGTATGAAGGAGGGGAGGGTGCTGCGTGTGGAAAGAAAGGAAGAGGCGGAGGAGGGGTGGGTCGTCCGCCTCGCGGGCGGCGAGACAGAGGAGATGCGAGCTAAGCATCTCATCCTGGTGGATGAGGGACTCGCTTCGCTCGTCTTGCCTCCTTTGCCGGGTTCGGACTTGGTGGAGGTTGCGCCGCCGCGATACTTGGCGTATGATGGACCTGGTGTAGATGGGGTGGAGAAGATGATCTTCCCTTGTCCTGCCGAAGGCATGGGTGTGAAGATAATGGGCGGACCGAATTTGGTGGTTGGGTTGGACGGGAAGGTTCGGTTCGAGGTCTGGGGTGGGATGGGGGTGGAGGAGGTGGTTGAGAGAGTGAGGGAGTTCGTGAGTCGTTTGCCCTCTCGTCTTTCATCGCGCATATCTCGGAGCGGTGACTGATGCTCTTTCGATTGCGGTCTGATGTTCCTACACAGCTACCGAACGTCGTTGCCTCTGGCTTCTCCGAAGCTCCGCCCGCATCTTCCACGCTCCCATCTGCCACATCATCCTCCCATCCTTCGATCCTCCACTCCCTCCCTTCTCACCCGCAACTTCTCTCCATCCGCGGCTTCCCTCCGTCTTCTCGGGCAACGCTCGCTTCGGCGCTCGCGATCGGTGAAGGCGTCGAGCGGTTCCTCGCACATCACGCTGGCGAGAAGACGCTGGACGACGGGCCAGAGATGGTCTCGAAAGAGGAGGACGACGACACGGGATGGTGGGCACGTGATGGTGACGGAAAGGAGTGGTGGGAGGCCGAAGGCGCAGGTGCGGGTGATGGTCGAGGAGGGAAGAAGTGGTGGAAGGTTTGGTGATGCGATGCTGAGTGCGTAATCACGACGAATACCGAAGGGGCGCATCCTCGCACCACGGTAGTGAAGCATCGGGAAAGAAAGGTGATCATGTCATCAGCGCAGGACGATTGTTGCTAAGCGGCGGGCGGGTCCTTGTAAACGCTCCCAATTGCATGAGACTGCTCGGCGGCTCCTGCGTGCGAGGACCGACCGCCTCCGTCTCTGGTCTCTTCCTCTCCCTCTCTCGCAAATTAAAGTCCCTGTTCGTTCGTTTGAGATCATGTAATACGTAAGACGGAAAAATTGCAAAACCAGATGCAGGAGAACGGAGAAGTCGAGAAAGTGAAAGAGACACCATGCTACGTTTTGGAGGGAAGGGAGGGGGGGGGGGGGGACAAAGGAGCATCAAGCTCCCGTTACACGCGCAAGCCGATAGATAAAGGAGACCAGTCCTATTCTACACTCAAGCGTGCTAAACGATCCAGACGTCTAGCGTCTCGTACGTACGAAGGTAGGATGGGGGATGATGGAAGCAGAAAGGGGCAGAGCACACAGCACGAAACCGAGAGAAGAGATACAGCTACACTATCGTCACGTCGTCTACTCCTCCTCGGCGTGGATCACTTGAGGAGACGGAGCAGCAGCCGATCTCTTCCTCGACCGTCCATGTCCGTGGTGGTTGGTTCCAAAGTGTCGCTTCTTTGCTCCGGTGTAGCCAGGCACCTGGAACGGCCAGATGCATCCGACGGGAGTGGACGCGTTGCAGACGGTGCCGGTCTGGGTCGAGCAGTCGGCCATGGAGTACCAGACGTCCCAGGCGCACTCTGCAAAGTCAACAAGGAAAGAAGTGGTCAGCGGATGAGATAGGGCAGGGACAAGGTGAGATGGAGAGAGAAGAGACTCACGCGACAGGACCTGTCCGACACACTTCCACTCTCCGGTCGTGCACTTGACAACCTCCGGCTCGGCAGCCTTGGTCGCCTCAGCAGCAGCAGGAGCAGATGAAGCCTTGACGACGACCGAAACGAAAGAGGCAGCAGCGGTGGTTTCGACAGCAGCGGCAGTCGTGGCGAGGGCGGTGGCGGCAGGGGACTCGACGACGGGAGCGGAGGAAGTCGCCTCCGGGGCGACGGACTCGACAGCGGCCGAGGTGACGTCGGCGGGAGCAGCCGAGGTAGCCTCGACGGGTGCAGCCGAAGTCGGCTCAGCGGCGGGTGCGGACGAGACGGTTGTCGCAGCGGCCTCTTGGACGGGGGCGGAAGAAGAGGCGACCGGGACGACGGCATCGGTGTTAGCTCCGGCCTGCTTGGTCGGGATAGCAGCCTCGGCAGAGGTTGACGAGGTGGTGGCGGCAGCAGCCTTCGACGTTCGGAAGGGGCTCTCGGCAGCTGTGGTGGCGGCGGCGGTGGTGACGGCTCCGGCTCGCGAAGTTCTGAAGGGAGCCTCAGCGCTCGACGACGCGGCGACAACGGGAGATTCCGAGGAAGACACGACAGCCGGTACGCTGGACGAGGCAGGGACGACCTCAGCGGCGGCGCTCGAGGTAGCAGCGGCAGACGTGGCGGCAGCTGTCGTAGCCGGGGCAGGCGACGATCCTCCCGATCCAGCTCCAGCAGATCCCGGTGCGAAGCAGTTGGTTCCGACCGCTCCAGCTCCCGACTCGAGTCCGTTCCCGATCGACTTTCCGGCGTATTCTCCTCCGTAGACGACGTTGTCTCCAGGGTTGGGGAACACAACGGGGACACCCTCGACGGTCGAGCACTGGTTGACGGCAGCGTTGGCGACGAAGATTGTGGGCGTAGAGAGAGGAGTGGTCGACGAGGACGAGATGTCTGATAGATGAGCAGGGCCAAGATGGAAGTTGAGTGAGCCATTTGAGCGGCAGGGGTTAGGGGAAAGATCGGCGGCTAAGCGCGTCACGAGCAGAGAGGGAAGCTTTGCAGCCAGAGAGCAGAGAAGAAGAAGGACGCACCGGCTGAGAGACAGTTCATGTACATCTCTCTGTTTCCGACTGCAGAGATGAAACAGAAGCGAGAGGGTCAGCATATGGTCCCTGTGCGCACGATGCGGCCGGGATCAGGGGGGACCCACCCTTGTTGAACCACGACCAAGCAAAGCTAAGAGGAGCAGGAGCACAAACGTGGGCATCGTCAGCCTATGTTCGATAGATGCAAAACTCGGAGAGAGGAAAGAGCAGGATGGACGTACATTGCCTCTCCGCCGGGTGCATTGTCGGGGATCTTGACCTGGAACGTCTTTGAGTCCACGAGGCAGCCTCCAATGATGGACTCAATTACATGAAAGTTGGCTCCGTTGTCGTACGACAGCGAGTACTGGCACGCTGCAGGATGCAGAGAAGTGAGGAGAGGTCAGTTCAGCTCGGCTGGACATCCCCCTCTTCCCTTTGTCCTCTGCACGACCTTCCTTCTCAGCGTCCAGAAGAGAGAAGCTGTACGTACATCCTCCTCCGTGGACGGCTGATCCTCCGATCTCCACACTGATGGTCTGTCCGGCGGACCACTTCTCCTTGGGTCCTTCTGAGGCGGTATAGGTGTAGCCCTTGCACGGGTACGGCAGCCCGTTCGACACCAGAGGAGCAGTCATCGAGTAGTCGGCAGTCTCCCACGTCACCTTAGGGCTGCAAAAAGTTAACGACCGGAAGCGGAGTACGAGGTCAGCGAGTGTGTTCTTCGGAGGGAGAAACGAGAGCGAGAGAGGGGGAGAAGACCGGAGGGACGAGAGAGAGCGAGGGACGTGACGTACTTTGCGGTAGAGTGGTACGGGTACGGCTTCACCATCGCCATGTGGGCAGAAGCGAAAGAAGAGAACGCGACTAGCGCGGCAGCAGAGACAAGCATCGTGGAAGGCATGGCTGGGAGGTTGGGGATTGTCGAGCGAGCGAGAGGGCGAAGGGGTGTTGAGGGACGGTCAGGGGAAAGGGCAGCTGTCAAAGCTGATTGCGGAGTGAGGATGGGCGAAGGGGGAGGGGAAGGGGAGAGCTCGTCGACGAGAGAGGGAGAGAGAAAGGAAAGCGAAGGTCTTGTACTTGAGATAGACGGTGGACGTTGAGAGACAAGCCCGAAAAGGGGAGGAAGAAGGAGCATGAGGTCCTCACGCTCTCCTTCCGGCGCGCGCGTCAAACAAGCTTCGACCCTGCTCGCGAGATGGCGGGTCGATTCCAAACGCGACTCAGTCTTTTTCCGGACAAACGTTGTCGTCTCTCGATGCCGGATGGGATGAGGATCATTGTTCTCCTACAGCAGGCACGTGGAGCAGTCCCGAAGAGATGGCGAGAGAGCAGCATGCAGGAGTTTTGCATGACCGGAGACAGGAGGATGGGTGAGTTCCCGACGTCGAGCCTCGCGCTGGGATCCGGATCGGGTGATCGAGGCAATTGTCGACTCGCGTCGTCGTCAGGCAGGAGAGCAGGAGAGCAGGAGAGCAGAGGAGGAGAGTCATGTCCTGTATGTCGCTGACGTTGGGCAGGGTCAAAAGTCTCCCCCCGAACCTCGAGAGAGGAGCTTCGTGCAAGGATCAGCCTGCCTAGGAGCTGAAGCAGGGGATCGTTTGTTTGGTCGAGATCGCGTCGTGCAAGCTCATGAAGATACAAACGGAAGCCCTAAGATATATTGCGAAGGATGAGAGATATAACCAGCGAACGATGCGAAGTCTAAGTCTATGAACACCGAAAGGACGATGCGGAGTTGCGCGGACAGCGAAAGGCAGACGGCAGCCAGTGTCGAGAGGCAAGTGAGATCTAGACGAGTCTACTGCTGGAAGAACTCCTCGATCGCGGATCCAAAGATCTCGAGCCTGAAGGGAAACGCAAAATTCGATGAAGGGTCAGCCTCCGTCTGACCTGGGCGCACAAGGATAGACGACACGGCTGTACTCACGCCTGCTGGATCTGCGCCGTGTTCCCTGCGTACGTCGCTCGAACGTAGTTGCACCTGTCGTGGATGTTGGCGACTCCCTCGACGTTCGGGATCCCTGGCACGACGGTGGCGAACAGAGCTCCGGGCAGGACGAGCAGGTTGCGTGCGAGGAAGAACTCAAACAGCTCCTGGATGAGCTCGACCGTGTTGGTCGACGGTCCCTCAAGCGGGGCCGGCTCCATGGTCGTGAAGCGGGGGTGCTTCTCGAGATGGATCTCGATCCATTGGAACATGCCGCCGAGGGCGGGGACGGTGGTGGCGTACTCGGGCTTGACGTACTTGTTCCTGGGGGAGAGGTCGGACAGGATAGAGCGTATGGTCAGTCGCTTGTGAGGTGTGCGAGATAGAACTGCCACTCACAGGTTGTCCAGAAAGAAGTCCCTCTTCCTCTGGTACTCGACTCGAACTCCGAAGACCCAGCGCAGGAAGCCAGAGATGCCCCAGCCGTGTTGAGGCGAGAGGTACGACGCCAAGATCGACTGTCCGATACCGTTCGGCACTTGCGTCTGCGTCTCACCGACCTGCAACGGAAGGGTGACACGAGTACGATCAGTGAAGAGTCGGTAGGTGGAGAAGGCGGAAAGATGTGGCGAGACTCACCCGAAGGTACCGCTCAGCGAACGACGAGTTGCACGTCACCCATCCAGTCCTTGAGCCAGGGAACATGATCTGCGAAGACCAAGTAATTCGTTCGTCAGGCACATGACGAGATTAGAGTATGAGACGAGAGCAGGGCAACTCACCTTTGAGAACGAGTCCAGTCGAACCACACGACCGTCGACGTCCCTCGAGAGGAACGATCGGATGTTGGCGTATCGGTTGAACGCCTCAACGACTCCCTCGAGATCGTCATCCAGCGGGTCGATAACTGGCGGCGGAAGCGGGCAAGAGTCGTGGCCCTGCTTGCGCTTGACGAGATCGGTCGTGTACTCCTGGAACTCTACGAGGGGGAAAAGCAGACTGGACAAGTCAGTCCACGTCACAGACAGTCTGATAGTGTCTTAGAGGCCTTACGAAGGAAGAAGTAAGGGTCGTCCTCCATGATGATGAGGTCGTGCTTCTGTGCGAGGGCGTAGATGGCGTCGTATCGCTCGGCGGTCGGGCAGGACCCAGTCGGGTTCTGGCCGACGGGGATCGTGTAGAGCAGGTGAGGCTTCTTTCCCTTGAGAGCAACGTCCCAGTGAGTCATGATCCGGTCGAGTGACTCGGGGATCAGACCCGAGCCGTCGACCTCGACTCCGTGGAACGTGATGCCCTTGGACCGTCCCGAGTCTGTCAACGCGAAGAGGTATCAGCTTGAGCCGCGATATATACACCAAAAGATGCGAAACACTCACTTAAACTGTTGCTGAAGGTACTTTCCTCCGCTAGTACGTTATCGCCCTCGTCGCAGAACAGCGTCCACGTCTTTGCGACTCCATCTGTGGCGGAAGCGCGGGAGGGAGTCAGCCCGTGGCCGCGGCGAGCGATAAGTGGGCTTGGGACTGACCAGTGCATCCGAGCGTCAAGACGACCTCCGAATCGGAGATCGGGTGGTTGTGTACGAGCTTCATCAGCTCGGCCAGGGGCTCGATCAGCTCCTCGAAGCCTGGACGAGGACCGTAAGAGGATGGGTGGAACGGGAGGTCAGCTCGGATTCCCTCCCTCCGACGCGTCCGTTCATGCGAGCTCGTCACTCACCGTTGCTCAGTCCGTACCTGTGAAGGAGAAAAAATGACGATCATTAGGGAGGGTCTGACTTCGCGAGCATCTCAACAACGATCGCACTCACTGCATCCCTCGCGACAGGTCAATGACCGAGCTTCCCTCCTCCCCTCCCTTGTGCAGCTCAAACGACTTTGTCTCTGCGGAACCCTCCACCCAAGGTCCGACATCACCAAGCGAAGAAGGGTGAGGGATCGTAAACTTGGCGTGGGTCAACGGGAACAGAGACGGGTGGGGCATGCCTGCGAGCGATCCATGTCATAGGGGAAGAGTGAGCTCGGCCGGTCACGATTCCGAGAAGACGATCGTCAGAAGAGCTATGCTTACCACCAGCGAGCGAAACCAAGCCCTTCTGGCCCATCATCAACTTGCCCAGAGCCTTCATGGCTGACGGCGTGCGGGCCTTCGCCGACGGCGAGAGGTGGCTATCGAGCGAGGAGAGCGAATGAGGGCGGGAGGCGACGGGCGACATGGCGAGAGATCGGTTCGTGGGGTGTCTAGAGCTCTGGAGCGTGGTGTGAGGGTCCGTAGGGATAAGAGGGTACGCTAAAGGTACTTCTGGTGTCGGCCTGCGTTTTTGGATCGTGATGGTTGCGAGTCAGAACACCTCGAAGGGTCGGGCGGTCGTTTTCCTCTCCAGCCTCAGCCCCCGGCCATCGGAGGTGCCCGTCCGCAGGCGAGGTTCCGCTCCCAAACACGTTCTGGGAATGCCTCCGGCGTGCCTGAAAATCGGCAAGACCACGGCTGTGACCGCTTTGAACGCAGTAACCTGCTGTATCAACCACATCCACATAGAAACGCCTGGAAAAGGAGCTGAACCCTGGTCAAGAGTCGTCGAGTCAGAAGCACGGGCCTGACACTTACGCCGTCCTCGGCCACCCCGCTCGAGCAGACCAACCACCCCCAGACGTCTTATCCGAGCGACGTGGTCGCCCAGCTAAACACGGCAACAGTCCCTCGACCGTAGCCGGTTTTTTTACGTGACGCAGGACGGTCGAAAAAATGCAGATGCAGATAGGGACGTGAGGCAGAAAGACAAGCAAAGCAAACGAGCGCGTGAAGAGACGGAAATCTATGCACAGGTGAGACGAGACGAGATGAGATGATACGAGACGGGACCAGATATGGAGCAACGAACACAATGTGCAAACGAGCGTGAACTAAGCAAGGAGCGACTTTGACAGCAGGACAAAAAAGCAAGACAGAACAGAACAAGGACAAAACGAAACGAACCAACCAGACCACAGCACGACAAAACCGAAAGATCAAAAGCAGCCACCCACCCCATCTACCCTACCTTACCTACTCTACCCTCCCCTCCTCCTCCCTCTCCGTCTCACTCGCAATCGTACTCAACCGCTTCATCGGTCTTTCACCACCCACAAACCCCCTACCCCCACCCACTTCAAACCCCCCCTCCCCCACCTCCTCATCACTCTCCCACACCCTCCCCAACCCAACCCCTTCCTGTCCACCCCCCTGCGAAACCGTCCTCGTCGCACCCCCATCCGAATCGGACGAGCTCCCACTTGTACTGCTGCTCACTTGCTGCCTCTGGTTCTGGGGAGGGGTGTACGAGTAAGAGAACGGGTTGATCACGTACCCATGCGCGTGGTAGGTGGCGGATTCGACGGTGGGGAGCGGATCGGGAGGGTTAGGGAACGGGTATCGGGAGCTGTCGAGGGGGGATTCGGGGCTGTAGAGAGGGGTGGAGAACGCTGCTGCTGGGGAGGGAGTCGGGGCGGGTGCTGAGCGGGTGAAACGTCCGGTTCCTGCTAGGGCAGGGAGGTCAGGCGAGAAGTCCGGCGGGGGAGGGATGGTCAATCTCGGTGGTGAGAGTGGGTGCGCTGCCCGGGTTGTCGGTCGGTTGGGTGTGGAGAGGTTGGAGCGCGTTTGGTGTTGCGGCGAGGTAGCAGGCGTGGGACCGAAGGTCGATGTGCGGGCGCTTCGGACAGGGACAGAGGTGTACGCGTCCTCGGTGTCGCCGTCGTCCGAGAAGTCGTCGGATCCAGAGCCGTGTCCGGCAGAGGAGGTTGTGTACCGGACGGGCTTGCGGGCGATGACCGCAGCTCCGGGGGGAGAGGGCGACTTGGGAGGTGGATGTTGGGCCATGTTGGTCCATCCCTTCGAGGGCTGCTGGGGCTGTTGAGAGGAGCCGTACTGGCCCTGTGCAGAGTCTGACAGGTCCACGACAGGCGCATCGCGAGGGTAGTCTGGCTTGCGACTCCGCTCATGATCGACAGGTCGAAGGTAGCCAGTCTGGAACCGATCCTCGTTCCCCGTGTACGTCTCGCCAGTGTAGGTTCGCTCCCGAGTGCGTTCGGCTGTCGCCTCGGGCTCAGAGTAGCCTTCGTCCCGGTAACGGTTTAAGTCGGATCGGTAGTGGCTGCCCTTCCTCGAGTATCGGGCGGAGCGGGTGTTGGACGACTGTCGATATCGTCGAGAGCGGTCGTGCTCAAACTCCTCCGATAGCAGGCGAGGGTGGTGGCGGTCGAGAAGGGTTGTTGGGATGAGCGACTGCTCGGACGACTCCTCCGGGAAGGTAGGTAGATGGATGCTTCGCGGGCTGTTGAGCATGAAGAGCAGGATCGAGACGTGAAGGAGGGCCTGTGAGGTACGAGCGAGAACGTGTCAGCAACAAGCGTCTTATGTGATACGAAGCGACGAACAGCACTCACGACGAGGATGAAGCTCCCGGCGAACCGAGCGCTGAGCACACCGACCCACCCGTTCCATCGGTAGCTTCCGCACGTTGTTGGCGCGCCCCAGACGGCGTCCATGTCCCATCCGCATCGACCGACAAACCCTCGCGGCGCCGGCTCGCCTTGCCACAGCTTGAACAGCACGATCTGCAGAGCAGCGATCGCAAGGACTGACAGCGACGACAGGACGAGGAGGATGTGCACCAACGGAACAAGCTTGGTGTGCTGGTGTCGCGAGGGGAACAGCTGCAGTGAAGCGGAAAAAGGCCTATGTCAGACTTCGTTGCTCGGGAGTGAATGCGGGTAGAGCCCATGGACTCACGGGCAAGAGGTACAAGAGGGGGACCAGCGTCGTCAGACACGAGTAAAGCGAGACGATGAAGAAGGCCAGGTTCATCCGACGTCGAGCAGAGTCGTCCGTGTAGACTGGGCGGGCAACAGGAGGTCCGTCAGCACAACGCCCGACCGCGTCCGAGCAAGAAAAGATTTGACTCACGCAAGAACGCGACAAAGTACCTGATCATCAACCAGATCACCCACCCTTCCAACAGACACCCCGTCACCCACCCTACAACCCTCCACACCTTCCTGCTCTTCTCCCTCTTTCTCATCTTCTCCTCCGAGACCGCCTCAAACGCAACCTCGCTCAGACTCTTGCCCAACCGTCTCGCCTTCCTCTCCTTCCTCCTTTTCTCATCCCACTGCTCTCCTCCGGAAAGAACCGAGTCGCTCGAGTCCGACGCGATGCTGGACGAGCGCGAAAGCGTCCGCGCGCGATGATGGGGCGGGGCGGAGGGAAGGTTGTTCCTCGCGGCTGACCCGGGCATGGACGAGGACCGATAAGGTTCAGGCCGCTGAGGGGTCGGATGCTGGATCTGATGACTCGTGTCGTACGCGTACGGAGCCAGCGGGTTGGGTGTTGACGAGTCAAAACGAGCTCGATTGGCTGGCTGGGAAGCACCGGCAGCAGGGGCCGGCGGGTGAGGGTCGGAAGGTGCCTGCTGGGGTGGGGAGGGGTTTCGGACGTGCCAGGGGATGTAGGATCCTTCGGTGGGAGTCGTCGGCTGGGAGCCTGATCGGACACGAGGGGGAGGCGAGTCTCGAGCGGCGGCTGGCTGGGGAGAAGCCGTCTGCCCGCGAGCTTGAGGGGGGAGCGACATCCGAGGCTTGGGCGTGGACGGCGAAGGCGAGTGTGGGTGCGAAGAAGACATGATCGAAGCCTTCTACGAGCGGGAAAGGCGTCCCAGAGTGAGCCGAAGGCGGGTATGCAGAGGAGGACAGAAGAGGAGGAGGGGAAGGAGGAAGGTTGAGCTCGAGCTGTCCTTCCCGGCGCTTTGTCGTGTGCTGGTGGTGCTGTGTGGTATATGGCTCGCTGAGGAGGCCGTTGGAGGAGGAAAGGGCTCATCCGTGTGAGCTGGTCTGGATCCCGCAAACGAAGAACAAGCGCATCCTTCCCGTCTCGACCCGGAACATCCTCGTGGTTTGGGACCAAACGAGCGGGACCGCAGCATCCAACCCGGCCTCATTTAGTCCGCGCCTCATCGGTTTGCAGACTTTGCTAAGCATATGTGACGTGCGGAAGATCATATCTATCCCGCTCCTTCGTTACCTGCCTTTGTCAGGGTCTTCTTCTTTTTGTTCTTGCGCTTCTTCGGCTTCTCCTCCTGCTCGGGCTCCACGGCCCTCCCCACGTCGCCCTCGACCTCGCCCTCGACCTCGCCATCGACCACCTCCGGTTCCGGCGCCGGCGCGTCGGTCCCCCCTCCGAAACCTGTCAGAACGGGTAGCGTGGCATCCGCAGACGTGAGCGGCGAAGAAGGTGCTGAAGTCGAAGGCGCAGAGACGCCGCTCGCGACCGTCGATCCAGAGCCTTCACTGCTGTCGCCCATCGCTAGACGCACACTCCTGAGCACCCTGCCTGGTTCTACACCCTTGGAGTTGGATGCTGAGGCCAGCTCCTCGCCGTCCATCCTCTCGTAGAAGAGCATGAACGCGTCTCCTCTGCCCGACTTGACCTCGTCCACGCCGCCGCGAACCTCGTCGACGTCCTCGTCCGACACCCTCAGCCACCGCTCGGTTTTCTTGACGCGACGATATGTGATGTAGTGACCGGCGTAGTGGTTTCCGAGATGGAAGATGGCGGAGGAGAGACGGTAGTATGTCTGCGGTGGCAGCTTGGATGACAGAGCCGGTGCAGGAGGCGGTGGGGTCTCGGCTTTGGTCGTCCCGTTCGGTCCGACGACCATGAAAGGCGAGGCAGAGGACAGAAAAGAGGTGACGGAAGGTGGTGGGGGTGGTGGTGTGGAGATGGACGACGAGGGAGAGAGCGAAAGTGTGCCCGTCGTGCAGAACGGGGTGAGGTCGAGTAAGGAAGGGAACAGGATCCGGCAAGGGTTCTTGGACGCGTAGTGTGACGTGTACGAAGACCGGTTGAGATGGAGCGCAAGGATCGGCGGAGGTAAGGAGAACATGTCCTGCCTGGGTTGGGCGTACAGGCAAAGAAGGACAGGTCAGCACACCGGCCAACCTCGAACTTGTCTAGCTGCCTCAGCACTCACCTCGTACTGATCCCACCGTCAACGAGTTCCCATGTGATGCCCTCGATGTCGTCCTCCCAGCGCCCCTCCTGCGCCAACGTCCGAACACGGTCGACCAGCTCTGTCTCGCGCTCGAGCTCCTTCCTCGCCTCACGTAACCGCTTCTTCTTGGAAGACGAGATGGGTTCCGCTGAGGTCTCTTCCGGTGGTGGAGGAAGGGGCAGGTTGCGCTCGAGCGTCTTGAGCGTTTGGGTGATGCGGCACCTGCGGCATTGGGCATCCGTGAGGATGTCGAGAGACGTGTAAGTCTCCAGCAGAGAAGAGAGAGGAGTAGAGAGCTGAGCAGCAAGAGCAGAGATTCAGCTTGAGGGTTGATGACTTGGTGCAGAGATAGACGAGCAGACTAACTGTTCTCGGCACAGGCAGCTGCAGATTGTCGAACGCGGTGAGTCGGATGCCCTCCGAGTAGCCACATATCCGACAGCCTCTTCTGTAGGCGAGCCGTCCCTTGAACGGGCTGTCTACGTCTGGTTTGTCGATCGACTCATTCGAGTTTGGGGTGATCAGTCCTCTGAACCCCTCGGTGCCCTCCTTGACGCCGATCTTGCGTATAGCGTCTGCCTCCTCCTCGACGGCCGACATGAGCAGCTGCCACAGCTCTTGTGCGTCTTGTTGCTCTCGCATGCGGTTGAACATGCCCGACGTCTTGAAGATTGGGGCGAGCATAATGGCCTCGATGAGGGTCGTCAACCGGAGAGGTCGCGAGTACGAGGTCGAGGGTGTCGACAGGGCCGAGAGCAGCGGAATGAGAACATCGAGTAGCGGCGAGGGTACGTCGTAGGTGAGGGCTTGGGAGTGGAGGTGAGCGAGATAGGTGAGGAAAGGTGGGAGAGCGGCCATGGCCTGACGACAGGCCGGACGCCGGACGAACCGGTCAGCTCGACAACGTCAGACGTTCTTCTGGGCAGACTGATGCTCACCTGGAGGACCGAGTTGAGGAAGCAGAACGCTCCGGATGAGTTGACCAGGCCTGGAAAGTAGCCTGACCCATCGAGGGACGAGTCTGAAGCTGGCGAGATTGTGGCAGCTGCTGGCCGGTCGAGCGGACACCAGGACCGAAACAGTGTTCGAAGATGTCAGCCGTGGTACCTTCCCCGGCCTGTAACGTTGCAACTGACGCAGACTGTGTACTCACCTGTCTTGTTGAGGTCTCCTCCTCTTCTCCGCCGTGGGAGAGGCTGCTTGCCGGTGAGCTCGCCCTTTCCTCCGCCGGCTGACGGTGGTCCGTTCCACCAGCTGAGCAGTCCCATCTTGCGCAAAAAGCGTGACAGTCTACGGTAGGCGAGTTCAACTTCGATCGGAGGTCCAAAGAAGGCGAGGGTGGCGACCAGAAAGGCGAGAGCGAGGACGATGAGGATCGGCTGAGTGAGGTCCGGTAACGGAGGAGGACCCGGCGGACGAGCAGCTCGACGATGAGGCTGGTACGGCTGCTTGAACGAAGACTGTCGATGGTGGGTCTGCTGTCGTCTATCTCTTGGCGGCCACTCGGACATTAGACATTGTCTCTTTGGCTGAGCGGACAGATGGGCGTTGCGGCACGAGAAGAAGACAGACGAGGTGAGCTTCAAACGCAACGTCACTCGTGCAAGTCACTTCCACCCATCACCTTGCCCTCTTTACCCGTCTCCATGCCTGCTGCCATGTCGAGCGTCCCCGTCACCATCAGCCACGCTGGCTCAAAGTACCCGCTCGAGGTGGACCTGTCCTCGACGGGGCTCGCGTTCAAGGAGCAGATCTATGCCGTCACCGGCGTGCCCGTAGACCGGTCAGTCCAACCTCGCTCTCGCCTCTACTGGCTAAGCTACACAGCTGCCTTTTCACAACTGCCCTCGAGCTGCGTCCTCGTTGCCTGGAGAGCGGCTTCGGTCTGCCTAAGCTCGGACGACGTGTCGCGTTGAGATCTGCTTTGGTGAGCTGGAGCTGACGGTGGTGCCTTTGGTTGTCTTACTTCTCTCCAGGATGAAGGGTCAGTCCCCGCGCATGTAGTCGTTGGTTACGCTCATTCTATCGCTGACCACTCTATTGACGTGCCATGTGCAGTGATGGTCAAGGGCGGCATGCTCAAGGTGAGCTCCTTGACCTCCACCGAGCTTGACAAACACTGAGCCCACCCAACTGTCCGCTCTGCATCTCTCGCTGTCCTCGCCAGGATGACGCCGATCTCACCAAGCTCGCCATCAAGCCAGTACGTTCCTCTGGAGCTCAGCATGTCTGGCTGGCCGTCCCACGAGCTCAGCCCGCGCTCTGACGCATCGCTGATGAGCTCGACCTGTTCGTCCGACCTTCTCTAGAAAGCGGCCATCATGGTCATCGGAACCGCCGGACCCCTCCCGACCGCCCCTTCCAAGCCGATCACCTTCCTCGAGGACATGGACGACAGCGAGCTGGCGTTGGCAGTGAGTACAGCAGCGTCCCAGCTCACACGCGTCGGTCGCTCTACCGCGACCGCTCGCCCTCTCGGTCGGACCCGCTGACCTCAAACCGTCCTGATGTTGATCTCGCGCCCAGACTAAGGCTCCCACTGGTCTGATCAACCTCGGCAACACGTGCTACGCCAATGCGTCTCTCCAGGCGCTCCGCTCTGTGCCTGAACTCCGCACGGCGCTCGACTCGTACGGTGGCGCTCAGAGCAACGCAGGCATGGGTGACGGAGGCCTCACTCGAGCCATGAAGTCGCTCTGGGACGGCATGAGCAGGACGACCGAGGGCTTCCCACCGATGGCCTTTCTGAACGTCAGTCCCTCCTGTTGATCCGACCTGTGTGGTGCTCGCCGATCTCCAGAGCTGACATCTCGCTGTCTCGATCCCCCTTAGACCCTGAGGACGGTCGCTCCTCAGTTTGCCGAGCAGTCTCGTCAGGGCGGGTACGCTCAGCAGGGTTCGTCCGCTGCTTCGGATCACGTCCATCTACCCGAAGCTGACTCTGGCCCCTTTCGTGTGGTCAGATGCCGACGAGTGCTGGACGGTCATGACGAACGCTCTCCAGGCTCTTCCAGGGGTCGGATCGTCCAACGGCAACTTTGTGAGCCAGTACATGATGGGAGAGATGGTCAAGGAGTGAGTCCTGTCATCGCTTTCCGCTCTCCTGACCCGTCACTCGTAGACTGACGCTCGGACCTGCTTCATCTGCTCAGGCTCAAGTGTGACGAGGCGCCCGAGGAGGCGACGACCGTCCTGACCGAGAAGATCTCGAAGCTCGACTGCAACATCTCGGTCACCACAAACTACCTCTACAACGGAATCATGGACGTGCGTGGGACCCAGATCGATTTTGAAGCCTTGACACGAACGCGAGCTGACATGACCCAAATGTCCCACTGTCTCGAACAGTCACTGGACCAGAAGATCGAGAAGAACTCGCCCACTCTCGGCCGCAGCGCTGTCTACACCGAGAGGGCACGACTGTCGAGGCTGCCGAGTGTGCTCACCGTCCATCTCGTCCGGTTCTATTGGCGCCGAGATACCAACTCGAAGGCAAAGATCATGCGACAGGTCAAGTTCCCCTTCGGTGAGTCCGCGTCTCGTCTCCCAAAACTAGACGCGCGTCGCCTCAGCTGACCGCCCGTCTCTTCCTCTTTATGCCCCGCAGAGTTCGACGCCCTGGACATGTGCACCGACTCGCTCAAGACCAAGCTTTCGCCCGTCAACCTCGCTCTCAAGAACATCTCCAAGGACCGAGATGAGCGAGCAAAGATCCGAAAGAGAATCAGAGGTGGACAGGCCGCCGCAGCTGCTGCTGCCGCGACAACCGGAGCTGCTGCCGCTACCGCCATGGCCGTCGACGGCGCCGCGGCTCCTGCTTCCAGCTCGAGCGAAGTCTACGGCGGGACCGAGGAGGAGGAGAGGAAGAAGCGAGACGAGGAGGGAGTCGCGCTCCGGGCACTTGTTGACGAGTCGGTGCGAGCCGACACTGGAGCGAACGCGAGCGGACTGTACGAGCTGTGCGGTGAGTCCAGATACGAGTAGATTGGTGGAATGGCCTTGGACTGACAGTCTCTTGCCCCCCTTTGCAGCGATCGTGACGCACAAGGGTGCATCTGCCGATTCGGGTCACTACGTGAGTCTCCGGCCTCCCTATTCGCCGTGGTCCTTTATTCGACTGCCGTTGACCGCAATTGCCTTACACCGCGTTCCACAGATCGGATGGGGTATGTCGAGATTCTCGCCCTTCCCGAGGCTGCCTCTGAACTCGTCCTGACCGCCCGTCTGGGTCTTTTTTCTCGCCTCACAGTCAAGAAGGAGACCACCCCTCCGCCTACTACCGGCGCATTCGCTGCCTCTTCGCAAACGCCTCTCACCGGTCCTGCAGCCGACGAGGAGTGGTACAAGTCAGTCCGCGCGCCTCATCCTCCGGCTTTGTCCGCCCCGCCAAGAGCTGACCCGATCCTGCCTCTCTTCCTTCTAGGTTCGACGACGAGAAGGTGTCTACCGTTACCCGAGCCAAGATCCAGTCTCTGGACGGAGGAGGAGAGGACTCTGCGGCCTACATCTTGCTGTACAGGTGAGTAGCTTGTCATGCACCCGCGCATGATGTTTGGTTGAAAACCGGACCGGCCTGACCTCTTTCTCGTCCTTCTTTTTTCCCCTTCCTCTCTAGGTCGGCACCTCTGGAGTAAAAACTAGACTGAGAACATATGTTCGTTCGTATCGGACCTGCCGGATGAGATGGTCAGCAGACGAACGATCAGCATCCGGTCTTGCCTCGGCGAGCGCAGTTGGGGTCCGCTCACCTCCGTCGTGAGCGGGCCATGCGGCTTCCTTCCTGCAGTGCTAACACCGTCAGCCCCACCCTTTCAGAGTGCAGACCTGGCATCCTCAGTTGACTGCCGACCACCATCTCCTCCCTCTCAAGAGCTCAAGCAACTCGCGCCTTCTCACCCACCTCCATCGCCTCTCGCGCAGCTCTTGTTCGGCTCCCGCCAAGACGCTTCCTCATCCACCATGGGTTCCCCCCTTACGTCCTCCTCACCCCTTCTCTCCCTCCCTCTCGAAATCCTTCTCCTTGTCCTGCAGCTCTCCCTGCTTCCACCCACACCCTCCTTCCCAATCGCTCCCTCGCCCAACTCTCCAGCCGGCTCGCCCTCCTCCGTCACCCTATCCTCCCTCTCCAACCTCACTCCCCTACTCTCCATCTCCCACGCCCTCCGCTCCCTCTCCCTCCCCATCTTCTGGTCCACCATCGTCCTCTCCAAACCCCACCACTGGACAGCCCTCTTCGACCACACCGACGGCCTCCTCTCCTCCCCCACCAACCCCAACGCAACCGCCCGCAGAGGATGGGTCAAGCAGCTCTGGGTCGCAGGGAACACAGCCTTCGGCGACGACGGGACCTTCTCTGCGTGGAGAGGAGGGTTCGTCCCCCACAGTGGGCTGGAAGTGATGCGAGGGACGACGGGGGTCACGCTGAGGCTCGTCCGGGTCGTCCGAGACGACGACGACGACACAAGAAAAAAAGGAGAGATTGCCCATGTCCAGGCCCATCCGTATGGACATCCAGCAATGGTTGTCCATCCTCATCTGGGGGAGACCCTTCGGTACGTCCTCCGGTCGATTCGACCGGCGGTGTTGGATCTTGCGGTGGGGGATTGGGCGTTCTTGGATGACAGGCCGCCTTGGAGGTACGACGACGAGGTTGGGGTGAGGGTGGTGCTGAGGAAGGGGGAGGGGTGTGTGGAGTGTTTCTTGATGCCGTGGTTGGGAGGAGGAGAGTGGGAGTGGGAGAGTGTGGTGGGGAGGATGAGGAAGGTGATGGGTAGGGGGTTGAAGGGGGTTGGGCTGCTTGGGTGGGGGGTGGAGGAGCTGGGGGTGGGGGAGTTGGGTGTGGCGGGGGAGGGAGAGGTACAGAATGGACGGGAGGTGAAGTGGATCACGACGAAGGGAGAGATGGAGGCGGGTGAGGGCGTGGAGGAGAGGCTGAAGGGTTGAGGGGTAGTAATCGCGAGGTAGTAGACTTGGTAGAAAGCGTCTCCGTAGTCCGTCTGCAGGACCTCAGCTTTGATGTGTGTCAATCAATATCTCGCCTCGATTTCATCGATGTCTGCTTATTAAGCGGACCGAAGAAAGCGGACCGCGCTTGACCGAGCTCGCGGCGAGCTCACGTCAAGTGCCTTCCGGCGTCGACCTTCCACCTTCGCCACGCTCGCCCTTCGTTCGCCACCCATGGACGCCACCTCTTCAGATATCATCCAGTCCCTCCAAGCGCGAGTCCGTGATCTCGAGCAGGCCAACGCTGCGCTCGTGGCAGCAGACGAGAGTCGCTCTCTCATCGCGGCACACGCCCTCCGAGCGCTCGGGCTGCAAGCCGACCCTCTCCGTCCTGAAGGCTTCTGGATTGCGACCGAGCACGAGGATACACTCAACGACGTCATCGCAAAGGTCGAGGAGACTGGTGCTGGCAATAGGTCAGCCAAAGAGATGTGGAAGTGGCACAAGGTGAGCAGTCCGGTGGTCGACCAGCTCCGCCTCTTTGTGGAAATCTTCGAGGCTGACAAGCCTGATTGCTCTTTGCCTGCCCCTCTAGTTTTCGAGGACAGTCGAACACGGTGCACTCCCTGTGTTCCCAAAGTCGGACCACCTGTGGCGGTACAAGCCGCATTCGTACGAGGTCAGGCCGTTCCAGCACTCGTTCCCGGTCGAGGTGTTCGAGGCAATCATCTCGTGCGCTGATCGCCAAGCCATCTCAAGAACAGCACGAGCCAGCTTCGCATGCTATCAGCTCTTCATGCCCGTCCTTCTCGATGTTGTAGGCTACCAGGCCCTGCAGCGGGTGTCCTGGCAGTTCAAAGCGGTTCGTCATCGTCACCTACCTGCCTTTTGGTCTGGCTTATACTGACCGACCTCTGGTCACGATACTCTGCAGGGAATGCATCCATCCTCTCGACTTGAATCGGCGCGCAACTTTCAATACATTCGCACCGTGGACCTCTCGTCGACCTGGCTCAGAACTACGTTCTCGGACGAAGCTTGCACCTGGCTGTTTGATCGCGATCGCCTCCCTGTCGGCTCGACAACTCTCGACCTCGACGTCCTGACTATCGCTTTCGACGAGGAGCGAGACTTCTGGGATCGACCCGAGAGCTCCTACCAGTTTTTGGGTGACGAGAGCGCGTACCTGCTGAGCCTTCTCGACCCCAAAAAGCTCGTTCTCTACATCGACGAGGACTCTCGCCGCGGCGAATCCGAGCCCGGCGTGCCCTACATCGTCTCCGAAAAGGCGGCGGAGGTCATGTGCTCCTGGACCAAGCTCGAGATTGTAATCCTGGACGAGGTGAATGTTGTCAAGCCCTGCCCTGACGACGACATCAACTGGGACTTCGAAGACGTCTTTTTCCTCAGCGCTCGAAATTCATCGGTGAACGACCTAGACATCGTTTGGGACCTCGCGTACGGATTCGGATCAAACCCATGCGATCTGCTGGTCCGGTTTCTTTTCCGTCGCGACGACACCCTCCGCCAGCCCTGGGTCAAGTCCTTCACCATCAACTTTGGGTCCGAAACGGTCAGCGAGTGCTTCAAAAGGGCTGTCGCCGCGTACGAGGATGACGTGCCAAGTTGCCTCCAGTGGAAGGTGCACTTTAGCGACTGAGCGGGACGCGGTCTGTGCTTTCTCTCTCTCTCTCCCTTCTCTCTGTACGATCACATCATGACAGCTTCATCAAACTACACAAGACTGTCCTTTCGAAAGTGAAAGCAAACCGATGCCTCCACGTCGCATCGAGTGTTTTCGAACAGTTACTCACCTGACACGTCAGACCCCCTCGCCCTCTGGAATCTCGCCGAACGCGCCGTCGCCAGCTCACCCAGTCCCTCTCTTTCCCCTCCCACCCCCAACTCGCCCTCTGATGCGTCTCCTCTCCCCTCTCCTTCTCCTGCCTGTGCTGTGCTCGTCAGCGTGGGCGTCGGTTCTTGCGATCGACTATGGGGCCGAGTTTACCAAGATCTCGCTCGTCAAGCCTGGGCTGCCGATGGACGTTGTGCTCAACAAGGACTCGAAGCGCAAAGTGCAGAGTGTAGTAGGATGGAAGAAGGACGAGAGGCTGTTTGGAGGAGAGGCAGCTGCTGTGGTGAGTACCTCCTGTTATCGGCAAGATGTTCGGGCTGGTTGGGAGGGTGAAGGGAGGTGATGTGCTGGCCGGGTGAGCTCGAGAACAAGCGGACGAGGGCCGAGCTCATCAGCTGGCTAGGCCAACGGACACTCTCGAGCGAACCCACCATGGCCCAGCGCTCGACCAGCTCCGTCAACGCTTTGCTGGGGTTCTCAGCGATTTGTTGGGAGGCCTGGGACGCCAGAGGGCGAGCTGATGAGCTTGGCCGACGTTGAGCTCGCTCTTCAGCCCTCTCGTCATCCCTCCGCGCTCGCCTGCCTGACCTATCGCCCCCGCAGAGCTACGGAGTAGCTGCAGTGGCGCCTTAGATCTCTTGCTGACACCCATGCTCGTCTTTGAATCATTTCTTTGTTTGTCTGCAGTCTGGTCGGTTCCCTCACGACACGTTCCCCTACCTGAAGCCTCACCTCGGATCCCAACACGACGACCACACCTCAACCCTCTTCCCCTCCGTCATCAACCCTACATCACGCAAGACGGTCGGCTTCACCCGCTCGTCTGGCAAGGAGGACTGGTCGGTCGAGGAGCTGATCGGGATGCAGTTCTCGTACGCGCGTGAGCTCGCAGAGGAACTCGCAGGAGAGAAGGTCAAGGACGCTGTCGTCTCGGTCCCGGGATGGTTCAACCAGTTTGAGCGACAGGCGGTCATTGACGCGCTCGAGATTGGAGGGCTCAAGTCGCTCGGGCTCATCAATGACGGAACAGCAGGTCAGTCTCGCGCGTGTTCCGCCCACCCTGTACTTGCTCAACCTCACCTACGGTACCTTTCTCTGCACTGCTTCAGTCGCCATGAACTACGCCATGACCCGACTGTTCCCTGTTAAGGAGCACCACCTGATCTACGACTCTGGCTCGCTCTCGACGTCTGCGACGGTCATCTCGTTCCACACCTACCTCACCACGCCCGTCTCTGCTCTCCTCACCTCGACAAACAAGAAGTCAAAGTTCAAGCCCAAGCAGGTCAACACCACCCACATCGAGGTCCTCGGTCTCGGATGGGACAGGGAGCTCGGCGGAACCACGCTCGACAACATGATCAAGGGCCAGCTCGTTGACGAGTTCGAGACAAAGGTCCTCAAGGGAAAGAAGATCTCGGGCAAGGAGAAGGAGAAGGCGATGGCAAAGGTCGCAAAGGAGGCAGCCAAGGTCAAGAGCGTGCTCAGCGCAAACTCGGACAGCTCGGTCAACGTGAGTCGGTCGTGCCTTTTCGGCCAGGACGCGAGCCGAGACTGACGCTGATCGTGTTGCTCTTCCAGATCGAGTCGTTCTTCGATGACCGTGACTACCGGTCTCGCTTCACCCGAGAGCAGCTCGAGACGTCTGCTGCCTCTATCATCAACGACAAGAAGTACGAGAAGCCCATCTGGGACGCCCTCAAGATGGCCAACCTCACCGTCGTCAGTAGAATCTCTCTATTCTCGCGTTTCATATCTTGCCGAGAGGCTGACTTCAGCTCTCTTGCATCAGGCCGACCTCGACTCTCTGATCCTGTTTGGTGGAAACTCGCGAGTGCCAATGGTCCAGGCCGCCATCAAGGCCGCCGTCGGAGAGTGAGTCCAGTTTACCTTCCATTGCTCCGGTATGACCTTGTTCGACCTTGCTGACTCTTCATTTACTCCGTCTGCTTTTCAGGGAGAAGATTGCGCAGAACGTCAACACCGACGAGGCTGCCGTTCTTGGCGCCGCCTTCTACGGTGCGACCCAGAGCCGACAGTTCAAGACCAAGGAGATGAAGGTCATCGACCTCACCCCGTACGACATCCAGACCTCATACGCCGCCGAGGCAAAGTCCGCAGCCGGTACGTGCATCCGTCAGCTCCGCTTCGCTCGACCTTGACCCTGCTGACCTGGGTTCCATCGACCTTGCAGACAAGCCCCGAACGATCAACACGCTCCTCTTCCCTGTCGGCTCCAAGACGCTCGTCAAGAAGACGCTCAAGCTCAAGCGAAAGGCGGACTTTGACCTCTCGTTCTCGTACCGAACCCCAACCACTGGCGACGCCCTTCCGTTCCCCGCCGAGATTATGACGACCCGCATCACCGGGCTCACCCAGGCGCTCTCGAACCTGACCGAGGCCGAGCTCGCTCTGAACCCGGACCCTGTCGTGCGGGTCACGATCCAGCTCAACGAGTCGGGCATGGTGAACGTCGTCGAGGCGACGGCGATTCTTGAGGCGCCGAAGGTGGAGGAGTCGCTTGGGTCGAGGCTGAAGGGACTGTTTGGAGGTGGGAAGGGCGGTGAGGAGGGTGGAGAGGAGGCGGAGATCATCGAAAAGATTGTGGAGGAGGAGGAGAGGAAGGCTGAGGAGGAGAGGAAGGAGAAGGAGAAGGCTGGAGGGGACAAGACGGACGACAAGAAGGAAGAGAAGGTCGTCGAGAAGCTTGTGCCGCTGTCAATTGAGGTCGAGGCTGGAGAGGTGACGCCCATGTCGACCCCGGAGAAGGCCGCGTCCCGAACTCGGTCAGTCCTTCCACGTTTTTACCCCTCTCCGTTCCGCTCTTCACTGACCCTGCCTCGCCCGTCATCTCCATCAGCCTGCTCGTCATCGACGCCGCTGAGCTCGCCCACCGTGCTCGCGAGGAGGCGCAGAACATCCTCGAGGGCTACCTGTACCGACTGCGAGGCATGCTCGCGCCCGACCAGGAGGGCTCCATCTTCTGGGAGTTCTCCA
Source organism: Mrakia hoshinonis (assembly GCA_036245725.1). Classification (NCBI taxonomy): domain Eukaryota; kingdom Fungi; phylum Basidiomycota; class Tremellomycetes; order Cystofilobasidiales; family Mrakiaceae; genus Mrakia; species Mrakia hoshinonis. The sequence goes on from BTPH01000001.1 coordinate 150,452, forward strand.
CCCCCGAGGAGCGTGAGAAGCTCCACACCGGCATGCGAGGCGCGCTCGAGTGGCTCGAGGAGGAGGGATGGAAGGCGCCGACCAAGGAGTTGACCGAGAAGAGGAGGGCGCTCGAGTGAGTCGAGATCCTACGATGCGAACCCAGACGGAGGAGACCAAGCGCTGAACCTGATCTTCTGGCGTGTCTCGTGCTTCCAGGTCGATCGAAGCCCCGATCCAGTTCCGCAACACCGAGGCCCAGAACCGTGCCGGCGCGCTGGACAAACTCCAACAAGCCCTCTACGCCGGCCGAGCCTTCATCCAATCCCACGCCGCCAACCTCACCGCCCTGGCCTCCCTCCCACCTACCGACCCTCCTACCCCTCCGAAATACACCGAGGACGAGATGAACGGGATCAAGCTGACGATGGCTGGGTTGGAGGAGTGGTTGGGGAGGAAGATGGATGTCCAAAAAGGGTTGAAGAGCTGGGAGGAGCCGTATATGTTGGTGAGCGAGTTGGAGAAGAAGGGGAGGGAGTTTCAGGAGAAGGTGGTGGGGCTGCTGAGGAGGAAGGAGCCGGTGGTGCCGAAGAAGACGGGGGGGAAGAAGGAGAAGGCGGGGAAGAAGGGGGAGGGCGAGGAGGGGAAGGGAGAGGGGGAGGAGGTCAAGGTTGATGGTGAGGAGGTGAAGGGAGAGGAGAAGGGTGGGGAGAAGGTGCCTGTGGAGGAGACGAAGGCTGAGGGTGAGGAGGAGGTGCCGCCGGTGCATGCGAAGGACGAGCTGTAGGCGGGTTTCAGACAGATAGATGGAACAGAATCATGCACCTGATTGCTTTCTCATCGCAAGAACCTGTCATCTCGCTAGTTTTGAACAGGCATTGCGCATATTGAGAAGCACGAGCATGGGGAGGATGTTGTACCTCGTTCTGTCAGGGGTCGACCAACTCCCACTTGTCGTCCTCTGGCTTCATGACCTCCCACCTGAGACAGCGCGGCACCTCTTCCTCGCTCTCATCGATCTGCTTCTGGAACGCTCCTCCTATCTCCTTGGTCCTGACGATGACGGTGAACGACTTGCACCACGGCTGTCGAAGCGTGGCGTCCCGATGAAGCAGCAGGTCGAGAAAACTTGAGTAGCCGAGTGGGGGTGTCGAGACCAGGTACGTGGAGACGTCCCAGATGAACTCAATCTCTCCTGGATGCTTGAGCTCGTCCCCTCTGTGGCTAAGAAAGAAGACGCCGTCTGACTCGTCATGAAGCTGGGTCTCTGTCCCATCCAGCGACGCAAGCAGGTTGACGTCGCTGAGCCGTACTTTTTGGAGGCGGGGCCATCGAGACATAGCGAGGGACGCGTCCCTGGACAAGGCAAAGGTTATCTCGGGGTCGTTGTACCGCTCCAGCCCGACGTCGACGATGAGCGAGCGAGGGCTGAGGCAAGAGAGGAACGCCTGCGACGAAGGCGGGAGGATACTGACGAGGCGTCCGTCTAGGAACATTCTTCGAGTGTTGATGCGGATGGTGAGCCTGTCGATGTACAGGATCTCGGCGCCGGCTAGGAGGCGAGTGGGGTCGAGGGCGAAGGACGATCCAAGTCCGAAGAGCGAGCCCGAGGAAACGCAGACAGATCGGACGTGTCGAAGGCTCTGGGCGAAGTCCAGCCTGAGTGACTTGGGCAGTTCCTGAAGAGTACGAGAACGCACGAGATATGAGCGTCGGCAGACCAGACCGCCGCACGATGGACGAGGTGACTCACTGCTTCTCTGCCTGCAAACACCTGGTTCAGATGCTTCCGGTCTGATACATAGACGCGCTCCAGCAAGAGAGGCATGCACAGCTGATAGCATGTCACGCTCGCAGACGCGGCTCTGGATATGGTTTGTCGATCGGCTGACGAGACGATGGCTTCGAACAGCTCAACCGGGAACGCACGCTTGAACGGCTCGACCGTGTACGCCTCGAGTTCTTCCTTCGTCCATTCCGTGAAATCAGGGAAGACGGGTAGGCTCCTCTTCTGCGCGCTCGGGAACTGTGTGACAAAAATGAGGATGGCGTGAGCTCGCACCGTCGGGACAGGCGCGACCGCGTCGAGACTCGCTCGTCGATGCGTGATCACTCGCCTGCTGCCAGGTCCACGTCCTGTCGTCGAGGCTCAGGTCTAGACGAGCACTCTTCCTGTTGAAGTGATCTCGCAGGTAGGGCACATGCTTTGCTTGAATCCAGAGTCCCTCGAGGTGGTGGGCATCCCTACACTGGCAGAGCGTCCGGAGCGCGCTCGCCGCGATGATCATGAGCGTCCTGTGGTCTTGCTCGAGAGCCGCGTACGCCCGGTCAAGCTCGGCGATCCGCTTCTGAAGGCAGTCGATGATTGTGGTTGATGCTGGGTCCATGATCGACGGGGATGGGACGAGAAGCGGAGGTGTGTGGGAGGTCGACGTCGGAAGGCACTCGACGTGAGCTCACCGAGCGCGAGCTCGTGTCTCCTCCATCTGCCTCCGCACAACCTTTCCTTCCTCATGTTGGCCAGGCTCTCGGCTAGTCGGGACTGAAGCAGACCCAGATAACATGTTTTTGAGTATCGATCCTTCAAAACCGCGCAGTAGCTGTCCGAAGGCAGCAGCAGATGCTCAGCAATCCCTCGACCTCCCCAGTCTATCGTTCTCGGTTCTCCATCGCATGTAGATCTCATGTCTGTATCTGGATCGCTCGTTCACGAATCTACGATCGTCTCGGACACACGTTGCCAGAGCCCTTCAACCTGACGCGATCACGAGCGATAGTAACCTTGACCGCTGGCGACTGTCTCTGCAGCATCCTCCAGGTCGCTTTCTCTCTCTTTGGTATCCTGTTTCGGCTCTGGTTCCCGCTCGGACGTCCGCAACCGAGCCTGTCTCGACGTTGCGAGTCGAGTGCCGAACAAGGCCGGTCGACCTCTTGGACGCCTTCACCGCCTTGCTCGTGGCCCACGCGGAGAAGACTAGGACCTCACCGGATCCCCCTACCCACCATCTCCGCTTCCCATCCCACCCTTCTCACACCCTTCGATCTCTCAAAATGGTTCACGCTGTCGTTATTGGAGCCGCTGGTACGTTCAAAGTCTCACTTGAGCTGAGGTATCAAGCGCAGGAGCGTTGGGGAGGAGCCTGACTGCGTGTTCAGTGAGCTGATCTCCCCTTGTGCTGCTGGGTCGTCTGGCTCTGATCTGCAGGAGGAATCGGCCAGCCGTTGTCGCTTCTGCTCAAGACCAACCCTCTCGTCACCAAGGTATGCCTCGGATGCAGCTCGAGCAGACTGGATAGCTCTCGAGCTCGAGCTGACCTGGTCGGCTTCCCCACCCGTTTCATCGCCTCGCCCTGTCCCCCTTACCTCTTGCCTCTGTCGCACGTGACAGCTCACCCTCTACGATGTCGTCGCTGCACCCGGAGTAAGCACAACCCACTAAGCTCGCTCTCGTACCTGACTTGAGCTGACTTGTATCTTCCCTGCCCGTCTGTGCAGGTTGCTGTCGACCTGTCGCACATTGACACCCCCGCCCAGGTCGAGGGCTTCCTCCCTCCCGACGGCCTCCCCCACGCCCTCAAGGGGGCCGACATTGTCGTAATCCCCGCAGGTAAGCATTCGTTCATCTTCTCACGAGTGTAGCCTGGCTCAAAGGAGCGAGGCGGACGCGTCGGGAGGAGGAGATGGCCCTGTGGGGTTTGGGCGCGACCGTTGCCGCACGAGCCAGACAGTGGGGAAGGGAGACCGAGCTTCCCGACGAGACATCTCGTAGCACGTAGCTGACACGTCTCGTTGCTCTCCAGGTGTCCCCCGAAAGCCCGGCATGGTGCGTGCTTGCTTCCTTGCTTCCTTGTCTTGCGATGGGCGAGCTGCCGAGCTTGCTCCGGTTGCCGGCCTTCAGCTGACCTTCGGCCTCTTCGGACTCGATTGACGCATGCGTACAGACTCGAGACGACCTCTTCAAGGTGAGCACTCGTCCTTCCTCTCCCTTGCCTAGCGTCTGTAGCTCAGCAGCAGGACGATCTAGCGAGATCTCGAGCTCAACGACAGATCCAGGAGGATCGAGCTCAAGCTGACCACATGCGTCCCTGCCCGCCTTCTGTTGCCCTCTACCTTCAGATCAACGCCGGTATCTGCCGAGACCTCGCTAAGGGCATCACCGAGCACTGCCCGACCGCGTTTGTTCTCGTCATCTCGAACCCGGTCAACTCGACCGTCCCCGTGTTCGCAGAGGTCTTCAAGGCCGCAGGGACCTACGACGCAAAGAAGTCAGTCCCGTCTCGAGGTTCTGGCTGTGTGTGGCTGTCCGTGCTAATCAGGTATCGCTCGCTTCGTTTTCTAGGCTGTTCGGAGTGACCACCCTCGACGTTGTCCGATCGTCGACCTTTGTCTCGTCCATCGCCGGAGAGGCCGCCAAGGCACCCGAGTGTACGTACCCGACTCAGTCCGACTCTTACAAGGCAGTCGTACTGACGTCGACCTCTCTCACTTGTTCGTCATGCTCTCTAGACACCATCCCCGTCATCGGAGGCCACTCTGGAGTCACCATTGTCCCCCTGCTGTCCCAGTCCAAGCCTGCCCTCCCCAAGGCCATCCTTGACGACCAGGAGAAGCTCGCCGCGCTCGTCAAGAGGATCCAGTTCGGAGGAGACGAGGTGGTTGAGGCCAAGAACGGATCCGGATCCGCCACCCTCTCCATGGCTTACGGTCTGTCCACAACATCAATGTTTTCACCACCCTCATTCTGACCAGCTTCTCGTCTCGTTTTGCGTCTTTCCAGCCGGAGCCAAGTTTGCTGAGCTCGTCATCCGAGCGTCCAAGGGCGAGACCGGCCTCGTGTCCCCATCGTACATCTCGCTCTCGTCGGACGCCGAGGGAGGAAAGGCCGTCACCAAGGAGCTCGGAGGAAAGGAGCTCGAGTTCTTCTCGGTCAGGGTCCAGCTCGGAAAGGGAGGTGTCGAGAAGATTTTCCCCATCGGAGAGATCACAAAGTACGAGCAGTCGCTGATCGAGGCTGGGGTCGGAGAGCTCGAGGGATCCATCGCTAAGGTCAGTCGCGACGCGCTTTCACTTTCGCAGATGCCCTTGAAAACGTCCGAGCTGACTCTCCACGTTCGATTGCCTACAGGGATCCAACTTCATCAAGGACGCTGCCAAGCTCTAAGCTCGCTCGTCTTCTGCCTCTTTCTTTCTTTCCGCTCCTCTGCATTCTGGGTCTTTCTTCTTCGTCCTTCTCCCGCCTTATGACTAGCTACTAGCCAGCACATCTCAATCCAAATGACACGAGTTTGTCACGATCAACCGTTAACTTCGCAAGCAAGCAAGCATGACATCGCGAAAACAAACCGAGACCAGCGATCGTCTATCCAACTTGGGCACGATCTAAGCCAACACCTTCTCAATCTCCGCCTCGATCGACTCGGGCTTCGTGGTCGACGCCCACCGGTTGACAACCTTGCCCTCCTTGTCCACGAGGAACTTCTGTCAAAGGGGGAAATCAAGCGAAATGCACACAGTATCAGTACAGGACCGATACTACGTAGTTTGTAGCAGTAAATAAGCCTTTCCTCGAAGTTCCACTTAATTCTAGTGAGTCCGAGGATGCCGGCCTTCTCGTTCTTGAGGAAGTGGTAGACCTCGTTCTCCTCCGGGCCGTTGACGTCGGATCTGGGTTTACCGCCAGCCAGAGGGACGAAAGGTCAGCTCGTTTGGTCTTTCGCGAGACCCTTATGGTTCCTGTGCCCTTTGTCGTCTTTGGGGTGCGGTAGTTGTGCGTAGGAGGTTGAACCAGAGGAGGGAGGGTGGGACGGGACGAGCCCAGCGTCCCGGCCCCGCATGATTCCTGCACCATCCCGTCTTCGGCTTCGGAGAGAAGCGAACCCAGAGGAGAGGGAAAGGAGGGCTCACTTCTTTGCAAGCGGGAAAGTGACTCCGTGGTTCAGCTGGCATGACTGGTGATCCGAACCAGAGGCCGGGTGAGGTAAGATGGAGAGTTCAGCACAAAGGCGGCCGGTGTGGGGGGTCGGGGAGGGGAGCTCGGCCGCCCTCCTTCGGTCTTCCCGGTATCGAGGGGAGAAGACGCACCTCAACAATCTCATCATCGTTCCCAGGTTCTTGCCCTCCAAACTGGTTGCCTTTGACCGACGAGAGGGGGTGAAGCAAGGCAGTCAGCTGCCCACACTCGGAACGGAGAGGTGCGAGCTTATCCCGACGTCGGACGTACAAGGGAACCCCAAGATCACCAACCCCCTCGGCTCATACTTCTTGTGCAGTTCCTCGAGAGCAGTGTATTGCGGGGTGAAACCACAGTTCGAGGCAACGTTGACGATCAGAACGGCCTGTCGTCGTTCAACCCAAACGCAAGTCGACCACGTCAGCATGCGCCTCGTCCCCCTTCCGAGCTCAGGCGTCAAGCGGTACCGACCTTCCCCTTGAAGTCCGAGAAGTTGACCGTCTTGCCCTTGAAGGGCGCAGAGAGCTCGTAGAACGTCTTGGAGGCGGCGGACATGGTTAAGGAGAGAGAGAGAGAGAGAGAGAGAGAAAGAGAGAGAGAGAGAGAAGGTGGAAGTTGGCGGGCGGGTGAGCTTGATTTGGAGGCGAGGAAGGGCGAGCTCGCGTAGGACGATCAGGGCCGAGGCGGCGTTTGGCGCGGCCTCCGGGAAGGAAGGGGGTCGGGTAAATCGAAGGGAGAGAGCCGGAAGCTGACTGGAGGGAAGGTCTTGAAAGTGGAGGGCTAGAGAAAAGCATGGTGTTGAGGTGAGCGTCATGTATGCAAGGTGCATGAAGTAAGGTAAGAAAGAGCAAAACCGAAGCGTGTGTGGTAAGGTAGATGTGCGGTGCGAAAAGGTGTCGTGCGGATCGTGTACGTGCAATGCGAGAGAAGGAAGCAATAAAAGAAAAGCAAAGAGCGTGTGTGTGTGTAGACTAGCGTGATGTAAGATAGAACAAATCGAGAACATAAAGCAAAGACACCAACCCCGGAACCACCTCATCGCCGACCCGACTCGACGCTGCTCGCCCTCGCCAGGCTCATCGAGTCACCCCCTGTCCTCATGGAGGCCTCGCTCCTCCTCTCAATCTCCACTGCCCTTCCCGTCGGCCCTCTTCCGCCTCCCAGCTCCGTTTCGCTCTGGCCCCAGGGGAAGCCGCCGCCGTCCGACACGCCCGTCATCGTCCCCGGAGTACCAGCCGTCAAAGCCGTTCCTCGACTGCCGACGAGGTAGAGCACCCTCTGCTCCGACATGTCGGCGTCGTCCCTGAGAGGCAGTGTCGACCTGCTTCCCCCTGGGCGGGGGGGTAAGGGGTCCCAGGGGAGAGTGGCCACCGTCGAGGAGGTCGGCATCTGAACGAACGCTGGACGACGACCGATGCTCCGCCAGAAGGGCTGTTGGGTCAGGTCGACGGACGTGGAGGCTTGAGGTATGTTGGAGACGTAAGGTGATGGGTGGTCGTCGCGTTGACGGCGACGGCGGCGGCGAAGGAGGATGAAGAGGAGAGCAGCGGCGGCGATGACGACCAGGGGCACGAGAACGCCGACGACGATGGGCACGACCTTGCTGGTGTCGCCAGTCGAGTTCAGGGCAACGGCAGAAAGTGATGGGAGGGAGGAGGCAGTCGGTACGACCGTCGACGAGGCGAGGAAGGAAGTCGGCCCGGACAAGTTGAGCGGGTCGCGAACGAGAGAGGCGCCGCCCAGGGGTGTCGGGAGAGGGGTTCTGCAAGTCACCGAGGGAAGTAGTAGGCATCAGCGCGCTGCTCAAAAGAAAGCCGTACAGGATACGAGACTACTCACAAGGACGCCTGCGAAGTTGAGGTCGGGGACGGCGTGTCGATCGTGCTCTCGGCTCCTCCGGTCGGCGAAACGACGCTCGAGCTGCAGACGCTCTGCCTCGCCGCCCCGACCTGACTGACGATGCTTGCGATGGCGTCCGGCATCGTCACGCCTGCGAGAAGGTGTTGCTCCAGGTCCGGGTCGAGGCAGAGGAGCGCCGTTGGGATCGTCAGGCCGAGGGAGGGAAGAGGGAGGAGCGCCCAAAGGACGAGGAGAGGGAAGAGGGGCAGCATGCTCGCGTCGACAGAGGGGAAAAGGATGGGAGCGGGATCAGGGTCGGAAGAGAGGATGGAGATGTATGAGTCTCGCAGAGACTACGACGGCAGGAAAGGAGGGCTTTTGGCGACGATGAGGCACATCGACGTCAGGGAGAGGTTGATTCCGAGGAGGGGCGACAGGGAGGGGCTGCGGCAAAAGGGTCCGAAGGTGGAGGCGCGCCCACCAGACGCGAGCAGAGGTTCAAGCCGCTGGATGGATGGACTTGTTGGTGGCGTGTATGCACTGGAGAGCCAAGTTGTCTGATCTCCAGAGACGATGCTCGGAGCTGGCGACGTCGACGGGGAGGGCGCGCCCGCGAGCGGATCGTCCTCACGAGCTCGGTCAGGGTGGCGAGGCCGCAAAGAGAGCGGCTGAATGGACAGAAGATGTCGTTCGGGCTAATTGGGCAGAGGTGATAAAACGAGCGGCTTCCTAGCGTTTTCCAACAAGCATGGCGGTAGCGACGGTCGGAGGTCAGAGAGCAGCCGGAGCTCAGCTTGCAAGCTCACCTTCCGACGTCGACCCTCTCTACTTTGCATCCACCCCTCGCAAGCTCGCCACACATGGACGCCAGCGCTGTTCCAACGTACGAGGACCTCTAGAGACGAGTTTGTGAGCTCGAGGCCAAGGATGCGGCTCAAGAGGTCGAGAAGGAAACGCTCGTCGCTGAGAAGGAGAGTCTCCGCTATCTCGCCGATCACGCTCTGGAAGCTCTCGCTCTTCAACGGACCCAGCTCGAACCAGAGGGCATCTGGGTCCCTCGAGTCCACTCCGACCATCTGAGGAGCAGCTTTGGGCCGATCGCCGACACTGCCCATGCCGCTGAGGCAACCTGGATCTGGCACAAGGTCAGTCCCGGGTCTCGACAGCATCCTCCCTATCGCTGTTGATTCTCTGCTCATCCCTTATCTCTTGTATGGCGCAGATCCAAGGTGCAGCGTCTGTCGGAGCCTTAGCCGTCGCCTCCGACCGCGAGTCGGTGAACCAGGTCAGACCTTTCCTTCGCGCGTTCCCGCTGGAGGTGTTCCAAGCCATCGTCTCATGCGCCGACACACAGACCATCTCAAGGACCGCCAGGGCAAGCTTCTCCTGCTATGAGCTGTTCATGCCCGTCCTGCTCGAGCGCATAGAAGGCGTCGGACCCAGGTCCAGATTGGCGGAGGTCTTTCAGATCCAGGACCAGGTCAGTAACATCGTTGCAATCTTACGAATTAGCCAGCTCGATCCTCATTCCGATGCTTTTCTGCCTTGTCTGTTTGCCAGATGATCCCGAGATCGGCTCGCTTGGACCTCGCTCGCACTTTCCGACACATCCGGATCCTCAGTCTGACGTCGACCTGGCTCCACACTTCCGGTGGACACGTCCAGCTCGATATCTCTCGTATGCCAACCGGCTCTCGGTCGCTCAATCTGGACGTCCTGGCCATCCTGATCGAAGCGAAGGAGGCACAGATTGGGGATAGCCCGGTTCCTTTCGCGCTCAACGAGGATGCTGCCATCTTTCTAGCCCTTCTGAACCCAAAGAAGCTCGTCGTCTCCAACAAGTCTGAGATCCCGGCGTCCGAGATCTCAGGGGACGCATCCGTCGCCATGTGCAGATGGACCCGACTGGAGCGTGTCGTTCTCAAGGACATCACCCTGATCGTCTCGCTCGACCAAGCCGATCCAAACAACGACGACGAACCGTACGGCGCCTTCTTCCTCAGCCAGAGGGGCTCCTTGCTCGACAATCCGAGCGAGGTGGACATCGTCTGGGACATCTCGGACTACTCGATCAACCCTCCGGAACAAGGCAGCAAGAGCGTCATCAACATGCTGCTGCCCCAGAACGACACCTTCCTGCAACCCTGGGTCAAGTCGTTCACCATCATCGTTGGCTCGGAGGAGTCTGGCCAGAACTTTCAGAAGCTCATTGAAGGGGGCGAGGGGAAGGTCCCGAGCTGCGTCAATTGGGAGGTCAAGAAGAAGCGAGTGACGTGAGAGACAGGGCGTGACGTTTATCTTGCATCCCAATCGCATGACGCATAATGTCATTCCTCCGATGGCCCTAAGCCCTATCAGAGTACGGATCCGCATAACCCCTATCCCCCCTCCCCTGTTCCTCCCCAACCTGCATCGGCTCAAACCTCATCTTCCCGCCCACCCCTCGACAACTCCACCTCCCTCTCATCCCTCGTCGCAAGCTCCTTCACTCTCAACCTGGACTTGGGAGTGAGAAACGTACATGATCATCCTGTCTCCGCTCGTCAAGCCGACGAGCCTCCCTCCTTGCCTGCCAGGTTGGTCCTTTCCGGGTAGCGCTCCTTGAGCCGCTCAGCGAGCTCAGGCTCCCAGACGCAGTCGCCTCCAATCTGGTTCCCGAGCGAGAGCCAGCCAGGTCGGGTGTTGTGCTTGCGAGCAAAGATCTCTGCGAAAATGCAGAACGGAACGAGAGCGAACGTCAGTCGTTCAGCCGACCGCGTTGACGCACTCACGCGAGCTTACCGAGCTTCCTTCCTCCCTGGCAGCATCTCTCGATGAGCGAGTAGATCTCGTCGGGTTTGCGAGACGTCTCCTTGACCTCGGACACGAGCACATCCGTGTCGAGTCCTCGCTGCAGCCACGAAGGCCAGGTCGTGTTCGGCAGGTCGGGCGTAGAAGGATGAGCAGGCGACTTGAGGCCGACCTGACAGAGATAGAGGAAGCACGAGTCAGGCTCCAGGCTGCAGAGATATGTGGGTGAAAAGCGCGGTAGATGACTACGTACGAGGAGATGCTGCGAGAGATGCAACGGACGCGGAGGCAGTCGAACGTGGAGAGGATGTCAGTCACCATCTTCTGACGTTGCATGGACCCACAAGTGACTGACCTCGCAAGTATGACTGCGAAGGAGAGATGGAGCGAGAAGCGGTCAGCGCGGGAAGGGAGATCTACCTAGCGAGCTGAGGAGACTCGCTTTAGCCAATGACCCGTCCTTCCCGTCCTGATCAATCTCCCGAGCTGCCCCGTCTTGGCCCAGACGATCTCATCGACTCGACGATAGCCCCAGTACGAGAGCAGATCTCGACCCAGGTCCATCGCTCGCGCGGTCACCCAGAGGAAGAGTACGCCCGTTGATGCCTGCAGAGTCGGGATCGGCAGGTTCCGCATCTCCTCCTGTGGAAGAGACGAGATGGATAGCTGGTCAGCTAGCGGTCGCTGGTTGAAGAAGATAGCCGCATGAGATTCACGTCGGTCATCGTCCCGTATGGAAGCTGAACGATGAAAGTGCACGAGAAAAGAGACTATCAGTAGAGCTTGGGCAGAGCTCAGAAGAGCAACGAGGCGAGATGGCTTGACTCACACTCATGTGAATGTCCTGAATGAAGCGATGTACAAGACAGATCAGCACCGACAGACGCAGCCAGATCTTTGACGCCACTCACCCAGGGAGGATCTGCCATGATGACATCGAACGTCCCGAGCACGTCAAGATCAAACTTGCGTACATCGCAGCTGATCCAACTCGCAGGCCAGCTGCCTTCCTTCCTGTCGCTCGAGGCGAGCGGATCAGGTTCGCGAGGGACGAGAGGTCCCGTCGGCGGTGGGAGAGGGGCAGGGACAGAGGCCGGAAGTGACGAAGGCAGCGTAGGAGGAGGAGGGCAGACCTCAAAGTGGAGGTAGCTATCGAACGACAAGCAAGGCGATCCCGACGCATCAGCGTGTATCCAATGAGCACGAGCGAGGTACGCGGACTGACCGGCAGTCCTTTGACGGTCGATTGGACGGTGCCGATCCACCTCCGAGCGAAGGAGAGTCCTTGTACGACGGCTGCAGAAAACATGAACGGAGAGTCAAACATCAGGCGAACACCGATAGTTCAGATGAACGAGGTGCACGTACTTCGCCGAAGCCTGTTCCGACCGGGGCGTCAAACGCGACAAATGTCAGCTGATTGATGTTGCATGCCTGGTAGCCGCATCGATCAGATCTGAGGTGGAACTGACAGGTGTTGAGGTACGAGCAATGTCCGAGCGACGGATCTGTGTGGGGACGGATGAGCGGTTGGAGATGGACCTTGTCGCACGAGCCCGGCGCGGTCGAAGCAGACAGGTCGACGACTGCCGCCCCGGCTGTAGCGCAGTCGTGATGGGTCACGTTTGGGCAGATGGGGAAGTATGGCTTCGGAGCGACCTGCATGGAGAGAGGGTCGACGACGTCAAGCCCTCGTCAAGAATGGTGGGAACGAGCGGTCGAGCTCACCGTCTTGGCCAGCAGACGCGACTTCTGCAGACATTGAGGGATGCGGTTCAGTCAGTACGAGCCAGTCCGTCGTAGCGGTAGGGTGAGCTACTGACGGCTGTGCCCTTGCTCATGAGCTGGTCGAGCTCGAGGACGAGGGCGAGCTCATCTGCGACCAGGCGGGAGAGGACCGGAGAAGGTGAGCTCGTCAGCTAGACGGCAGACGATCTGCTGCACGGGATGCGTCGCTCACCAGATTTGGTAGGCTCAGCTCGCTTCCTCTTGCCGAGAGCGTTGGCCGACAGAGAGGATGCTTTGACGTCCATCGACAGATGGTGAGGACGGAGGCGGACGGTTGAGGGCCGTGGTCGTTTGGGCACGAGCTCACCGTCTGCGACTGCCGCTCTCTCTCTGTCCACCACCTCGTCGAGCACAACACCTTCCACCACGCAGGACCCAGCAACCTTCAGTCCGTCATTCTCACCAGTCGGCTCTTGCAGTCGATGCCTTGCCGCGCTCGCAACGTCCTTGCGGCCTGGGCCGTCAGAGCTGCCTGCCGACCCGTCCTCGCTCGCCCGAGTTGGCCGTGAGCGGTCGTCGGTCGCTCGCTTGCTCTGCAGCAGCAGCAGCGACACCTACAACTGGTGTGACTGCTTTCACGAGATGACGATGTGAGTCACATCAATCGAGCGCTCCTTTACTGGTTCCCGATGCTCAACACAGCTCGTACGACTCCCCAGTACGTCGCCTGCTCTGCGCCAACCATCTGGACATATCGTCTCCGACAGTCAGCAGTCATCCATCTGACCTGCGTCGCCAGAGATGCCTCTTCAAACGCATACATTGAATCGCCATGTCGGGCCACGATCAAGCTGGAACGACCGCACGGTTTGGCATGACCTTGATCCGCTTATCCGAGCCCTCCTGAACCATACGCAAGCTACCGCACTCCAGCAGCCAAGTGTACGTCCGCCTCAAGTCTCTGATGATGCCGGTAGGCCGATGAACGCAAGAGTCCGTCGGTGGGTGTCTGGGCCGTTTGCGAGCGCGACCTGGCGTAGACTGAAGAGGGCTTTGCGTTAGACGTATCAGCAGAGTCAGACGAGCTGACATCCCTCCCCGTCCGTATATTGCCGTCTGCAGTCTGTCTTGGAGTCGTCGGTGAGTTTGTCTGTGCGGTCGGACAGGCAAACGAAGGCAACGCGAGGCGGACGTCAGACGTCTGAAGCGCGCATCTCGGTTCTCGATGGGTCTGGTTGCCGTCCTCGGTTCTGGTCGACTCGGTTCGGAACACTCGGATTCAACACAACCGGACCCTCAGCCACTCTGAACGACTTCGAACGGCGTCTCGAACGTGGCCGCCGAGGCGCTCTCACGCCCAGGCTCGGCTGCGGAGACGGTCATCGCGTTCCATCGGGCGTTCGGACGACGGCGTTTACTCAGGTCATCGTCCCGGATGCCGCACCTTCTCACCCCCTCAGCCGGCCGCACTGTCGAGCTAGACGTCTCTCGCCAACGTTCACCTCGTCCTCCTTCGACGGTTCAAGGTACGTGCCTCCTCATCTGCTACTGAGAATCAAGTCCGAGCTCCCGAGCCAGACGTCTGCTCTTCCGCCGCGTCTCACGCTCCTCCTCTCCTCCGTGCCTCCTCCATATTGTGCCCCGCGTCGGTACTTCTTGTTCTGTTGCTGGCCCCGCGCCTTTGAACACTTGCCCCGCCGTCTTGCTCCGTCCGCCAACCACCACGCTGATCCCCAATCGACCGCTCCGCTGCGACAGATGCCTCTCACGTACAACGACACCAAGACGCACGCACTCGCTCCTACCCAGAGCTTTGACACGACCGACGAGAAGAAGAATGGGTCCGACATTGCGCACATCGAGAAAGGTGCGTCTCCGCCGGCTACTTGCGACGCGCGCGGCCTAGAGGCGAGCTTGAGCTCACCCTCGTCCCCTTCTCGTTCCTCTCGCGCCTTCTCTCGTTCGCGTCGGCCACTTAGCCCGGCACCAGCCTACGCTCGGAGGTGTGGACGAGGAGATCGCTCAGCTCGAGGACCGGTCTGTGGTGATCACCCCGGAGGAGAACAAACGGTCCGTCCTCGTGCTGACCCGGCGCACACGCGACCCCTGTGCACGGTTCTCGCTCGTCACTGATCCAGTCCGCCACCTTGCGCTGCCTCCTCCTCCTGCAGGCTCAAGTGGATGGTCGACAAGCACGTACTGCTACTCATGCTGGGAGTGAGTCTGACTGCCCTCGTTCCTCGTCGTAACTGTCTTGTCGGCCGAGGCGTAGCCTGAAGCTGACAGATGGTGCACTGTTCTCCCTCGTCAGACCTACTTTTGCCAATCGCTCGACAGTGAGTTCATCCGAGGGACCCATGCGACGGCGAGTATCATACGCTGACCTTTATCCCGGCTGCTTCGACTCGTGCTCCAGAGGGGACCCTCGCTTTTGTGCGTTACCGCGTCTCATCATCCGTCTACTTCCGCCGAAGTCCCGCTGACCTAACTCTCTCTCTCTGTCTCTCTTCCTCTGTGTATTTTTGCCTGTCTAGGCATCAATCATGGGCATCATCAAGGACGCCAAGCTTGTCGGCCAGCAGTACTCGTGGTTGACAACGTGCCTGTACCTCGCCATCCTCGTCTGCGAGTTCCCCCAAAACTACCTCATCCAAAAGATGCCCGTCGCAAAGGTGCGTCCCACCTTCTAGCATTGTAGCAAGATGGGGAGCACTTGACCCAGCGTTCCCGACCCAGCGTTGACGCCGCCAGAGATCATCGCGTCCAAGCGGCTCCGTTCGCCCACGTCCTCCGTGGCACTCGACTGACCTCGGTCTCGTTATCATCTGCAGTGGTTCTCGTTCAACATCATGGCCTGGGGCGTGGTCATCGCCTGCTCAGCTGCGGCCAACAACTTTGCCAGTCTCGTCGTGCTCCGAACGCTGCTCGGCGTGTTCGAGTGCTCGATTCAGCCGACGTTCATCGTCCTCACCTCGATGTGGTACAAGCGGGAGGAGCAGGCCAAGACGGTCTCGCTGTGGTACGCCATGAACGGAGTCCAGCTCGCCCTCGGCGGCATGATCTCGCTCGGCTTCTACCACATCAACGGACTCGCGCTCAAGAACTGGCAGATGATGTACCTCGTCCTCGGAGCGCTCACCGTCGCTTGGGGCGCGTTCGTCGGCTTCTGGCTGCCCGACTCGCCCATGAAGGCCGGCCGGTTCTTCTCGCAGGAAGACCGAACCAAGATGATTGAGCGAGTGCGGGAGAACGGAACTGGGATCCAGAACAAGAAGTTCAAGATGGACCAGGTCGTCGACGCGCTCACGGACCCGCAGGTGTGGGCGTTCGTGCTCAGTCAGTTTGCCAACACCATCCCGACCGGAGGGCTCGGAGCGTACGCCAACATCATCATCAAGGTCAGTCTTTCTCGGGCTCGTATCGTCGTGAATGGAGACTCGTGCTGATCGACCTCGTCTGTTCCTCTGCAGACGAACCTCGGCTTCTCGACCGCCCAGGCTTACCTGCTCTCGATCGCCCAGGGATCTTGGATGATCCTCGTGCTGCTTTCTTCCGCATGGCTCGCCACCAAGTACAATCAAACCCTCATCGTCATGATCGTGAGTCTCCCTCGCTTCCGCACGGCGTCCAGTCGCCTTCTTGCTGACCCTTCATCCCGTCTCCCCGCGCCAGATCTACACTCTGCCCAACATCGTCTCGGCCGTCTGCTTCCTCACCATCCCCAACACCAAGGCGAACGCCGTCCCTCTCCTCATCATGTTCTACTTCACCATGTGCGTCTCCTATCTTGATTCCGCTGTCTTCTGCTGCCGAAACTCGCTGACCTAGACCCTCGGCCTTGCACGCGTAGTTTCTTCAACGCCCAGACGCCTCTGTCGTTCTCCCTCCTGACCCGAAACATCGGAGGCCAGACCAAGAAGGTCGTCACCACCACCCTCACCTTCATCGCATGGGCGGCCGGAAACGCCATCGGACCCCAGGTCTTCCAGGCCAAGGAGGCTCCACGCTACCGGAACGCCTTCATCGGTCAGCTCGCATGCTAGTGAGTCCCTTGCTCCATCTGGATGTCGCGCGTCGCCCGCCTGGTCACTGACCCGAGTCGTCCTCATCTCTGTCCCGGCCTCAGCGTCTTCTCGATCGTGCTCTTCATCCTTCTCCGACTATACTACATGCGACAGAACCTGCTCAAGCGACGTGCGGCCGCTGCTGCCCGGGGAACGGCCGAGACGCTGGACGACGAGATGATTGATGAGGAGATGACGCACGAGAACGCGTTTGCGGATCTGACGGACCGACAGAACCGTGAGTCGTTTGAGTCTCGATGATGGAGTGAGACCGTGCTGACTTGGACCCTTCTGTGCGCAATGGATACAGCCGAGTTCCGGTACTCGTACTGATTCAGGCTTCCGGATTCTTCTCCTGGCTCTCACGTATCTTTCTTCTCATCTTGAGTATCCCATACTCGCGCTTATGACACCCTATATAATGCTTTCTGCCCGCTCGCTTCTTCGCTGACCGAGTCAGAGCCGGCAGCCGAGCTCGCGTTCGCGTCGAGGTCAAAGTGAAGGAGGAAGAGGGAGGAGGAAGATTCGCGTCTGACTTAGTCTCACGTTGTCCACGTTATCCAGTCCTCGGCTCTGGTCGCTCCTTGTTTCTCGATATAAGGGCTACAACCGATTTTCGTGTTCACCAAACTGTGCTCTTTTTCGTTCTCTGTGACGACCGGGTGGCCCGTTGCGTTCACCTGTCATCGACTTCCCCCTCTCCTCCTCCTCAGCCAGCGCCGGTTTCCGCCCTGTCACCTCACGTCCAGCTCCCACCTTCAACTCCTCCATCTCCCCTTCCACCCTCCGACTCTCGCCCAGCCATGACCTCCCGCATCAACATCCCCGCCTCCCAGCGGCAGCCCCCTCCGATGAACCCGTCGTACGCTCCTTCGTCTCGGCCTGCTGGTGGCCATCACAGCCGGCAGCAGTCGCAGATCTCTGGTCTCGCCCAGCAGATGGGGATCGACAACGAGGCCCTCGACTCTGTCAAGAAGATCACCAGTCAGGTCGAGGATGTGATTGAGAGGTTCACCCAGCCGTTGAAGCCGTGGTTGCCCGCTGCTGCAAGGTCAGTCCAGTAGTCGAGAAGGGGGGGAAACGGAGAGAGAGCAGGGGCGAAGGTGATGGCTTGATGGAGGCCGAGGTTGGATTGGATGGGGCGAGTCTACAGGCTCAACAGGCGCTCCAGCTTGAGCAGAGTGTACCTGGTAGGGTCAGACAGTAGACCCAGGACGCGTGAGGTGTATAGGAGGGGGATGTGACCTGGCGTCGAGCTCACCTCGTCACGAGCTCGACCTCACCTCGCACACTCCCTGCCTCTTGCCTGTCGGTCTCAACAGCGCACACAGCGCTTTGTCGGGTGCTACTGGCATGCTCTGCGTCCTCTACAGCGTGCGGGTGGTCCCTTCTGCTTCTGCTGGGTCACCTCTCTGCTCCCTGCCCCTGCCCGCCTCCGCCACGTCGACTTCTGCACACCGAGCTCCGAGCTGACCTCGCTCCCGCCTGACCTCCGTCTTTCTCGTCTACAGGTTCCTGATCGTCGTCACGTTCATCGAGGACTCTCTGCGTATCATCAGCCAGTTTGGTGACCAGCTCTGGTACCTCCAGACGTGAGTCCCCCTCGCGCGCGAGCTCATCTCCCTCCAGCTCGCTTCCCCGTCTTCCTCAGCTCGACTCGAGCTGGGCTCGGGGACTTGTGGACCCACAACTGACTCTCTCATGCCATCTGTTTGCTTTGCTCCTCTCCAGCCAGCGACACTTCCCTTGGGGTCTGTCGCACCTGTTCCTCACCATCAACGTCATCGTGCGTCCCCGGCTCTCATGCACGCCTCCCGACCCGCTCCTTCTCTCTGTGGCGCTGACCGATGTCATCCTCTGTATACCTCCAGGTCATGTCCGCCGGGTCCTCGATGGTGATCGCCAAACGATACCCCGAGTACGCTGTCGGCGGGCTCCTCGGTGTCGTGGTCGCCCAGGCGTTCGGGTACGGGCTCATCTTCGACCTCTCGTTCTTCCTCCGCAACCTGTCCGTCATCGGAGGACTCCTCATGGTCCTCTCAGAGTCACTCGGAGCGAAGAAGCAGCTGTTTGCGGGGCTGCCGAGCATCAGCGAGGTCGACAGGAAGAAGTAGTGAGTCCGCCCTTTCCAGAAGCGACCTCTGAGCTAGCTCGCTCTCGTCAGTTCAGAGCAAGGACTGATATCGCGATCTCTTGCTTCCCGTTCGCAGCTTCCAACTGGCCGGCCGAGTGCTCCTCATCTTTTTGTTCATCGGATTCGTGTTCCAGGGCAACTGGTCGTTCGCCCGGGTCATTGTCTCCCTCTTTGGACTCGGAGCGTGCATCATGGTCGTCGTCGGGTTCAAGGCAAAGTGGTCGGCCACGTTCCTCGTCCTGCTGCTCTCGGTGTTCAACGTGCTCGTCAACTCGTGGTGGACCGTCCACCCCAACCACCCGCAGAAGGACTACCTTCGATTCGACTTCTTCCAGACCCGTGAGTACCACGCCTAGCCCGGTTCTAAGGGCGCGTCCAGGTGGGATATCGTTGCAGCTGCACGAGGGAGCTGGATGAGCTGGATAGAGTTGTGGTCGGTCACGATCGGGCATAGGGGAACGCTGACCTCTCTTTTCTCCCTTCTGGTCTCCTTCAGTCTCCATCGTCGGAGGTCTCCTCCTCCTCGTCAACATGGGACCCGGAGGCATCTCGGTCGACGAGAAGAAGAAGGACTACGTGCGTCCCCCTTTTATCCCAGCCAACCTCTCGCTACCATCTCACTTCGCTGACTTCAACTCTTTCCTCTTGATCCAAGTAGTAATCGTCTCGCAACAATTGAAAATCGACAGGACTCTCTCTCTCTCTCTCGTCTCCTATCTCGCCTCTTCCTACTTGCTTAGTGTTCCTCATCCTCGCAAATCACCCGCTCGCCCTCGCCTTTCCGCTCTCGTACCATAGCTGCTTCTACTTACCCACCTCTTTCTTCGTTCGCTCGCCGCCCCACTTCGTTCGTTCGTATCACAGAGCTTTGGGATCCATGCTCGCTGAAACCTCATGGACGTCATTGGCGAGAGCGAAAAGGACATCGCTTTCAGGTGGCGAGACATCGTGCGTGAGAAAGGCATTTTTCATGAGTTTTGGTTTGAGGTCGAATCCTAAGCCTACACGAGTTGGGGGGAAAGTCGAGAGAAGAAAAAGACGCGACAAACAAGTTTTGAGGAAGAAGAAAAAGGGGTGTGATGCAGATTGGACAAACGAGACGAAAAGCAAAGGGAGGAAGGAGACGAAGAAGGTTGGACGAGATGGAGACTTTTGAGCGCTGAGGGTGCGTGCGACGGCTAGACGAGAGCAATCGACGCTAGTCTACTGCCAGTATCGCTGCTGCTGCTGACCCGACTGCTGCTGCTGGTTGTAGTACGCGTACGGGTCCTGCTGCTGCTGCTGCTGTCCCTGCTGCTGCTGAGCGTACCCCTGCTGCTGCTGAGGCTGCTGCTGCTGCTGGGCGTAACCCCCTCGCGAGGCACCGTACGATCCTCCGTACGAAGGCTGCTGCTGCTGGTGCTGGCTAGCGGACGAGCCGACTCGGGCCTGCTGGGGCTGCTGTCCCTGCTGCTGAGGAGCGGCCGACGACGCCTTGGACGAGTCCTGTGCTCCCGGCTGCTGGTAGCCCTTGAAGGACGTCTCGGGCGAGGCCTGGCCAGGTCGAGCCTGCTGGGACTGCTGAGCCTGGGGCTGAGGGGAGGAGGCTCCACCGAGGAACGAGTGGATGCCCTGTCCGTACTGGGACGACGAGAGCGCGGCCTGGCCTCCGAGCTGATGGTTGCCAGAGTAGCCTCCGAGCGAGGCGGGCTCGTCGTAGCCCGACGAGGAGAAGTGACCGTACGGTCCCGAGGCCTGCTGCTGCTGGGCGGCAGGAGGCTTGGCGGCGGAAGCGGCGGCAGAGGGAGCCGGAGCAGGCGCAGGAGGCTGGGCCGGGTACGGTCGTCCCCACTGCTGCTGCTGAGCCCATCCGGGAGTCTGGCCGTAGTAGTACGGGTTCGTCTGAGCCCAGTAAGGGTTGTAAGGAGGCATGCCTCCGTAGTATCCTCCGGGAGCGGCGGCTCCGGGCTGGGCCTGCTGTCCCTGAGCGGGCTGCTGGGGTCCGTTCTGCGACGGGGCGGCGGCGGCCTGGGTCGAGGCAGCCTTGGCGGGCTCGGCCTGCTGCTCTCGCTGGTTGAAGGCAGAGTAGGGATCGTAGAAGCCGGATCGGTCCTGGCCGTAGTTGGAGTACTCGCTCGGGTATCCGCCGGCGTTGCCTCCAAGGTTGCCGAAGGGAGACGCGTACTGGTTGTGGGCAACCTCCTGAGGCTGCTGCTGGTGCTGCTGCTGCGAGAGGGCGGGAGGGGCTCCCTGGGTCTGCTGGTGCTGCTGTCCGTAGTAGGGCGAAGGGGCGACGGCCTCCTGTCGGAAGAAGTTGCCCTGCGGCGAGAGCGCAGCGGCCGGGTGCGAGTAGCTCTGCGCGTCCGACTGAGGGGCGGCCTGCTGCTGCTGGTGCTGCTGGTACTGGTTGTGCTGCTGCGACTGCTGGTGCAGAGGCTGAGGAGAGGCAGCGGCGGCGGCAGGGGCGGCGGCTTGGGCCTGGTTCTGCTGGTAGTAGTTCATCGGGTTGAGCTGCGAGGTCGGCTGAGCCTGGGGCTGGACCGGGGACTCGATCCGCTGGGCCTGCTGCTGGTGCTGGACAGGCTCAGGGGCAGAGATCGGCTCGGGCGCACGGGCAGGCTCGGGAGCGTACTGCTCCTGGGCGTGACTGGGAAGATAGGAAGGAAAGACAGGTCAGCTTGCGATTCACTCTACTCATCTTTCGGTCCCACTACTCACGCAGGCTCAGGCTCGTTGTTGAACTCTCCGTCTCCTCCGAGGCTGAGGGATCCAAACTGCATGCCGACTCGGCCAAAGTCCTGCGCTCCTCCGGGCATGATGACAGCCTGGTCTCCGGCCTGCTTGAACCGAGACGCGTTCCTGCTGACGGCGGACTGTCGTCCAGCGGGGCTGGCGGCAGCCTTGGACGACTCGTTCGAGAGGGCTCCGAAACCGGGAGGGGGCGCCTGCGAGTACTGCTCCTGCTGCTGGGGAGCCTCCGGCTCAGGGGCCGACTGCTGCTCCTCGGCGGGCTGCTCCCACGCGGGCTCAGCAGTCTCGGGGGTCTGCTCCTCCTGCTGCTGCTCGGCAGCGGGCTCGGCAGAGGCGGACGGGATGGATCCCCACGTGTCGTGGGTAGGGGGCTGAGGGGCAGAGGTGACGGCCTCGTCCTCCCACGAGGGAGCCTGGTTGTCGGTAGGCGCAGGGTCGTAAGAAGCCGAAGGAGCAGACTCCTCAGCGGTGGGAGCATCGGTAGTCTCTGAAGCGGTAGGGGGAGAGGGAGCGGACGGAGCAGGGGTAGGGGCAGGGGCGGCGGCGGCAGGAGCAGGGGCGGGAGTGGGAGCAGGAGCAGGCTTGGGCTTCTCCTGGGGTCTGCAAGGATGTTGATGTACGCAAATCGCGTTGGATGGTCAGCGTGGGTACAGGATGGACCGTCGGCTCGACAGAGACGATGCCTGGAAAGAGGGTACTCACCGGGCGATCTGAGCCCAGCTCATCTTTGAACCAGTCGGGATCACACCTGACGACCTCACGGGAGCCTTACCCTTGGCGGCAGCAGAGGCTCCGTTCGTGGCAGGCTTCTTGTCCTCGACCTTCTTCTCCTCAGCAGGCGCGGCGGCGGGGGCAGCGGGCTGGTCCCATCCTCCGGCGTCGGCAGTCGACTCCTCGGCAGCGGGCGCACCGGCAGCGGCAGACGACTCGGACTCCTCGACCTGGTCGGCCCACGACGACTTTGATCCAAGGACGGCGCCAGTCGACGACGAAGGCTCAGCAGCGGCAGGGGCGGCAGGCGTGGATGTGGCGTGACCGTTCGAGGCGGCGGGCGCTCCGAACGCTCGAGGGAGACCTCGGGGAGCTCCTCGGAAAGCACCTCGGGCAGCTCCACGTCCACCTCGGATAGAGTCGGCTGTAGGTACGAACGCAACGGGAACAACGTCAGTTCCGCTGTCAACGAGCAGAGTCGGCCATGGACGGGCGAGATGGGCGTGACGCGGCCGAGCGGCTGATCGAAAAAAGTGGGAGCTCGCAGCTGACACGCTCGTATAACCGACTCGGCCTATCGTGGCGCACGAAAGACCAGTGACGGGTCACCTCCCGATCGGCGAGTCCCTTTCCTCATCCAGCCGTCTTCGGCGGCCTGGTGTCGAGCCGAGGACGATGCGAGCCGGAGCGGAGGAAGGTGACGAGCCGACTGCCGCTCGCGTCCATCTCCCTGCCTGCCTGGCTGATTCCCGCCAGCTTCGAGTTGAAGCAACTGTGATGATGATGAGATGTGTGCTTACCTCCACCTCGTCCTCGACCTCCTCGTCCTCTGAAGTTGTCCTGTCCTCGCTCAAAGTGTCCCTCGGACGCCTTGGGTCCGGTCGGGGCCTTCTTGTCCTTCTTTGTCTTTGTCGCAGACGTAAACTGGGAGACAAGACCTGCATGCAAGGGCAAGGGCGTAGAACGAGTGTCAGTAATATGTGATGATGCGAGCAACTTGGCTCGCTGGCTGTGGTGCTGAGGGAACGAGCTCGTCTGGTTGGCCAAGGAAGCTACGAGATCTCGTGCTTGCTCGACCTCGCGAAAGATGGCGACGATCAAGACGACTCGTCCGCTCGTGCTCCCTCGAGGACCAGTCTGCACAGCCCACGTCCACACTAGAGAGTAGTATGACAATCCTCATGTATGGAGACCATGCAGTCATATGCTGAGCTCGGATCGAGGAGTCGGACGGCCGAAGCTCATCCGGGCAGCGTTTGGTCCTTCCTCCTCTCCCCCCTTCGCCGTCCGACGTCTCGTCGACAACCTCTCGCTCACGCCTCTCCGGGAGCTGGATACATGCGTCCGGGTGACTGGCATACATCGCATGCCAGCTTCCGCAGAGCATCGCGTCCGTTGAGGGTCGTGTTCGATCGCGAATGAGGCGACTGTCGGGTCGGACGACCTCGAGCAAAGAACGACGAGCTCGCTCCACAGATGGACCACACAGACACAAAGAACAGCAGACTCACCCTCAGAGATCTTTGTGGCTGCCTCATCAATGGATCCCTTGGACTCGGACAGGACGAGGGCGAGGTCGTCCTCCTGCCAAGAAGGGAAGATTGCCTTGAGCGTCTCAACGTCAGACATGCTGGGAGAGAGGGGGGGGAGGGGAGTGGGAAGGGGAGAAGAGAAGAACGAAGCGAGCTGGCGAGTGCTGGGAGGAGAGAGAGGAGAAGGGGTAGATTGGGGGTCGCTCGAGAGGGACGAGACGAGAAAGTGTTGGTGGGGTGAGAAGGGAGTTGAGGGAGCAGGACGAGGTCACCCAAGCGGCGCTCAAGGAGACTCGGCCGGCCGAAATTTACTTTATTCGTCCGTCACCACAAACTAGATATCCAGACTTGAATCACGGAAGGTGACTTATGGTGATAGGAAGTGGCTCTTTGTATGCTTTCTGCGCTGTTATAGTGCCACGAACGATGCATAGCGGACGTAAGGACCCGAGCCAGTGTTGCCACGATCTCAGTTTGCTTACCAGAGCGCGCAGAAGCCTTTCTTTCTCTGGACGAGTACTTTTTTATCTCGTTCTCTCTATATCCGACCGACATATGCTGACCAACTTGTATATAGCCAGGCGATGGCTATGTCGGACGTGTCGAGGGCGAGCTCGCGCCCCGAGCTCTGGTGGCCTGTAACGCCGACCCGCCCTTGCCCATCGCGCCCAGGGACAGTCTGCTCCCTACACCCTTCTAGCCCACTCTCGCATCGTCCGGACTCGCTTTTCGCATCTCGCTGGTCTCCATTGTCTTGTCCGCCACGATGTCGTTGTCTTTGCAACAACGAGCGCGCTACCTCGAGGAGCTGTCGACGTCGCTCTTCCACTGTCAGTCCACCTGACATCGTCTCCAAGTTCGTATTTGCGACAATATGGAAAGCTGACCCATGACCCGCTCCTCTCGTCTAACTCGCAGTCATTCTTCCGCTGCTTCCTACTCCTGAGGAGCTTGCGCTAAAGTCGCAGGTGCGGACGTTGCTCGAGCGGCTCGTCAGGACCGTCGAGCCAAACTGCCGGCTGCTCAGGTTCGGAAGCACAGTAAGTCAAAGCATCAGTCCAGGCATACAGCGCAGAGTCAACAAGCTCTCAGGGCGCGATCACTGATCGCCTTGTAAGTTGTGGTGCTTCGGTGGTCCAGGCGAATGGGTTCAGTCTCCGGAATAGTGGTGAGCTCGCCTCTCCTTCCTTCTCGTCCTCGCACCCTGCCATCGCCACTTTTCAGACCTCGCCGACTCTTTTTCAACCTCTTGCGATGTAGATATGGACCTGTGTGTCCTCCTCGAAGGAGATGAACCCCGTCGGCCCGCTGCCGAGCTCGTCACGTTGATCGGAAGCCTGCTCGAGCGAGGTCAGCCAAACCCTCCCTCCACTCCGCTACCCACGCTCAGTGGTCTGGCACGTCCGTGTACGGTCGCTGACCCCTTCGACTGCCCCATCGCACGTTGCATCTCTCCCCAGAGACCAACTTTGCCGTCAAGGCGCTTCCGAAAGCATACGTACCGGTGCGTACAGTCGGCCTGGTCGCGAGCGAGCTCACATGTCGGAGTCCGTTCACTTCGGCTCAACCCTGTCCTCTTCCTCCGGTGACGCAACAGATCATCAAGCTGTCTCTCGCACCCTCGCCCGGACTTCCCTTCGGCATCGCTGTACGTACCCGTCCTCGCACTGCTTCGGACCACCCCTTTCGGTCGGCAACGAGCTGACCTCGTCGCCTGTGTCTACTCCGGCCCAACAGTGCGACATCGGATTCGAGAACCGTCTAGCACTTGAGAACACTCGGCTGCTCTTGACCTACGCGTGAGTCTGATCGAGATAGTCTGGCTGGCCGCTTGCTGCCAAGACGCTGCTGACTGTCCCCGCTCGCCACCATGCAGAACGGTCGACCCCGCAAGAGTCCGGACGATGGTTCTGTTCCGTAAGTACCCTTCAACGCCTCCTGAGAATCCCGAGTTTACATTCCATCTGACGCCTCTCTTGTGAACTCACAGTGAAAGTCTGGTCAAAACGCCGGTCGGTCCCGCTCTCCTGGGTGTGTGGCTTGCAACTCAAGCTCACGAATCACATCTCGTTTCCGCTTGTACGCACAGGAAAATCAACTCGCCGTATCGAGGGACGCTCTCGTCGTACGGCTACACGCTTCTCGTGCTCTTCTTCCTCATCCACATCCAGTCGCCGCCCGTGCTTCCCAATCTCCAGCGTATACCGCCGACACGGCCTGTCGCAAAGGAGGACATGGAGCTCGACGGACACGACATCTGGTGAGTACGACATGACCTGGGCTCCTCAGCTCCTCTCTAATGGCGACTGACTCCCTCGCCGGTTGAAACGTGCCAGGTTCTTTGACGATACCGAGGCTCTTCGTAAAGGATGGCAATCCTCAAATCTGCAAAGCGTCGGCGAGCTGTGCGTTGTGCAAACTCTGTGCGAGCTCGCGTTGCAGGTGGCTGACGATCGCTTCTCCCTGCTAGCTTGATCGACTTCTTCCGGTTCTACTGCACGACGTTCGCGTTCAACAACGACGTGGTGTCGATCCGAGGGGGATTGCTCACCAAGGAGTCGAAGCAGTGGACGACAGACAGCGATGTGGGAGGCATCAACGAGATGGCCAGGGACCGCAACAGACTCTGCATCGAGGATCCGTTCGAGACGTCTTATGTACGTCGACCTTGAGCACTGAGCACCGATCGATGGACTCATCCGCTGACGATTTACTTCTCTTTTTCGCTCTAGAACGTCGCTCGTACGGTGACCAAGGACGGACTGTACACGATTCGAGGGGAGTTCATGCGAGCGTCACGGATCCTGACAGGTCGGCCAGAGCGGGCCGTTTCCGCGCTCGCTCAGCTTTGCGAAGGTACGCACAGCCAGCTATGCCTCAAACATATCATCGTGACCGCTGGGCTGACTGCGACCTTGTCTTTCAGAGCGTGACGAGGACCTGGTCCGTGCGCCGAGGAACAAGTCGCCACCGCCAAGGAACATGGGATCCTCTGGCGGCGCACCCTATGCGTTCGGCGGAGGAGGACAACGAGTGAGTCATATCGATGCTCTCTCGCTGAGCTTGGACACATTTTGACGTGCGATTCTCTTGCCTGGTCTCGTAGCAGCAGATGGGCAGGCCCGTCGACCGTCTCTCGCCTCAACAACATCACGCCTACCTCCAGGACCCTTCGCACATGCACAACAACCTCAACCCGACCCTTCACAACCCGAACCACGCCAACAGCTCAAACCTGAACGTCAACCAAAACCTCGGTCTTCACTCGAACGGATCCGTGCCTCCCATGCTTCCAGCCAACCTGAGCCCGAACCCTCTCGGACCGAACAGCGCGCCGTCGTCGCGCTCCGTGTCTGCCGCAGGTGGACCCCGCCGCCAACAATGGACACCGGCTCAGCCTGCCCGTCCGGCTGCGTCATCGCCGTTTGGGTCGCCGCAAGTGAACGCGCACCGCCCGTCGCAGATGCAGGCTCCGCCATCGTCGCAAGGGCTCGGACTCGACTTTACGATCGGACCTCCTGTCACAACCTCGACGAGCCAGACGAACCTGAACGGCGGTGGAGCACCTGGAGCTACCGGGAACGGGACCGCTCCGTTCGACCAGGTCGTGCGTGGGCGTGGGACGGAAGTCCGAGCGCTCGGAGGAGGGATTGGAAGCGGAAGGTCGTCGCCGCATGGCACTCCTCCTGGCACGCCTCCGTACACGAGGTCGATGTCGCGCGAGTCGAGCGTTGTCGGTACGCTCAGTGGATCCGGCATCTTCATCCCCGACGTGACTGGTGATCGCGAGCACCGAGGCGTCACCTCTCTCCGAGGTCCGTCTGTCGATGCGCGTGGTCGGTCAGGCGGAGGACGAGTCGGAGACTTGCGATTGTCGTCTGGAGGCGGGTCCGCATCCGGAAGCGGGAGCTCTTCGTTCGCTCGTCGAGCCGTCTCCACGCCGCCACCAACTTCTTCATTCGGCACCCTACCTCCGAATCACCAACAGGCGCACCCTCCTCTTCCCATCGGCTCGCGCCCAAGCTCGACACATCCATCTCCGACGCTGTCGTCTACCACACCTTACGACTCCAGCGCTCACGTCAACCATCTGCCGACCCTCCCTCCGTCAAACTCCTACAGCGCCTTCGGTCACCCCACGCCGTCCCATCTATCCGTACCCTCCTCGCCCACCTACCTCTCGCCATCCTTGCTCCTCAGCCCAACCTCGACAAACAACGAGGTCCCGCATCCGCTCATCTCCGCCTCCGCGCGCGCCGTCGGTGCCGGAGCGAGGTACAGGAACGAGGCGCCCGGCAGGGACAGCAGTACGAGTCGGGCAGGCTCCAGAGCGACAAGTCGGGAAAGAGGAAACGGAATCGAGCCGATTGGATCGAGGTCAAGGGCGGCGAGTCCGAGTCGCGATCGAAGCAATGGGGTCGAGCCGATCGGGACGAGAAGTCGTGCGGTCAGTCGGGAGCGAGGTGCGCTGAGCGGACTGGGTGGGATGGGTGGAGGCGGTGTGGAGGGACTAGTGGAGGGTCTGGAGAGGGCCAAGCTTGGTCTTGGGGAGGGCAGTAGTCGGTTCAACTAGCCTCAGCTGGAGGCTGTCTTGTTCCTTTGAGTCCAGCCCCGAACGCACCCACGAAGGTGCTCGTCTCTTGTTCTTCTTCCATCCCTCCGTGTCTTGCCTTGCATACTTCCTGTCATCCTCTTTGTACACCGCCCAACGTCCTGGGTCCTTTCTTTCCTCCCCCTCTTGCATAGGCAATCCTTAGCATCACAAAGCTCTTGCACACAACACAATTCGAAGCATCCAACGGGCAATTTTCTCTTTCCTTCCGGGCCTTTTAGCTCAAGCAAGTGCATTGATAGATCACCGTTCCTGGTTCCCTATCTAGAGCGATCCCCACACCGGCTGCCCGTCCAAGACCGTCATGATCACCTTCGCCTTCAAAATCTCCCCCGGGTCCGCCTCGACATCCATGATGTCCCTATCCCAAACGACATAGTCTGCTCTCTTCCCTGGCTCCAAGGACCCCTGCGAGCCGTCGATCGAGCCCTCAGCATCAGTCTACGAGGTTCCAAACTCACCCAAAAAATCGAGAGAGAACGACATCCCAGGGACTGACCGTCATGTTCTCCGAAAAGCTCGCGTACGCCGCATCGAGCGTCATCCCCTTCAACGTCTGCAGCCTCGTCAATCTCTCCTCAGGATACCAACCCCCAGGTCCATGTGGGCTCGTCCCCGGCTTGCTAGGATCCAATCTCGTCACCGCCGCATAGAAGCCCAACATCGGGTCCGCGGACTCGATCGGGAAGTCGGAACCCAACGCGATGCGCCCACCGCGCGAGAGGACAGACTGCCACGCGTAGGCGGTACGGATTCGAGAGGGGCCGATTTTTGATTCGGCGTAGGACATGTCGGAGGTTGCGTGGGTGGGTTGGAAGGAGGCGATCACTACAGTCCTCCAGAACAGAACAGCACAGAAAAAGAGCACGAGACGGAGTGAGTGAGCCAACTGATCCGGGCCCGAGAGAGACCCACACCGGTCAAAAAAGAAGGGATCCAGAAGACATACCTCCCAAATTCACCATCCTCTCCAAATCCCCCTCCCCCAAAATCTGCGCATGCTCGATCCTCGGCCTCCTCGCCTCCCCTCTCACCCCCTCAAACCCATCCAACACCGCCCGATTCGCCCGATCCCCTATAGCATGTACGTTCACCTGCCATCCCTCCTCCGTCCACTCCTTGATCAACGGCTTGAACCTCTCCTCGGGGGCTAACATGATCCCCCTCCACCCGTCAGAAGCGCGGTCGGTGTAAGGAGAAAGCATGGCTGCCCCCCAGGAGCCCAGGGCACCGTCGGCGACGAGTTTGACGGAGCGGAGGACGAGGCGGCCGTCGTAGGTGGACCAGGGGATTTGGGGGTACTGGGAGCCGCAGAAGAGGGAGCGGTCGGGGCAGGCGAGCATGGCGTAGATCCGGAGGGGGAGGGAATGGGAGGAGGCGACTCTGAGGGGGAGGATGAAGGATGGAAGGTTGTCAAGTCAGGACCCAGCTTGAGGGTGGTGTGAGGGAGAGGGAAACTACAAGCGAGCGACCTCACTTTTGGAAGAAGGCGATGTCCTCCTTGGGCACACCCTACAACGACCCCGCACCATACCATACACAGCCAGAGATCAGTACGGGTCCTCGGTTCGACCAGAACAGTACGGAACATGACTCACCGCATCATGCACCCCGACCAGCCCTCTCTTGAGCCCCTCGCGCATCATCTTCTTGAGGTACTCGAGCTGCTGCTCCTCCGTCCGAGAAGGCCGCACGGCCTCGACGAGCTTCATCGCGTTGTCCACGAATATACCGGTCGGCTCGCCGGTCAGCGGATCACGGACGATCTCTCCGCCCGGGACATGAGAGGGGAGGGAAGACATGAGGGACACGATGGCTGCGGCGAATCCGAGCAGCAGAGGCGAAGGTCAGTGAGGGCAACAGGAGGACTAGAGTGATATGGGGGATGAACGGACCGTTCGAGACCCAAAGCGCGTGTCCGTCGACCCGAGTGAGAGCGATTGGAAGACCAGCGACTGTTGGAAAGCGATATCAGACGTCAGGATTCGGTAGTCTTGGGTGTCAAGCGCGAGGAGGCTCACGTGTTGGCTCCGCCTCCAGATCCGCCTGCACGTGAAAGAAGCAGTAGAGAATCAGACACGCAATCACGAGAACAAGCGACTGAGTCAGAACTCACCGAGGTCGGGAACTCCATAACCTCCCAGGTGTTCTGATCCCAGCCCATCCCCTCGACCCAACGCTTGTCGCCGTGTGAGCCTGCAAGGAACACAGTGTCAGCTTCCTGCTGATGGGCTCGCAAGCTCGGGAGAGGGTTTACTCACAGCCTTGCTTCATCACAAACGTCTTGAGCCTTTGCACGACGTCTGTTGGATAGCCGGTAAGGCTAACGCGTGAGCTCACTTCGAGGGGGGGGTTGACGCGCAGGAACTGACCGTCTGCCGAGGACGAGCCGAACAGGTCGACCGAGCTCTTCCAGTGGCCGTACTCGAGGATGTGACCGTGCGAGTCGATCAGGCCGGGCTGGAGTGGATGAACGAATGATGGACAAGGGCGTCAGTGAGCGAGACGGGCGAGACAGACGAGGGACGGAGCGAGCTCACGGTCACCGCCGCTCCCTCTGGGATCCAGTAGATCTTGATCCCAGCCTTGACTACCTCCAGTGGAGCTTGTGCAGGTGCGTTTGGCGGAGGCCCGAGCGTGTCGAGGTCGCCGTACTTGCGTCGGACGTCCGCTACAGGGTGAGGGGTCGTGTGCAACGAGGGAGAGAGAGAAGAGTGTGAGCTCGCCCGTTCCTCCTCTGTCCGTCTCGCCGCACCGACAGACCTGGAAAAAGAACAAAAGGCCAGCTTACGTACACAAGGCGCCAGTCTCGAGGACCTCCTTCCCCTTGACGACGATACACTCCACCCTCTCGTCCGCCTTTCCTCCTCCTACGGTCCAGATCTTTGCCGGTCCGCCTCTCGAACAGAGAGCATACATCTCCTTGTCCATCTTCCCCAGCTTGACCCACTCGTTCGCATCAGAATCCATGAACCCCTTCTGTCCACTCCGACTGACGTCCCTCGCTTTGACGAGCACGAAGACGATGAGGATGACGGCGGCTGTCCCGATGAGCCGGAGACGAGCGGTCATGAGGTGAGGCGCGCGTCGAGGCGGAGGTCGGATGGGGTCGGACGGGTCGATAGGACGGGAGGCAGCTTTGGCTTGGGAGGCGGCGAGCTTTTGGTGCCGTTGGCGGAGGGTGGCTGCTTGCATGGGGCAAGCGAGGGGGGAGGAGGAGAAGAGGGAGGAGGTCGGAGATGGGCGAGGGGAGGGACGGAGAACGTGAGCTCGCGTCGGCGAAGGGAGGGAGGCTCTGAACTCGTAAGCGGACAGTGCCATATTAGATGAAGAATCTAGAAATAGCACGACCGTCCGCTCTTGTACATGCGCCTGATCTTCAGCCTTCCTCGGTGATGCTGCCGTTCGAGTCCGAGCCGTCCCATTCCGATCGCACGTGTGGAGGCCAGATCTCGACGCTGATCTTGTCGCGATAGCTGTGCCAGTGAGGCTCTTGAAGTTTGGTATCGAGATCTTGTTCGTCGTCCCACTCCCAAACAACAATGACGACGTGCATGTCGAGTCGGTCAAAGATGGCGGCGTCTCTTGCAGGCAACTTGCGACACCACTCGTCTTTTCGTGCCGAGAGGTGTCGTCCTTCGAACTTTGAGATGTCCAGCTTCAGGACCCGGTCTTGGACTGCTGGTGTGAGGCCGACGGGTGGAGGCGGAACTGTCGCTGGCAGCACGTTGCCCGTCCAATCTGTTTCCGGCTCTGGCTGGTAGAGCAGGAACAGAGGCAGGGACTCCCTAGCGACGCCGTCTGGCAGATGGTAGATCATATCTGCGTCTCCTGAGATCACCTCGACGTGGTCCAGCACGACGGTATGCAGTCTCGTCCAGCGCGTATTGATAATGGTCGCCCCGTCGGGATGCATCCGGAGGACTTCTGGTTTGAGCCACTCTGTCGGATGGTCGCAGCGGTACATTTCGCGATGGACGAGGTGGAGTGTCGCCGGATTGACTAGAGCGAGGAACTCTTCCGCCGGATCGAACACGTGGTACGCGATCTTTTGAGCCGTCTTCGTCCGACCCTGCGCCGTCCTCGGACCCGTCGGAGTTTGGTGCTGGTTTCTCGTGTTCCACGATTAGTACATCGAGGCGGATTGTGAGCTTTGCGAGGTTAAGAGTCGTTGGGCAAAGGACAAGGCGCGAGTCGTAGACGCGGCCTTTGAGGTAGAGCGGGTCGAGCACGCTGGCGGCGACGTCGAGTGTCTGGACATGATGGAGCGACAGACTTGTTGTCAGGTCCGGTGACAGCCGCCCCATCTATGAGAGAAAAACAGAAATATAGTGCGTCAGAAAGAGGTTTCGCTCAGGAACCAGATCAAAGTGATCCGACTCGAACACACCCTTTGCGCAAAGAGGCTTGCGACTCTCCCCTCCATCATCCGGCGTGCATGTCTCGTTCCGGTGTGTATCATGACCGTTTCCAGCACGACGTCTCGAAGCAGTATAGGTCCGAACAGCTGCAGGGATAAGCTGCTCGTCTGGCTGAGACGGGCGAGCGTCCCGGCGGGACATTGCCTTGCGATGAGGATCATGATCTCGACGGGGAAAGATCGGCGGAAAGGGAGCAGGACCTCATGAGGGTACACGAGCCAGGGTCGACGGATTGAGTTGTAATCGAGACTTGTCGCTGCGACAGGGAGCTGAGATGTATGCGTCGAGGGAAGACAGATGAGCTTGGGTACCAGATCGAACAGCGCAACGACCGTGCTGACCTTGAACCATCGCGTGAGCCTGAGCTCGGAGCGGTCTGCTGGAGGATCCGACTGGACTCGTTCCCAGTCCTGCTGTTGTACTTGGATCCAAAGACCCTCGGACGAGCTCGCGTCTGGTCGCTGGCCGTGGGCGAGCAGGGCTGAGATGATCCTCTGAGAGGCGTCCACCTCGACCCTGAGCTGCGCGTTCTCACGCAGGAGCTGCTCCATCGTGACTTGTGAGATGACATGTCTGATCGGGTCTCTTGTGGGTTGCCGTCCATGCGTCTGATGTGGTTTGGCAGGGTCGAGGTCGGCAGGTGGGACGAATCTGGGCCGAGACAGACGAGTTCACCGAGCTCACAGCTCGCCCTTCCGCCAAACCATCACAGCCCATCCTCCCGCGACCTCCCCATCCCACTGCGCTTGTCGTCTGATGCAGAACCAACACTACCGAGATCACGACTCTGGTGGCGAGGACGAGGACCGCAGACAGTCCAAGCAGCAGAGGAAGGACGGCGGCTCAGCGTCGGCGAGCGCGCCAGGTGGAGGTCCCCACCCCAGGAAGCCATCAGGACCCCCCGTCAAAGCAGGTCAGTCGGAAGCGCACGTCCCACAGGGTCAGCTCGGTGTACGGAGAAGGCGGAGAGGAGGGTAGAGGCAGGTGGGACAGCGGGCGAGGGGATTCCCGGTGCGAGCGGAGCACGAGAGGGAGACTCAGGCTCCCTGGGCGAGGCCTGGCCGTCTGAGACCCTCGCTTTGACCAGCCTTAACTGCTGGGTCATGCAATCCTGCACACATGAGCACCGACTATCGCTTCTATCGAGGAGCTCGTCCCGCCGGCTGTCGCGCTGTCTGTCAGCCGGAGGCATGGCGCGAGCGGGCAACGACGGAAGCTCTCGTCCAGAGCTAAGCTCAAGCTGACGTCGGCTCCTTCCGCACCTTCCTCTTCGCGTTCGATCATCCCTCCTCGCCCCTTCGGTGCCGCCATGAGCAGCGTGTCTCGCCTGCAGGAAGGCCAAAGGCAAGTGCGACGGCGTGCAGCCCATCTGTGGAAACGTAAGTGAGATCGTCCCCGCCGGCAGCCTCCGGCGTACCGATAGGTCGGAGGCCCTCTTGGGCCCACTTTAGCGATCCTCCAGAAGCTCACTCTATCATCGCTTGGCGCCCTCCACCCTCTTCCTCTGGACGACAGTGCGTCAAGAAAGGCATTCCGTGCGAGTTTGTAAAGTCGAGGAGAGGAGGGGCGAGAAAGAAGAAGCTTGAGATCGGTCAGTCTGAGCCAGACGACATGAACCGCTCCTCTCCTACCTGGCTGACCTTCCGATTCTGCTGATTTCTGCTTGCAGACACGCTCAATGAGCCGCTCGCCGTGTTCCTCCAGACCCTCGAGAACCTCGGCTCGTACTCTGCGCATCAGGGAGCCGGTGGGACTGCGAACCCGCCGTCGTCTCTCGACGGGATGACGACCGAGTCAGTCACGCCAGTCGACAAGGTCCTCAAGGTCTACAACGGGCCTGATGCAATGTCAGTCGGCCAGTTTCGCTCCTCAGGCTGTGCAGCGGCTGACATCCTTTCTTCCTCGGCAGTCTCACCGGCTACTACTCTGAATGCTACCCCTACTGCCCCCTCTTCCCTGCGCCTGGGACCGTCCCGAACGCGTCCATCATCGCCTCGCTCGGCCCGAGTGTGCCCTATCTGTCAAGCATATCGCCAGGCGCCACACCGGGGTCCTCAAGCTCTCACTCTCAGTCTGCCTCGCGATCGCCATCGTCCTCGACATCTGGCCGAGCGCCGAGTCCACCGACCCTGCAGGCAAAGAACTCGCCGCTCCTGCTCGCCATCCTCTCCATCCTCGTGCTCGTGCCGCACCCCGAGGACCCCAAGCCGGACTCGGACTCGTCGCGCATGATGAGAAGGACGGCCTCTGCGCGGTACGCTGCAGAGTCGCTCAGGCTGGTCAATGAGTACACCGACAGAGCGGGCAACGAGGGAGACGACGTCCCGCTCGAAGTCGTTCAGTCGCTCGTCGTCCTCGCAAAGTGGGAGATGGGTCAGAGAGGCAACTTCGCCGGGATGGTCAGTCCCCTGCACCGCTCGGCCGCCTTTTGGTTCCGAAGCTGACTCTTGCTTTCTCCAGCGATCGAGGATGGGTACCGCCGTGCAGGTCGCCATGGATCTGGGTCTCCATCGAAGCGATGCCAACATTCTGTACCCTGTCGGTGAGGAGTGGAAGAGGGATGTGAGGAGGCGAACGTGGTGGATGGTCTTCTCGGACCTCATGCAGGCGTCCGTCATTTCTGGCACAGTCAGTCCCTTCGGCTCCGTCCCTTCTTGATTTGAGCGTCGTGGCTGACATATTCTTCTTCCAGCTTCCCTCCATCTCCCCGTACGACGCCCGAGTGACCGCAGAGTTTCCAGGGTGCGCTGCCGATCCCGAGGTGAGTGACGCTCTGGCTGTTCCGAGGCCTACATCAGCGTCTGATACTCAGCCTTCTTTGTTCTTTGCAGGTCTGGAGGCGACAGATGAACACGCTCAGACAGGTGGTGAGGGCGTTTGAGCTCGTCGTGTCGGACAACTATCCCGACATGAGCGCGCCGGACCCTGTGCGAGGCACCCAGCCGGCCGAGACGAAGGACAAGAAGAGCATCCACCAGGAGATGGTCCTGATCGACAGGAGAGTGCTCGCTCTGCTCAAGGACGCCGAGAAGCGAGGACTGGTCGAGGTCCGGAAGGGCATGGGAGGGGAGGCAGAGCTGGCGAGAAACTTTGCCCTCTCGACGCGTATGATGCTGAGCGTGATCGAGGTCAGCCACTGCTAGACTCTTTCGCGTTTCTGCCATCTGGCACTGACATCTTCTTCCAATCCTCTTGTATGTACCTTCAGATTGTCCTGCATCGGTCGGCGGCCTTCCCCGAGGTTGCGCTCTTCTCGAAACGTGTGTCCTCCTTGTTTCCCTTGTCTCCCCTGTCTCTTCCGAAGCTCACGCTCTTTTGGCCGCTCTTAGGAATGTGCGGCATGCCTGCGATCGGCAAGGCTCCCCCTCCGTCTG
Source organism: Mrakia hoshinonis (assembly GCA_036245725.1). Classification (NCBI taxonomy): domain Eukaryota; kingdom Fungi; phylum Basidiomycota; class Tremellomycetes; order Cystofilobasidiales; family Mrakiaceae; genus Mrakia; species Mrakia hoshinonis. Next base: position 186,316 of record BTPH01000001.1, read on the forward strand.
CCATGATCGGTCGACCGATCGGAGACCACCACTCGGCCATCCTGCTGGACCACTTCTCGACCGTCGCCAAGCAGCAGGTCGAGGCTCGGGAGCAGGAGGCTGCCTCGCGACCCAAACAGCCCAAGCAGTCGTCCTCGAAAGGCTCGTCGTCGTCTACCCCGTCCGTCAACCAACCTGCAGCCGCTCAGCCGCCGCAGCAGCAGAGCGCGTCCTTCCCGACCTGGACGCCGCCGTCCGCAGAGCCCTCCGTTGCCGGATGGGCACCCTCCCACGGACACTCGAACGGGAACGGCAACGGCAACGGCAACGGAGCGGCCAAGAACGGGCACGCTCAATACCCGCCTCAGGTCCAGCAGTTCGACCTCGCCTCGTCATCGTCCTTCGCCCCGACGGTCGGATACCCTGCACCGACGAACGCGTACCCAGACTTTTTCAAGCAGGTCTACCAGACCAACCCGCACCATCAGGCTCCGTTCTCGCTTCCATACAACCAGATCCCCAACCCCCCAGCACCCCAGCAGGCGCCGAACGCCGGCTACTACCCGCCCCAGTCTCAGCCGCACGCTATGCCCTCCTTCAACTTCAACGCCAACGGGCACGGTCAGCATCCCCAGCCAAACAGCAACGCCGCTTACGACCTGTCGCACGGCGGTAGCCATCCGTATGCGCCGATCGAGACCGCTCCCAAGCTGTGGTGGGAGGTCGACGACGGGGCGCGAGCCATGCTCATGCCGCTCGACGACGAGCCGTTCGCTCCCGTCGTCCTCGGGTCAGGTATCGTCGGACCCGGTCCTGGGTATCCGTACTCTGACCCGGCTTGGATGGAGCAGATGCAAGGGATGGGCGCGCCTGGGCCCGACATCTCGCTCGGCAGCTACAACCCGACCGCCAACGAGCTCGAGCGACAGAGACAGTTCGACCAGCAGCATCAGCGCAACCAGAAGCAGCACCAGCAACCGCAACAGCAGGGTGGACTCGTTCAGTCGCCTGGATCGCAGTCGTCGTCGTACGGGATCCGAGCCGTCTCCGAGTCACCGTCCGCCGAGCTCAGCGAAGACTCGTCTGCTTCCACGACCCGCGCGCATCAGCCTTGGGGCCTGTCTGACGATCTCAAGCCGATCTCGCACCTCGTCCCGCCTCCGAAGCCTGCTTCGCACAAGGTCATCAAGGACGTGTCGGTCGTCGGAGGACTCGGCGCGAGCATTGACGAGGGCCACATCGAGGATGCCCTTGTCGTGCACTCGAGCGACGAGCAGCCGGGCCCGTTCCCACCCGGACTCAGTCTCGCGAGGACCAGCGCGGCCGCTCACTCTGTCGTCCGACTCGAGGTTAGTCACCGCTTCTGTCTGCTCGAGCAAGCGAGCCACTTACTGAACCTGTGATTTCCCTGCATGCCTACCCGTTCAGATCCTGCACCGATCGGCCCAGTTCTCGCTGCTGGAAGGTTCACCTCGTGCTTTGCCCTTTTGCGCTTGTGGACTTGTGAGTCGTGGACGGCGTCATAAACGACACTGGGAGCGCGAGTGACTGACTATCCCTTCAACACGCCCAGGTCTCCGCTGCCCACGCCTTCCTCCTTCTCGCCGTCGCCGTCCAGGCTGGCGACCGCTTCACGCCGTCGACCGACGCCGTCTCTGCCATCAAGGAGGAGGCTGCCGAGCAGGCTCGACGGAAGAAGGAGGTCGACGGCCTCTACACCAACGTCAAGATTGTGATCGCCGGGCTGAGGAAGTACGGGTCCATGTGGGAGGGCATCAACGCCATGGCCAGTGAGTACCCACATTACGAAGTCAAAGTTGTTCGCTCATTGCCCTCTGCTGACGCTCCACCCGCTTTCCGAACCAGCCGAAGTCCAGACGGCTCTCGACAAAGCTCAAAGCCTGACGACCGACATGGCCAACTACCACCGTCAGCAAGCGGAGGCCGAGATGGACGCCGGTGAGCAAGATGCCGAGGGCGAAGAGGAGGAGGAGGAAGAGGAGACACAGGTCTCCTTCATGTCTGGGGCGTACACCTCTGGCCCGCCGACCAATGACGCCTACTACAACCAGGGAGCGTCCGCTCAAGAGTTCTGGCTCCCTCAGCAGGGTCAGATCTAGAGCTACCACTAGCCTTTTTATGCCGCCCAACAGTCTCTCTTCGCATGCTCGCCCATTTTTCGCATCTTTTGATTCTTCTCCTCCTCTCGCACATCTTCCCAGTCTTTCTATGTTGTCATCTTGATAGTTGTGTATGTCATGCAACGTTCCACGTCAATCCCCCTCGGGACGGAAAGGGAGGCCAAGATCAGGTGAGCGTGAGGTCGCTCTTGTCACACCTCGGTACGTCGTTTCAGCCCCGCAGTCTCCCTTCACCCTGAGCCTAGACCTACACGCGAGCTGACATCCCCGTCGATCGTTCTCGCAGCACGCCTCACACCGCTTTTGTCCGAAAGGAGGCGGCTCAGCGCGGAGGAGACAAAGGGACGTCGACCCCACGACAGGGGCGGCGCACAACAAGCTCGCGCGACTCGTCTCACCATCGGTCTCGGTCTCGTCCCCTTCACCTCTGCTTCTATCGGGTGTGCAGTCTACCTCCCAACCATCAACTTCCTACTACACTCTTTCATCATGTGTGAGTCGCCTCGCCTCGCCGTTGCCTCGTGGCTCGGACTGGAGCTGACCTACCTCTCCCCGACTTCGCGCGCGCCTTGTTCGATTTGCAGCCAACACCACCGATTCCGCACCCGAGCTGGCCCTCAACACTGTCGTCGGATCTGTCAACCTCGTCACGAACAAGGTCGTCTACGAGTACTTCAACTACAACGTCACGCCGCTGGCGGCCATCATCTTCACGGGCGTGTTCGGGCTCAGCACGGGTGAGTTTGAGCTCTCGCGCCGCCTTCGTCCGATGATCCTGGCCCCCGACCTGCCTCGGTCGTCACTGACACACTATTCCACCCTCTCCTACCACTCCACAGTCATCCACTTCGGCCAAGCGATCAAGTCCAAGCACTGGTTCCTCCTCTACACGCTCTTCCTCGGCGGTCTCAGTGCGTCTCGTCTCCGTTCCCTTTCATGCTCCCCATCGTTTCTGCCGCCGCTCACCTCCTCCCTCCCTCTCCCTCTTCACCTCAATAGTTGAGTCCCTCGGCTGGGCCGCCCGATTCTGGGCCGCCCAAGCAGCCACGTGGGACTCTGCCAACGGCGGGTTTTGGTCCTCTCCTCGCCCGGCGTACCTCGCCCAGATCATCACGCTCATCATCGGGCCTGGTACGTCCCTTTGGCCCATTGATCCTCTCTTCGCTACTGCCGCTGACCTCAACGCTCCCTCTCTCTCTGTCTCTCCAGCTTTCCTGATGGCGGGGAACTATATCGTCCTCGGTCGGCTCGTCCAGAAGCTGGGACAGAAGTACTGTCGCTTGGGAGCGAAGACGTACACGATCATGTTTGTGACGGGCGACGTGTTGGGCATCTTGATCCAGGCGTTTGGAGGAGCGATGGCGGCGAGTGCGGAGGAGACGGTCGATGCGGATAAGGGGGCGAAGGTGATGGTGATCGGGGTCATTTGGCAGGTGAGTCCCTCGTTCTTCACCCCTCTCTCTCTTCGGGCACGCACTGACGCAATGCGATCTGTTTCACTCGCTTCGCTCGCTACCAGATGGTCGTCATGCTCGCCTACACCCTCCTCCTCATCGAGTTCACCCTCCGCTACCTCCGCAAGTCCTCCGTCCGAACCCTCCACCCCTTCGCCTGGACCCGCGCCGCTCGAGCCCGCATCGCCGAGGAAGCCTACAAGGCTACCGCCACCCCGCCGCAACTGACGTTCAAGGAGGAGCGGGGAGCGAAATGGATGTTGGGTGCTGTGGCCGGGTCGACGGGGTTGATCTTTGTGAGGAGCATCTATAGGACGGTGGAGTTGCTGGATGGGTGGACGGGACCGTTGATCTCGAACCAGGCGTTGTTCAACTGGTTGGATGGGGTGCCGATCGTACGTCCTTTGCTTTCCTCCCCCATCTCTCGCACCGGTGTTCCAGCGCACTGACGAGCCCTCCTCTTGATGTGCCAGGTCCTCTCCCTCATCCTCCTCAACTTCATCCACCCAATGTTCTTCCTCCACAAGTCGGCCGCCCCATCTGCAACCCAGACAAAGATCTCGTCCCCGATGACGATGGAGAACGACTCGATGGTTTACCAGGCGCACTACGCTACGACGTCGAGTCAGAACAGGGAGCAGCAGCAGGAGTGGCAGCAGCCGCAGCAGTACCAGCCTCAGCAGCAGCAGCAGTCCCAGTACCAGCCGCATCAGCAGGGAAGGGGACGTGAGCCGGTTGGATCGGGCTACTGGTAGTCTCTGTTTGACGCGTCGGTCCTTTGAAGGGAGCGCTGGTTCGCTCGTTCGTTTTTATTGTAGTGCTATAATTTATGCTCGTCTCTCTACCATCCCACCTGTCGTGCCAGTCGAAAGTAACGTGGTCGATTGAGCTGACGCGTAACCCTTCCGAGACAGGACAGGGGCTGTCAGGAACGCGTCGCACCAACCCAACCCTCGATTTCCTGCTCGTCACGCGCCAACATCCACCCTCCCCTCGCATCGCCGACAGACATGTCCTTCCGCCTCTTCTCCTCGTCGTTCGATGCCCTGCTGCTGATGACGGTCGTGTACCCTCTTGCTGGTTGTGCTGTGCCGGTGTGTGCTGTCGGGAAGACCGTGGAGGGATGGGTGAGTGGCGAGCTCGCTCACTCTCGAAGGAAGACGTGAGAAGTTGGGCTCTCGAGAGCTGACTGAGCTCTGTTCGGTGTTGGTGTGAGAGCAGTTCATGCATCGAACCGAAGCTGAGGTGCAGACTGGAGACGTGGGTGGAGAGAAGCACCAGCACCAGCACCAGGTCCGTCCCCCCTAGTCAGCGCGCGAGAGCTTATATCGAGCTCACCCACCCCTTCGCCTCCCGTCCCCTCCTCTTGCGGGCGACAGCAGACCTCCACCACCACCACCACCTCGTGCCTCTCGCTCCACTCTGTCCCCGAGGAGGACGAAGGCTCGTTTGACGAGGACGGGGACGGGGACGACACGTTGCTGACCATCCAGGGCCAGGAACATGAGCACGACGAGCCTGGAGGAGGCGTCCAGCTGAGGCTGTATAACGAGCAAGGGGAGGAAGGAGAGGTGAGGATGGGGTATGAGCATGAGTGTGGGGGTGATGGACTGGGGAGGGAGGGGTGGGGAGATTCGGTGAGTTCCAGGGGTGGTCAGGCACCCGAGGAGATGAGCGGGAGGGCTGACCTAGGGTTTTGTGATGCGTGGGGGTGGGGAAGTTTACGAGCGAGTTTAGCAAGGTCCGTCATTCTTGTTTAGAGAGACTGCCTCGCCCTTCATGCTGCCTCTGCTGACGAGTGGTGTTTTGGACCCGCGACGGACAGAACTACTCGACCGCCACCTCGCCGGCCTCGACGCTGCCGTCCCACTTCCGGCAGCATCCGGCCCATCCGTCGGTCCAGAGTCTGTTCCAGACCTTCCCGCCTGTGAGGGTGGACTCGCCGTTCCCGTCGGATGGCGAGGATGAGGATGGTGCGAGATCCGGATCGGCGGTACGTCTCCGTCCCTCTCACTCGACCACCCCGCGCACGCTGATCCATCTTTGTCTGGACGACAGACCCCCTCCGCCCACACTCGAGAGATCTCGACCGCCTCCCAGGCGACATCGACGAACAGTGCGTCCTCCCCTCTGCCTTCCTCCCTCTCTGCGTCGGCTCTGGCGGGCGTACTGTTTGGTAGCGCGGGACGAAGAGGGACGACCGCATACACGCCGTTCCAGTCGTTGTCGTTCCATCGGCCGACGACGCCGACGGTGCGAGTGGATGTGGCGAGGATGTTCGACAACGAGGTGGCTGACGATGATGGTGGCGATGTTGACGGTGATGGGGCGGACCGGTCGGCGGACTCGATAGATCGATCGGAAGGTGCGTGGGCGCGGACGCAGAAGGGGACGGGGCCGAGAGAGCGAGCATGCTGACACTTGTTTCTTCGGATGCAACCAGTATCGACGTCTGAGGAGGAAGGAGGAGACAGGGGTCAGCAGGTTGCCGTCGTCCCGCTCAACACCGAGCCGAGCTCGCTGGAGCGTACGTCCGCCACCGGTTTCCTGCTCTCTTCCACCCGATCATCCTGACTTACTGAACTGCTTTTCCGGGCTCGTAGATCCCTCGACTCCTTATCCTTTCGGCGACACCCCATCCCCCTCGCCCTCGACGATCGTGAACCCGAACCCTCTGGTGTCGAGCGCGTTCACGTTTCGATCTCCGCTCGATGGGCGGAACCCGCCTGGGGAGTGGAGGCGCCAGGAGGCTGGTCTAATCACGCCCAGGGCTTGTGAGTCGTCCGTTCTTCCGTCGCGTCCGGAGCGAGAGTGCGCAGTGCTGACGGACTTGGTATGGTGTGGGTTCGGGCGAGACAGCTCCGGCGATCAGGCTGCACCCCGACTGGAAGGAACCCGACGACGACGAGGATGGAGTCGAGAAGGACGTGAGGTTTGATCCGATGGTCGGGGTGATTGGAGGAGCTAAGAGGGAGAGGGAGAACTCGGACCAGGTCAGTCAATCTGTTCTCTCTTCCTCCTTCATCTACACGCCGGACTGACCTGTGCGCTCCCTCCTCTTCATCCTTCGCAGTCCCTCCCCTCCCCACCAGACTCACACTCCACCTCCCCGCACACCGAACTCTCCACCTCCCAGATCCAGACCCTCACCTCGCACTCGCTTCTAACCCCTTCTCACCACCCCTCCCGAGCAGGCTCGACGACGTCAACGACCGCCGTCGTCGACGACGCCGAGACCGGATCGGGGAGGTTCGACGACTTTCGAGTGGGTGGTGAGGGAGCGGACGAGGCTGGGCTGGGGGTGGGGGTCGGGATGATCGACTCGTCGCCTCAGTCGAGTCCTGAGGGGAAGAAGAACAAGAACAAGAACAGGAACAGAAATAGGAACAAGAAGGAGAAGGCCGCTGAAGCGGCGCAGGCGACGAGTGTCGGTGGACTGGTGGAGAGTCGATCTCTGAGGGATGGGTTGCGATCGGACGTGAGTCCCCTACAACCCCCTCCCGTCTTGCGCTTCCGGGGAAAGGGAGGGTGACTGACTTTGGTTCTGGTATTGATGGCAACGACAGCGACCCATCTCCACCCTCTCCACCTCCTCGACCCACGCCCACCTCGGCTCCCCCCAGTTCCCCTGCTTCCTCCCCTCGTCGCACTCCCGACCGTCTCTCGCCCCGCACAACGACGAGCCTGGGTCGGCGGTGTCGACGCTGCGACTCACACCCGAGGAAGTTGCGGAGTTGGTGGTTGAGGTGGAGGAGGAGATGGCTGCTGGGGAGGAGGGCGGGCATGCGAAAGAAGGAAGCGGCTCCACCATCGGGACGGGCGAGGGAACGACGACCACGACCGGCGGGTCAAGCCCGGAGAGGAAGCTGACGGCACAGCAGAAGAAGAACCACAAGAAGAGCGTGAAGGCGAAGGAGAAGAGGAGGGCGGCGAGGATGGCTGAGGTTGGGGTCGGGGCGGTCGCTTGAGCAGGTAGGGTGGTGGGGAGTGTCTTGGTCTCGTTTTTGGTTTGGATGGGTTCCCCTCCTTTTGACTGTACTTGGTTCGACGTGTCGTGGCTGTAGATACACAAAGCATTCAGCACCTCCCTTTCTTCTCTGGTCTCTCTTACGATGACGCTTTCGACTCCTTGCGCGATGGTGAGAGGGACGAGTGAAGAAAAGGCGCATGCGATTAAGCTGTAGTTGTGGTTGTGGTTGCAGGTGCGGTCGTGGTCGTGGTCGTGGCCTTCTTCTTTGCCTCCTCCTTGGCGAGGATCGAGTCGAGTTTGGCCTGGGCGGCGTTGACGGACTTGATGCGTTTCTGGCGACCTACGGCGAGGGAGATCAAAGGATAGAGTGTCAGCACATCGCCCCGTATGCGTTTCCCTTCCCGGCAGCACCGCTACCATTCCCATCGTCCCATCGACCCCCAAACCACCCCAGCCCACCCAAAACCATCTTTCCGCAAACAAGGTGAGATGATAAAACGACTCACGTCCCCTGCCCTTCCCCCGCTTGCCCTCCTCTCCGACTCCTTTGCTCAACACGCCCTCGAGCCGCTTCTTCTCCTTGATCAGCTCCTCGGCCCGCGCACGCTCCTTCTTCTTGTCTCGTTTGCGGAGGAACGGAGCGAGGGAGGATTTGAGCAGGGTCCCGTACGAGAGGGTGAAGGTTGGGAGGGAGGAGGGGGAGACCTATCGGCGGGGGCGGGGGGCGCACGGCGGTGGACGAGTAGGGGCATAAGCGGGCGGAAAGACGAAACGAGCAAGAGTATCAGTCGCTGGAGTGACAAGAGTGGGGTTTAGACGTAGAGGGGGACGTTACCTGTGTGCTGAACTTTGTGTCCTTGCCGTCGGTCGCCTTGATCACGCAAGGGTACTCTGTCGAGGACGAGCTCGACCCAGCATCCACCATGTCCACGTCGTTCGCAGCAGACTCCTCCTCTTCTTCACTCGATTGAGGAACGTAGGTCACTATCGTGCGGCAGCCGTCAGGCCGAGCGGGACAGGTGAAGATGAGAGAAAGGGAGACATGCGTGAGCTCGGACACTTTGAGCTCGAGGTCGTGTGCGTGTCGAATGAAGGGGAAGGGTGTACGTACGACGCTTGTGTGTGATCCATACTGAGCCTTGGGTTTTGGATGAGTTGAGGAGGGTTTGAAGACGGGTGAGGAACTGGGAGGAGGATCCAGAGGTGGATGCAGGCGGGGAGGGGAGGAAAGGTGAGCTCGGGAAGGGATGAGATGCGTGAATCGTAGACTGGGACGGCTGGACTGACCTCCTCATTGGATACGATCTCGGACGGCATGAGGGATCAGAGTAGCGATGGGAAGGCTCAGGGGTCAGGTTGCAGTGGATAAGGTTGTCGGCGTTGGGGAGTCAGCGGGCGGGACCAGAGAAGGAGAGGGGAGGGTGAGCTCGATTCGACCGTCGGAGCCGCCCTTGCGTCCATCCGCCAACGACGACAACCTCACCCGTCCAGGACAGACAACAAGGACAGCTCGCAGACTCGGATAGGTCAACACGTCTCTTTAGGAGGCAACATCGACCTGTTTAGTGTCATCTGGAGCCCAGTGAACGGCCATCAGCCGTCTGCGTCCGCCGACTGGATCCCCCACCTCCGCCGGTTGCCATCACCTCGCGCCGACCATGGCTCTCGACCCGATTGACGAGTGGACAGATGGCGACGATGAGAAGGATACCGAGGAGGACAACGGAACGGGAGACTACTTTGTCGGTAAGGCTGTCGTCTGACGCTCGTGTGGGATCCGGTCCGTCTCGACAGGAGAGGAGAGTCGAGCTCACCATCCATGTTCCTTCCTACCTCCGGGCTCTGCTCTGACCTGACTCTTGGACCTACGCGTCACCCTGCTTCCCTCCAGACTGGATCGAACAAGCTACTTGGAGAGCCGATGAGAAGCAGTGGGTGCGTGAACCAGCATAGTCATGTCGAGCTCGGTCGCACACGTCCGCGGCAGCACCAAAGCAGCTCAGCTGACCGCTTGCCACTCCTCTGACTTCACTCTCTCGACACGCTCAGCGCTATGCCGTCAAAGTCAGTGTGCATGCAGTAGTACAAGGGATCGGACCGCCTGCTGTTACTGACCCAGTCCGTCTGTACTCGCCAGTGGTCCGGATACAAGAGGAACGCCAACTCGTCGGTCCCTTGCCCTGCCCTCACCCCTTTCTGGCATCGCTGATGACCTCCCTTCAAAAATCAGGTTCGAACCGCTGGGGATGTTCACGCTGACGACCGAGATGTAACGTCCTGGGTTTGCGTTCAGGTCGAGAATTGTTACTCATGTCGTTGATCCCGTTCTGTGCAGGCCGCATGCGTTCTGGCGCGAGCTCAACATGACCTTCGAACCCAAGCCAAGAAAGGGGGAAACGCCAGACGCCTATGTGACTCCTCCGGGCCTGCTGAGTGAGTCGTCTGCAGGGCGAGACTGGCGGCCCAACGAGCCCACCTGACTTACTTCTGCTCCAATCGTGATCACAGGGCAATGGATGGCTCACGCTCGTACGGACCGAGTCGAACGCATCGCCAGAGAGCGGGAACAGGCACAGATCGACCGGCAAGCACGTGAGCAGAAAGCTCTGAGCAAGAAGAAGAAAGTCGCAGTGAAGGTCAGTCGTCTTTCCCCCTAATTCACTCGATCAAGCGCCGATCGAGGCGAAAGCGAGCTGACTGTCTTTCACGGTCTCGCTGACTCGTACAGGTTGAGCGCACCTCAAAGCCTCCTCCTTCGAAACCTCGCTCGCTCCCTCCACCTCCCCGCCCTGTGCAGAACATTATCCCCGTCTCGGACAGCGACTCGTCCTCAGCCTCGTCCGACGACGACACGCCTATCGCCCGTCCACTGCCGCCTAAGCCGACGCCTGTAGTCAAGCAAGAGTCGTACCAGAACGGAAGCAGCAGCACCAGCAACGGCTATGGTCAGAGCAGCGTCAAGGGGAAGGAGAAGGAGATCCGTTCCGGCCAGAGCGCTGTCAAGAAGGCGGCCGTCAAGAAACCTCATTACTCAGGTCCGTCTGATTGGCCCTCTACAGCTCAAGCGTCTGTCTGCCAGAATGCTGAACGCTCTTTCTTTCTTTGTCGTCCTCCAACAGGGACTGATGATTCGTTGGACGACGAGCGAGCTCGCAAGAAGATGAAGGCGTCGCAGCCTCCAAGACGTACGTCGAGATGCTTTTGTACGACGGGCTCCCTCTGGTCTGACCAGCACCAACCTTTATCCTCTGTCGCAGCCAAACCCAAGGCCAACATCAGTCGCCCTTCCACCTCTTCTTCCACGTCCACGCCGAGACCAGCTCCCGCCTACACGTCAGCCTCCGCGCCAACCTCGTCTCAGCAGGTTCCTCCACCCACGAAGCGACCTCTTTCCGAGAGCCACAGCCCGCCTCCTCGACACGCACCTCCAGTGCCGGAACCCGCCGCTGCCGCTGCTCCTCGACCGCGACCGGTGGCGAGGGTCAACGCCAACTCCAAACCGGCGTCAAAAGCCAAGAGCACCGAGTCGCAGTCCTCTGGGTTGAGCTCTCGCGAGTGTCGGGAGCTGTTTCAGCAAAAGGAGAAGGAGAGAAAGCGTGCAGAGATGGAGGCAAAGAGGCTGCCGAGCTCGTCGAGGAGCGGCACGCCAGAGGTCACCAAGAAGCAGAAGAAGGACTACTGGGGGCTGGGCGACAAGTCAGGGTCGAACGGGGACCGAGCGAGTGGGACAGAGGAGCCGGATGTCAAGCCGCCCAAGTCAAAGCTGAACGGGGGGGACTACACCGAGTCAGCATCGTTTGACGAGTAAGCGGAGTCCGCCACTTCAGCTGAGCTGACCGCGCTTTCCGATACCATTCGCTTTGCAGCTCGAAGCCTCGTTCGTCGTCGGTCGCGTCTACATCCCAGAACCAGATCCCGAAGAAGCCGCGCACGACCGTCTCGCTCAATCTCGGCCCGAACCCGAAGTCGAAACACCCTACGATCTCGACCTCAACCGCGTTCCCGCTCGGTCTGGTCGACCTGACCGACATCACCGAGCCTTCGACATCCGTCGCGCTTCCCGCTGGGGGCGAACCCTCTACGCTCAAAGCCCTGCTCGGCGAGCGGGAAGGCATGCGCAGGGAGCCCGAGGTCTTTCTCGAACAGACGTACAACATCTGGCAGGCTGTGACGGTGCTCAGTAGCATCGTTCAGTCGGACGGCGGCGGCGGAGTCGTACAGTTTTGTCGGGTCGAGGCGGCTGTCAAGGGCGATGCCGAAGACAGGTCAAAGAGGGAGAAGGACTTCAAGAACATGGCCTACTGGCTCGAGGAGAGCTGCGTCGGAGGATCAGTGAGTTGTCCAGAGGAACAAAGCTTCCCGTACCCACGCTGACCTTGCACCCTTGACTGTATCTCGAAGATCTCCCTTGCCTATCTCGCGCAGACCCCGTACTCGCTCATTGTGATCCCTCGGTATTCGCCCATCTGCGAGGAGCTTGGTGTACCGCCCTCTCTCCGGGACGCGTGCAGGCCTCACAAGGAGAGCTTGATCGGGGCGCTCGTGATCCTGCCCCGACCAACCCTGCCGATGCCCAGCAGGCAGTCTGTCGAGGTCTTTGCGAACAAGGTCGTGCTGGACTACCATCGTCAGTCCGAGCCCACTCGCTCGCAGTTGTACTTTCAGGGCTGACCGGACGTTCTTCGTGCGTTGCAGTCAACTCGTACCCGATCAGTCTCTCGTTCATCAACGAGCTTCGCCTCCTAGCGCCCTCCGCTGGGATCGCCATCTTTGCGCCTCGAACGTGGGAATCCCTCCCTGGGATCGCGCATCTGCAGGAGATTCTCACGAAGCAGCCCGAGGGAGGACTCCTCCACGGAGCTGCCCACGTCGTCACCATCCCATCCGAAGATGCAGACGAGGCCGAGCTGCGACACTTCATGCCTCAGGTGGTCCTCTGCCACAACGCGATGAGTCTGTACGCCCTCCCGAATCTGGCTGAGCTGCGAAAGAGGCCGGACACAAAGTTCTACAGCTTCGGACCTGCGAAAGACATCTATCGTGAGCACGCAAAATTGCCTCTGATCGAGTCGTCGACGATTTGAACTTCATCTGACCTTCTTCTTTCCGGCGCGCGTCTCCTTGCAGTGCCGGAGAACAAGACGTCGTTCCGCGAGTTCGGGTTGGGCGAGGCCGTGCAGATCACCTTGACGCCTTCGGTGCTGCTGGACGAACCCGGACCAGTCAAGAAGGAGCTCGTGAGTCTTTAAAGCACCAGATACTCTGCTTGGACCGTGACCGACGATGTCATTCGCCCTGGACAGATCCCGCTTCTCAAGGCCGCCGCTTCCGCGTACAAGCTCGTCCTTCATCCTTCGACGCTCTCTTACGTCAACGCAGAGTGCAGCAACGACTGGTCAGTATCAGAGCCTTCTCGTTAGTCTTCAAAACAGGCGCCGACGCTGATCGTCATTCCTCACTTTACCAGCGCGCCCCAAAGCAACATGTCCCTGTCGACGCTGATGGCCGGATGCCGAACAGGCTCGCTTCCGTCCGCGCCCTTTGACCTGGATGCAATCGAACCGTCAGTCGGACCTGCTATGCCCGTGGTCGGATCTGCTGCTGATTGGTCCATCACTCTTCGCTCGCCAGTCTGAACCCGACACATGATCCAGACCTGTTCGACCGGAACGCAGACTTTGGCGACTCCATCGACACGGCCGCCACCTACCCAGACCTCGTGAAAGAGTGTCAGACCTACTGCGAGCGGGACGGCAGTGTCCAGCCAGGATCTGAAGGCGAGATCACTCTCGAGCGAGCTGAGATGGACGTGATGAGGATGACGAGGTCGAACCTGTGAGTCGGCGTGCTCAAGTCGGTCGCTTTCAGAGACCTGCTCCTGATGATAGATCTGTACACCTTATTGCCAGTCGCCATCCCAAGATGATCGACAAGTACCGACGCTTCATCATCGTCGGGCCGACCAAGTCGGACTCTGACGAAGTCGAGGAACTCAGGCTCGGGGTCCGTCTGACCTCCGTCTCTTCCCTCTGAAGCTGCTGCTGACGCTCAACCTATGCTCTCCTCCTCTCCTAGGCCGAAAGCATGTCTCTCGAGGAGCTTCTCGTCGAGCTCAGGGGAAAGCAGGCCTTCTGATCTGCTCCGGGCTCCTTTCTTTCCACTCCCTCATACTCAGCCTCCTTCCTGGTCTTCACGTCTCCTTTACGCCCTTATGCCCCTTCTCTTACCTATCCCTACTTTGTTCCGTCCTCTCACGATGTCCACCGACCTCTTTTCTCCTTCTCGGCCGGGTGGATCCGAGCTGTCCGGCTGGCTGTCGCGTGGAGAGCGACGCCCCGGATCAGCCTCCACCTCTTCGGAAATCGAGAGCTCACATTCCCCCTTCGCTCTCTCCCGACCCCACTCGAGCTGTTGGTCTTTGTCGAGGAGCCATATGGCACCGGCGACCAACACACCCGACTCTGTCGGCGGTCATTGACCGATATAGATCGAGTCAGATCAGCCCAGACTTTTCCAACGATAGTGAGACGAGGGTAAGGACGAGCTCAACCACGACCGCCCAACGACTCATCCGCCTTCAGACTCTGAACAGACAGAGCTCGCGCCTGGCTGACTTGCTAGAACTATGGGTGAGTTGCTTCGTACTTTACAGCTATCCTACATCAGCCTGAGCTGACCTCTGCTGTCTGTGCTCGTCAGCTTCGCTCATCACGGGTGAGTCGCCTCCTACCTCGCGTTCCGCTCCGACCGTCTTCCCTCCGAAGCTCACCCTTCCTACCACCCTCCCTCCATCCTCCCTTCACCCCATCAGACTTCAACACCGCTCCCGGACCTGGTATCGACGATCGTGGCGTCCTCGCACCTCCTACGCTCACCAACCTGCCCGAGACGGACCACCGCCCTCACCACCCCCTCTCCTCCGCCGAGCTCGAGCTCTCCGACAAGCAAAAGTCAGAGGGCAAGTCGGCCGAGTCTTCCCTCGCCGTTCGAGAAGCCGAAGAGGAGTACGCAAACCACGGGGACGGCCGACTTCCGACCGAGGAGGAGAAGAAGACGCTTCGGCTCGTCTCCGGCTTCGTCCCCTGGACCGCCTTCATCATCTGCCTCGTCGAGTTTGCCGAACGGGCTTCCTACTACGGATGCAGCGGGGTTTTTTACAATAGCTCGTCCAATCTACCAACTAAAGAAGCCAGTTGTCGAGACTAACAACCCTGGGTGTCTTCTGTTTCCCCCTCACAGTGATCAACTTCCCCCTCCCCGACGGTGGAAACGGAGCTGGTGCGCCCGCAAAGGGCACGCAGGACACGGCCGGAGCGTTGGGGATGGGTCTCCAGGCGAGCACGGCGTTGACGACGACGTTTACGTTCCTGGCGTACACGATCCCGATCATGGGTGCGATTGTGTCGGATACCAAGTGGGGGAGGTTCAAGACGATTGCGGTCGGGACGGCGGTCGGGGCGGTTGCGCATGTCATCTTGGTGATTGGGGCGATCCCGAGTGTGTTGCAGGCAGGCAACGGAAAGGCGCCGTTCCTGATTGGGTTGATCGTGCTGGCGTTTGCGTCTGGGTTCATTGTGAGTTGTCTCTTGTTTCTGGTTTCTTGTCGAGGGGCGGTGGGCGACTGACGTGTCCGTCCGCATCGTTCTTTTCACGCGTCCAGAAACCGTCGGTGTCGCCTTTGCTCGCCGATCAGAGTCCGGTGCACCGACAGGAGATCAAGACGCTGCCGAGCGGAGAGGTCGTCATCGTCGATCCTGGACAGACTGTCCAGTCGATGATGATGAACTTTTACTGGGCCATCAACGTCGGATCGCTTCTCCAGCTCGCTACCACCTACAGTGAAAAGGACATCGGATACTGGCTCGCGTACCTCGTCCGTGAGTGCAGCCCCCCCTTCTCTTCCCGCATTTGGAGATTGATCTCTTTGTCCTTTCGGTCTACAGCGGGAATCATCTACATGCTCGTGCCCCTCGCCCTCTGGTACGTGTACAGCAAGCTCGTCCTCTACCCTCCCCAAGGAACCGTCATCGTCGACGCCGGCCGAGTCCTCGGGATCGCCATCCGCAAGCGAAGCTGGGACGCCGCCAAGCCGTCCGTCATCGAGGCCATGCCAGAGGAGAAGCGACCGTCAAAGCACTACAACCAGTGGGACGACGAGTTTATCGGAGAGCTCAAGGTCGCCCTCAAGGCGTGCAAGCTGTTCTTGTTCTTTGTCGTGTTCAACATTGCGGACGCGGGACTCAACTCGATCCTGACGAGCATGGCCGCGAGCATGACGACCAACGGAGCACCGAACGATCTGTGGGTCCATCCTTTCCAACTGAGGTTAGACTAGAATGAAGGGACTGGCGTGGCAAGGGACTGAGAAGAGGAGACAGGGGCAGGGAAGGGAAGACCGACCGAGCCTACGATCTGACGACACACCTTCCGCTCCTTCTCCTTTCGCAGACTGCTCAACTTCAACAGCATCACCATCATCGTCGTCGTTCCTGTGCTTAACTACCTCATATATCCTGCCCTGCGGAAGCACAACATCAACTTCTCGCCCATCAAGCGGATCACGTTCGGCTTCATCCTCGCTGGACTCGGCATGGTCGCTAGCGCCATCCTCCAGTGGCAGGTCTACGTCACGTCTCCCTGCGGCTACTTTGCCTCCAACACCTGCAAAGTAGGCACGGGGGTGTCTCCTATCTCGGTCTGGGCCCAGGTATGTCTCAAACATATCACTCTTCCCTCGACATACCGCCAAACGAAACTGACGCCCTGCCTTCCACTCCCGCGCAGATCCCGCTCTTTGTCCTTCCCGCCGCCGGAGAGGTCTTCGCCAACGTGTCCTCGTACGAGCTGGCGTACACGCTTGCGCCCGCGCGAATGAAGGGCATGGTCAGCGCGATCAATCTGTTCATGAGCGCGTTGTCGAGTGCCATCATCCTCATCATCTCGCCGGCTGTGAGTCTTCTGTCACCCGTACTTCACGATCTTCCCTTTCGCAGCACGTACTGACTCGCGTCCCATTCGACTCTCCAGATGGTCGACCCCAACCTCATCTGGCCCTTCGTCGGTATCGGGTGAGTCCTCTCTCCCCCCCTTCAGCGCCGTACCTTCTTCACCCGCTGATCTTCTACTCTCCTTGCGCTTGATAGAATCGCCACCTTTATCTCCGCCGGCTGCATCTACTTCTTCTTCTCTGACCTGGACGACGCCGTCAACGAGGTCGAGCGGGAGGACGACGGGGTGTTTACGCCCGAGCAGAGGCGGAGGGAGCAGCAGGAGAGGGCCGAGAAGGTCGAGACGGGGACGGTCGCTTAGATCTAGCAGGCGGCGAGAGAGAGAGGGAAATGTATCAATCACTACTTACTTACCTACGACCTGACGTCGGCTATGCAAGAGACTGCGAGAAAGTCGCGGCTGACTTTTGACTTTGACCTCCTTGCGGCGGTGTCCAAATCCGCTCCGCCTCCTTGCCGGTTGATCTTCACCCCTATCCACCATCTTATCCTCTTCTGCGGACCCACCCCATCTCCAACACATCCACATCTGCACGCGAAGACATCCACCCCGTCGTCTCTCGCTCAAACATCTGTCCCCCTTGATGACTGTTTGCTTGGTCGCGGTCAATCAACTCGATGATGCCCCTCACTTCTGAGCCCTCCAAAGGTCGTGTGCCCCTCGCAGCTCAAGGGTGAGGCTGTGAATAGGCCTACGAGGCTACGATAGCGCGACTTTCTTCTTTCGCACTCCAAACGATCATCACCTCGACAGTCGCTCCACTTGATCTCGCTGTACTGGATAGGACAGGATCGATCTGGTATCGACCCTCACCGCACGACCTCACCTCAGCCCTCGCACCCTCCTTTGTCACCCCCTCCCGCCGATCCGAGCCCGCAGGATCACCTAGACTAGGCTAGGTCATGCTCCTCCCCTCGCTCTCGCAGCTCGTCAGCCTCACCTACCGCCGCCTGGTCATCCTCGTCGCGCTCACCCTCGCGTCCGTCGTTGTTCTCGTGCACGTCACTCTCTCACCGACTTCGTCAAGCTCGCTCGCCTCGCCCACCTCTTCTGTGACATCGACAGACTGGGACTGGGACTGGTCTACTTCCGCGGACGTTGCTGAAGAGGGGGAGAACGAGAGGGAGAGGGTCGAGGGCGAGGGTGAGCTCGGAGGAGGGCTGTACCGGGAGTTTGAGCTTCGGCCTTGGGACGAGGTCCACAAGGAGAGGACCGGGTTCAGGGAGGTAGAGATATTGGGGGACGAGTGTTTGGAGAGCTGTGAGTCCGTCATACTATCTCCAGACTGCTTCGCTTGGGCTAGCATGGAAAGGGAAGAGGGGAAGGAGGCAGGGGAGGGAAGACCGAGCTCAACATCGGCCGCGACCCCTGGCCGCAATCGCTCGTGTGACCGAGCCTCCTCCCGCGGTCGAAGGAGCTGCGGCTCCAGGCTTACCGCTAGACTCATCTCGAGTCTCGCTCGATATAATTCGTCCGGTCTGACACATCTTGTATCCTTTGCTCCACTTCGCAGGGCTCGCCCAAGGCATCCCCTGTTCCCCTTCGACCTCGGACCCAGCCCCTCCTCCACCCGCCTTCGACGTCCTCTGGACCTGGGGCAACGGCTCCGACCCGCTATGGCTTCCTCTTATCCATCACTTCCTCGCCATCACACCTTTCAACCCCGCCCCGCCTGCCGCCCGGCACTACCGCTCAAACAAGGACGAGCTGCGACACTCGGTCCGGTCCGTGATGGACCGTATGGAGCCCAAGCCGAGGAGGATGCATCTCGTGCTTGGAGACTGGGAGGCTGAGGAAGGAGAGGGACGGGTGGGGCAGATGCCTGGATGGCTGGACTGTAGTAAGGGCGTGGCAAAGGATGGGAGGGTGTTAGGTCTGGAGGGCGAGACCACAGAGATCTTTGTCCATCATCACAGCGAGATCTTTCTCCGCGGATCAGGAGGAGAGGAAGAGCAGAGGAACCACACGAGGGATGCGGTGCCGACGTACAACTCGTCAGTCCCCTGTCCTCCCCTCCCTTTCCTTGCTTCGCGCCGCTCACCGTCCCCTCATCTCCTTCCTATCGCACAGCTTCGCCATCGAGTCAAACCTTCACTCCATTCCCAACCTCTCCTCGGTCATCCTCTACATGCAAGACGACTTCTTCCTCCTCAAAAAACACACGCCCGCCGACTTCTCCTCCCCCCTCCTCGGCCCCGTCCTCCGCCTCAACTCCCCGAAATCATACACCATCCCCGCCTTCCGCTATCCCGCTCCAGGATGTGAGCACGAATGGGGGTCCCTTTTACGTTCAGCATGGCTCCTCTCGGAACGCTTCGCAAAGAAGCCGAGGGGCCATCTTGTCCACGTGGCGAAGAGCTTGTCGCACCCGATGTTGCTGGAGACCGACGTCATCTGGTCGGACGAGTTCGATCGGGCGAGCGAGAGGAGGTTCAGAGAGACGCAGATACCTGGGGTGAAGACGGGGGATCTGAACACGAGTTGGTTGAGCACGATGCTGTTGATCGAGCGGGCAAGAGAGAGCATGCTGTTTGTTTGGGTGGTGACGCGGATGGGTGGGGCAGAGGGGGTTTGGGGAAAGGAGCAGAGGGAGGAGTTGAGGAGGGTGTTGGGGCTGGGAGAAAGGGAGATGGGGGTGGCGGAGAATGGGACGGAGGTGGGGAGGAGGGAGAAGCCGGCGGAGGAGGTTGTGCAGGTCAAGCAGATCAGGAGGGAGACTCTGGATGAGGACAGGATGGCGAGTGCTTTCGAGCATGCTGGGATGGAAGGGCCGAGTGCGAGCAAGTACTACTGGTGTGAGTCTCGACTTCACTCCCTCTTCGCCTCCCCATCTTGGCTCGACGCTGACTTCCCCCGGTTTTGCATCTCCTCATCACAGCGAGCCTTGACGGCCCTCTCCCCGGTATCGGCGGCCGTCGCAAGTCCTCTTGCGAGCTCAAGATGACCACCTGCTTCGGACCCTGGTGGAACGACGAGAACGGCATCTTCTCCGCCGAAGAGATGTTCAAGCGGCTCGCCTTCGGAGGGGACGGATCCTGCGGGGACTGTCGTACGTCCTGTGTTGCATGCTCTGCTTCCTTCACTTCGCATTGACTAACCCATCTCATCTGCCGCGCGCCAACCAGTCCTCACCGCCCTCCTCACCGCCTCCGGACCCACCGGTCTCTCCGCCCTCCTTCCACCCGCGGACACACCCCTGTACACCCTCCCCACCCACCACGTCTCCACTCCACCGACCTACTCCCAAACACACGACCTCCAACCCCACATGCCTCTGACTACCGATTGGCGCGAGACCTCCTTCTCCCTCCCCTCCCTCATCGGGCTCACCAACCCCTCTTCCCCATCCACACCCATCAACCTCCGCTCCTTCGCGCTCAAGCTGATCGCGCGCTATCAGTGGGTCTCAACCGACTCCAAAGCCCTCTTCTCCATGATCCAAGCGCCAGCCGATTTCGGTCGACTCGTCGAAGAAGTCGAGCGCGAATCGAGAAAAGAGGTCGGGTTGGGTGGACTGGTGAGTCTAGCGACGAACGATGATATTCTGGAGGAGTGGGAGGGGGTGTTGAGTCCTATGGTGAGGGCTTGGTATGGGGTGAAGTTCGGGGTGAGGGGGTGGTGGGAGAGGGAGGGGATTTAGGGTCCGCGTTTGTTTCTTGGTTTTTCGTTACACACTGTATCCATTTCTCATGTTCGCTTTCGCTCGCGTTTAGGTTCGGAAATAAGGGTTGCATACATCGGAGAGATCGCTCACCATCGGTCTCCGAGGTGACCTAGCTACTGCGTCGCCCTCGACCTGCCGGACGACTTGACCTCCCACTTCAGGCAGCTCGGGACCTCCACTGCACACTCGTCGATCAGGTCTTGAAGCTCCTTCCCGAGCTCCTCGGTCCGGACGACGACGGTGAAGGACTTGACGTTGATCATGGGGTCGTTCGGGTGGAGGAGCAGCTCGAGAAGGTTGGGGTGATCCCAGCATGGCAGAGTATCGTGATGCGACAGATCCCAGACCATCGTGAGGTTCTCCGGCTCCTTGAGGTAGCTGACTCGGGCCCACAGAATGTTGTAGAGCAGGTAGGGTGCAGCGGCTGACTCCTCGTCCCACGGCTCGAGGGAGGTCAAGAGTCGGATGTTCTTGAGCCTGACTTCTCGCAGTCGCCTCCACCGACAGATGGCATCCGCCGCGCCCTCCGAGATGACGTGAGCCCTTTCTTGAAGAGGACCAGTGTCAAAGGCAACAACGAGCTTTGACGGGTCCACTAGATCGAGAAAAGCTCGCGCTGTCTCTGGAAGCAGATCGACGGTCCCGTACTCTCTGGAGAGTGGAATTGGGGCTCTGATGACGATGGTTAAGACGTCGAGCTGGAGCGTTCGTCGTTCGTAGATGGGTTCCGCGTCTGGTTCCGTGATGGGCACGCGGGACTCGTCGAACGTCTGGTGGAAGGGGAGTCTGTCGAGCGAGCCGGCGTCCAGCTCGAGGGACCGTACGTGTTTGAAGCTTCGTCCGCTGTCCAGTCGGGACGACCTCGGAGCGATCTGCAGGAAAAAGGGTGAATCGAGCGATCAGTGGTCAGTCACGACACCTTGGCATTTGCTGTCAGGAAGGGAGTGCAGGAGACCAACTCACGAGGTTAGGCGTCCCGAAGATCTTTCTGAGCCTGTCTCCAGTGCGGACTTCAATCCTTTTCAGGATGGCGGGCATGAACAGCTCGAAGCATGCCAGACTGGCTCTGGCGACACGCGCGATGTCTTCCGGATCGGCGAGCGCGACGATGGCCAGGAAGAGCTCGAGCGGGAACGCGTGTCGGAACGGCTGGACGTTGTAGTACTCTAGGTAATCATCCCTGCTCGACCGATAAGAACCTCGGTAGCTGTCGTAACTGCGGTACCAAAAGTCGGATGTGACCTGAGCAGGAAGCTGATGACGCCAAATGCACACTAGCGTCAGACGATCACGAGTGACTGACGAGACGCGCGAGCGGTGTACGTACCTCCTGCCAGACCCACGTCTCCGGAGTTCCGATCACTTTGACGACACGACCGAGAGGCGATCCAGGGATAGCTTTCAGCCACCGAAGATCCTTGGACTGGAGCCAGATACCGTCTGGTTGGTAGAGGCTGCGCTGAGAGGCGAGT
This sequence comes from Mrakia hoshinonis, assembly GCA_036245725.1. NCBI lineage: Eukaryota > Fungi > Basidiomycota > Tremellomycetes > Cystofilobasidiales > Mrakiaceae > Mrakia > Mrakia hoshinonis. The sequence continues at coordinate 208,005 of BTPH01000001.1, forward strand.
CCTTCGAGTGCGAGAGCGGCGAGGCGAAGGGCACCCTTCTCTTTGGCGACGAGCTTCTCCTTCTCGGCCTCACGAGCCGCATCCCTCGCCTCGAGCTCACGGACTCGTCGCTGGAGGTCCTCGTACGTCGGGGAAGAGCTGGCGTCCATCGTGTGCGAGGTGGTGGAGGGTGGGACGATGTGGAGAGGGTCGACGTCGGAAGGCACTCGACGTGAGCTCCGCCGCGAGCTCAAACATCGCTGGCTCGCGTTTGCTTCCGCGTTCGTCGCCTTGCAGTTCTTACACCATCCAGAGCCTATGCAGCAGGCTCGCCCAGCGTGTCGATCTCCTACTAAGTGGTAGAGCGGTCATACTATATTGCTTCGGAACGTGCGTGACCTAAGCCGATAGAGCTCGCGCCTGATGCTCCACTCTCCGAGATGTCGTCGCGACGTGAAAGCATGTAGATAGCGCGAGGATAGAGAAGAAGAGGGAGCGAAGACGTGCAAGCGAACGTGACGGGGACAGTGAAAGGAGAGAGAGCATACAACGACGACACGAGCGAGCGAGCGGGAGTGTAGAAAAGCAAGCGCTATACGAAGTAGGACGGCACACCCTTGATCAAAGAAAGCAAAAGGGAACGTCAGTCTTGGGCTAGAGCATATCCAGCGCCGAGGGCAGTGTGGACGACGACTGACCTGCCGTCTTGACGCCGGGTTCCGCTCGTCCGTGTCGTTCTCCGGCGCTGCATCAAACGTCTTGAACTGTGTTGACCCGTTCTCTCCCACTTGCATGATCGAAGCCAGGTTTCCGCACCGGTAGCAGTAACTGCACAGATAACAAAGACAGATACGAGCGTCAGGTCGAAGCAAGGGCGACAGAGGAAAGAAGCGCGGCTCACTTTGGCGCAGACCAGACGGTGACGAGTTGGTTGTCGAACATGTGCTTGTACCCTTCTTGGACCAGTTGATGTGCTCGGGCAATCAGGGTCAGGTCGTTGAGGTGTGAGAACTGCGATGAAGGCGAACAGGAACAGGCCGTCAGCGGCCTTGCGAGACTGATCAAGTCAGATCTGCGCCTGACTCACTTCTTGTGTTACTTTCGCTCCAAACAGCCATCCTGCGCCACGTGGACTGACGGCCCACGTCTCAACGTCTGCAAGAATGAGAAGAAGAGGAGAGGAGACAAGAAAGGTCAGCTTCGGCCCAGACCCTTGTCATATCGCCCAGCAAGCAGAATCAAGACTCACCGTCCTAAAAGAGAAGGAGAGATGAGAATCGCGGGAGTCAGTATTCCGACCTCGTGTCCTGACGAGCGCGACCGATCCAAGTTGACTCACCGGATCACTCCACATGACATCGCAAAACGCTCCCTCATGCGGAATCTCCTGGGCTCTCGCTATCGTCCTGATCTGGTCGATCGTGCGAATATCTGGACTGAGTCCCCCGTGTACGCAGAGGACCTGTCCGTCGATGATGGCTCCTAAAGGGAGGTGGTCGAACACCTGGCAGCACGCCTTCCACACCGACGCGTTCCCGTACTTTTGCTGACACTCGTCGTAGAAGCCGTACACCTGACAGAAAGCGGAGTGAGTGAGCATATAGCGGGCCGCGTGCAAGAAAGAGAGTTGGACGGACCTGGGTGATCTGGCGAGACTCGTGGTTCCCACGGAGAAGGGTGATCCGGTCGGGATATCTGTAGAGAGCGGGACAGAGATACTACGAGGTCAGCGCTCTCTCGATGCAGAGAGATCCGGGTTTAAAGACCGAGACTGACGTTGCCTTGAGTGCGAGCAGCAACGACAGCGTCTCCAGCGAGCTGTACGACGCGGACGGACGAACGAGAGTGAGCTCAACGCAAGCTGAGCGTCGGGACCGGCCGATGCGCTACTCGTACAGCCAGGCAGCTCGGACCGAAAACACTCACTATAGTCCACGATCCACAAAATCCCCTATCCATCGCGCAAACCCCAGCCCAAGCCCAACAGTCCCACGTCAGCTTCGCTCCTCCTCGAGCTCACACCCTCAGGCTCCTCCTCGTTCCTGCCGCTGGACTGACCCATAAACACATAACTCGTCCCCGGGACCATCCCCCCTCTCCTCAACAGCTCTACGACATCCCAGAACTGTCCGTGGATGTCCCCGCACACGGTGACGGGCGACTGGACCGGCTGGACGTTGGACTCCTCGATCAGGATCGACCGGACTCGGTCGCAGAGGGATTTGATCCGGTGTTCGGGGAGATGCTGGCGAGACGAGCAGCGCGAGGGTCGATGAGCGAGGGGCGAGCGGTGAGGGGGCAAGGAGGGAAGGGCAGAGAGGACGAGAGAGGTCAGCTTGAGCTTGGGCGAGCTCGGCCGGAAGGAGGAAGAGGACGGACCCGGCATTTGAGGAGATACGAGATGGTCGGGTCTGTGGTGGTCAGAGGTTCTGGTGGGGCGGGCGCAGCTGGAGGGGACGACATCTTGAGACAGAGGGGAAGCGAGGAGGAGCAAAGGGAGGGAAGGGGACAAGCTGGTCGTTTTGGGTTGAGCTCGGTTCGAGGCGGACTGGACAAGCGGTGGGTGATCAGCCCGTTCACTATCATAGCTATCGTTCGTGAACGGTATCTGCGTCGAATCGTCAGCGTAGATGATGATCAGTAGTGGGGTAAGGTCATGCAGGGCCTTGCTGAGAGTACGCAGTAGAAAGAACCGAGGGACGACGGACGACTGAGTGACCTCAAATGCGCTCGCCTGACTGTTGACTGCACGCGCATATTGAATGTGGAGATCTATCATATAACAGTGAGACGTAAAGGTAACATAGGGACCTGAGAACGTACGAAAGGAGACAAGGCGCCGTAGAGGTTCCGCCCCATCACCTCGCCCCGACCAATGGCTGAAAGCTCATGGGGAGATGCAAGTCGCGGTCCCAACCGAGAGAAGGTACCCGACCCTATCATCGTCATGCTACCCCTGTGATGTCTGTCGACCCGAGGTTGACGACCTTGACCTCTGTGCCCTCCTCTCCCCTCGCTTCGCTCGTCTCCGTCGGCACTTCCCCCTCCTTGCCCTTCCCTGCTTCCTCGCCCAACACGCCCTCCTCCTTGTCGACTGCCTTCATCAGATCGACGACCTTCTCCTCGATCGACCTCGTCGCGCCCTGGTTGGCCTCGTGAGGGTCGACGGTGGTTCCCGTGTCGGTCTGGGCGACCTCCTTCTGCTCGTTCGTGTCTGAGCCGACCTGGTTCTTGCCTTCTGTGGAGGTTGAGTGAGGGTGCGAGTCGGCGATGGAGGCGGCTTGGTAGGGTGAGGCAGAGTGGGAGGACGAAGGGGGAGGTGCAGGGAGGGAGGAGGGTGCGGCAGAGGGGTCCTGGTTCCGCGAGGGGGATTCCGGCCGCGACGTGGGAGGAGACGGGTCTGGAGATGGCTCAGCGTGGGACGCGAGACGGACACTGTATCAGGATAGAGGCGACGGAGATGAGCGACTGGGTCGTAATCGATGACTCGCGTGGTGGACGGATCGGGAGAGGGTGGAGCGTGTGAGCTCGTCCTTCGTCGACCGAGCTCATTCGTTCCTGCCAGTCTGCAGCTCAAGACAGGCTGGCTGGTTCACTCGAGAGCGTATCTGCGATCACCTCGACTCCCTCCGACAGCTCTTGTTCGCGAAGTCTCGCGGCCGCTGCTGCCTCCAGGCCTGAGCGGAGAAGGACGAGGGAGGGGACGAGGCCAGACTAGGATGGACTCACAGGTTCCTCTTCTTTACGAGCAGCCTGACTGTCCTCTCCCTCTCTCCCTCGCTGAGCTCCCCCCAGTTGGTGATCCTCGACAGGGTACCGTCAGAGTTGACGACCATCGGGCCGAGGGCATCGAACTTGAACACCCCACCAGCGACACCCTCGGTCGGAGAGTTGATCTCGACCGTAGGAGCCCGCCCGGCCTCATCCGACATCTGGTTCTCTGGAGCAGGCAGAGCGAGCACGGCTGGCTTGTCCTCCTCGGACGACGGAGGCTGGGAGGATGCGTTGGGAGGGCGAGCCTCGAGGTCTGTCGAGGAGGGAGGGTCGGGGAACGAGTTCTTGGCCGGAGGGTAGTTTGTCTGCGTGTCGAGCTCGAGATCGTGGCTCTCCTGCGAGAACAGCAGCGGGTTCGGCTCAGCCATGGCGGAAGAGGCGAAGATGGTCGGATGCGAGGACTCGGTGGGTCTGGGTGTGATGGTTGGCTGACGAAAAGAGGCAGATGGGCCGGGCGGGGACCTCGCTCGACCCCTCGCCTTCGACGGCCTCGACTTCGGCAGCATGTTTGGCCGCACCTCATCCGGAGACAGCAACAGCATGCGACGGTCAAACACTCGCGCGCATGTTCCTCAGGTCTCATAAACACATCTATGATGGTCAAGCTCTGCGCTCTTCGAGGACAAGGATGGACGAAGAACTCCGAAGATGTAGAACCGGCGAGCTCGGCGATGATAGGAACAGACTGCGCGGCCACGTCCGCTTCTCGCGTCATAAAACGTGAGCCCTGATTGCGAGAAGGGTCAACACGGATGCGCGTTAGGTCGCTGTGAGTCTCACTGCCCGAGGAAGGCGACACTCGCACAAGAGAGATGGGACAGAGCAGCACGGCAGGGTGAGCTCCTGAGGTTGAGCTCGCGCGAGGTGCCTCTCGACGTCGACCCTCTCTCCACCGGCCTCACCCAACGCCAACTCGCCATCCATGGACGCCAACTCTCCAACGACGTACGAGGACATTAAAAGACGAGTTCGTGAGCTCGAGGCGAGAGACACGGCTCAAGAGGCCGAGAACGAGGGCCGTCGCTTCACGGTCGATGCCGCCCTCGATGCGCTCGCGTTGCGCCCAAGCCAAAGGGTCCCTGGGTCCCGCAAACCTACGACAAGCTTCGGAAGAGTCCTCCGGTCGATTTGAATCTACTGAGCTTGACTCCAGGGTGACCTGAGGATGGCCCAAGGTGGAGAACAAGACGCTTCGGCTCGTGTCCGGCTTTGTACCCTGGACCGCCTTCATCATCTGCCTCGTCGAGTTCGCCGAGCGGGCATCCTACTACGGATGTAATGGAGTTATGTACAACATGATCAACTTCCCACTCCCCGAAGGCGGAAACAGAGCTGGTGCGCCTGCAACGGGCACGCAGGACACGGCCGAAGCGCCCGGGATAGCTCGTGTCGTGTTCAACATCGCCGCGAACGATCTGTGAGTCCACCCTTTCGACTGAAGTCCAAACTATGATGGATGAACTGGTCTGGAAGGGGACTGCTGATAGGAGGAGGGGCCGGCGCCAGGAAAGGAGAGACCGATTAGATCTCCGTCTGACACATCTTCTGCTCCTCGCTCTTTATCGCAGACTGCTAAACTTCAACAGTATCACCATCATTGTCGTCGTTCCCTTGCTCAATCACCTGATCTACCCCCATCTGAGGAAGTACAACATCAACTTTTCGCCCATCAAGCGCATCACGTTTGGCTTCATCCTCGCCGGACTTGGCATGGTGGCCAGCGCCATCCTACAATGGACTACATCCAGTATAATGTCGTGTCCATCGTTGTGATGGAGAAAGACGTAGGGGCAGAAAGCGATAGGGTCGATGTACGCCAGATCAGGCCCACGTGCGGTCCAAGCCTCAAGTCTTCCTGGGCTAACGTTCATCTGGATGCGTAGCAAAGCTCAACGTTCCTTCTCAACCTCACTACAACCCGTAGAGATTGATATGGACGAAACGGCGCCTTGGAGGTAGACACGGCTGAGAGCGACGGTCGCGCAGGCCGGGCCGCCCAAACCTCGCGAAGCTCACCCAAATTCAACGGATGCTCTCTACACCTACCCAACCCCCTTCCCGACAACATGTGAGTCTCTGTCTGCTCTTGCAAGTCTCCTACAGACCTCTCTGACTGACCCTGTCGCTGTCTCAGGTCTTCACGTGTGATTGTGACGAACCTACCTCCGCACACGACGGTCGAGTCGTTCCGGACGCACCTCCAGCAGTCTCCCTCGTCCTCGACCTCGACGACCTCGTCCCAGGCCATCACCGACGTCAAGGTCTACTCCAAGCGACGATTCGCTTTCGTCGGATACAAGACTGCTGCTGATGCGTCCAAGGCTGCTGCGTGGTGGAACGGGACGTGGTTCGCTGGAGCGAGGATCAAGGTCGACCTCGTCGACGAGGTGAGCTCAACACTTCCCTTACCCTGTCTGCCGCCGAGCCGAGCTAGGCTCGAGCGTGTGCTGATCGACCTTTGTGACCTATCTTCCTCTTCTGTGCTGTAGTCCCAGCCTTCTGCGATCAACAAGGGCTCTGCGTCGCTTCCGAACCACCACTCGCTCAAGCGAGGCTCCTCCCCGACCGGCACCGCCCAACCCCAGGACGATGGTCCCTCGACCTCGAAGCGACTCAAGTCAAAGTCGACACCCGAGTCTGCGCAGTACCTCGAGTACATGGAGGCCATGACGAACAAGCGAGGCCAGAACGCAGGGCGGTCATGGGAGGACCTGCCCGTCGTCGAGGTGCCCAAGGTCGCAGAAGAGGAGAAGCCCGTTGAGGAGGAGAAGATGATCGTCGTCGAGGAGCACCCGGTCGATGACGGGACAATGGACGACGCGGCGTGGATGAGGCAGATGATGTCGGGCACGCTCGAGGACGAGGTCGTGCCAGAGGCGGCGGCTGAGGAAGGCAAGCCGGTCGAGGTCGTGAGCTCGACAGTGGCCGCCAACGGGGCAGAGGACGTGAGTCGAGTGATCTGCACATGCTGTTGTCAGATGGCTTGATGGATCAGCTGACGCATCGCTATCAATCTTGCTTGCACTAGCCAAAGGAGCTGATCCTCGAGACGGGTCGACTGTTCCTTCGGAACCTGGCCTTCTCGTGTACAGAAAGCGAGCTTACTGCTCTCATGGCACCATTCGGAACCGTCACCTCTGTGAGTCATTTGATCGGTGGTGCAGTCGCTCTGAGGACGGCTGCTCACGTGTTGTCTTGTTTCTATCTGCTCAGGTCCACCTTCCACTCTCCCAATCGACCCACCAGCCGCTCGGAACCGCCTTTGTCCTCTTCGCTCAGGCTAAGGATGCCGTCGACGCGTTCACTACTCTCGATGGAAAGGCGTTCCAGGGACGACTGCTGCATATCCTGCCCGGACGAGCTCAGCTTGGCCAGGCTGGCGATGGAGTCGCAGGGGTTGAGGGCCCGGACGGGACGGTCGCGAAGAAGCCGACACTGAAGGAGAACCGCGGAGACAAGAAGAAGGCTGAGGCAAACAAGGAGTTCAACTGGGCTATGCTGTACATGAACGTGAGTCCACCGCGAGCCTTATGTAGGCCGGGACGGAACGCGACGAGTCTGATACCACGGCGCTGACCCTTCACGTGCCTATCTTTCCTCCTTCAGTCCGATGCCGTTGTCTCGTCGGTAGCCGACCGTATGAACATCAGCAAGGCCGACATCTTGAGCGCCGACTCGGACAACGCCGCCGTCAAGCTCGCTCTCGCCGAGACGCACGTCATCCAGGAGACCAAGAAGTACTTTGAAGATGTGCGTTCGAGTCCTAGATATGTTCCTTAATATGGAAGCTCTCGCTGATGCGCTACTCATCCCTTCTCTCCATCTCGTAGGAGGGCATCCTGCTCGAGTCTCTCAACGGCTCCGCTCCCCGCTCCCCGACCACCATCCTGATCAAGAACATCCCGTACGGCACCACCCAGGCGACCCTCCAGGAGATGTTCTCCTTCCACGGAACCATCTCGCGCCTCCTCCTCCCTCCCGCAGGCACGCTCGCCGTTGTCGAGTTCGCCGACCAGCACTCTGCCCGATCAGCGTTCAAGGCCCTCGCCTACAAGCGACTCGGCAACGCCGTCTTGTACCTCGAGAAGGGTCCTTCGGGGATGTTCAAGGCCGCGCCGCCTCCTCCTCCGCCCGCGCCTGCCCCTGCGCCGGTGGCTTCGACGTCCGCGTCGGTCCTCACTCCAAACGCTGCCCCTACAGCTGCGACCGCCTCAACCTCCGACACCCTCGCCTCCGCCGCCCAAGGCACCACCCTCTTCATCAAGAACCTCAACTTCACCACCACCACCGACCTCCTCACCTCCACCTTTGCCCATCTCCCGTCCTTCAACTTTGCCCGCGTCCAGACGAAACCGGACCCTAAACGCCCTGGAACCACCTCGAGACTGTCGATGGGGTTCGGGTTCGTTGGGTTCAAGACACCGGAGGCGGCGGAGAGTGCGAGGGGAGTGATGGATGGGTTCAGGTTGGATGGGCATCTGTTGGAGGTGAAGTTTGCGCAGAGGGATGGTGGAGCTGGGGGTGGGGAGGGGGAGAAGGGGGAGAAGGGGGTGGGGAAGGGGAAGGGGACAAAGATGTTGGTCAAGAACATTCCGTTCGAGGCGACGAAGAAGGATATCAGGGAGTTGTTCAGGTGCGTTTCTTTCTTTTTCCCTCTTTCTTGACCCTTTACTCGTTCTGTGCCCGACCCAGGACTGACCCTGGCCTGTTGGTTCGTTCCCCTTCGTCTCCACAGCGCCTACGGCCAACTCAAATCCGTTCGTCTCCCCCGAAAGTTCGACACCAAAGCCCGAGGATTCGCCTTCCTCGACTTCATCTCCCGTCGAGACGCCGAGGCCGCTATGCTCGCTCTTCGACACACCCATCTGCTCGGGAGGCATCTGATCCTCGAGTGGGCCGAGGAGGAGACGGATCTAGAGAAGCTGAGGGAGGACGCGAAGGATGTGGTGAGGGCGAAGGAGGAGGGGGGGATGAGCAAGATGGGGAAGAAGAGCAAGATTACGTTGCTCTGAGGTGGTGGTGGGGATGGGAGATGCATGGGTATAGTGGTTCTGGGATCTGATGCAGGAGATTTGTACGAAAGGCAGATGACGAGTAGCAAGCAAAGCAGATGGGAACGAGAACAGACAATCGTTTCAGAAAGCGCTCTCCCCCCCACCAAACTCGTCGATATCGAACCCGTCCTCGCTCCCATCTCCCTCCTCCTCCTCCTGTTCCGCCTCCGCAAACCCGACCGTCCTCTTCCCCTTCGCCGGCGGGTCCCCTCCCCAGCTCCCCTGTCCGTCCACCTCCACTCCCGCCACCTCCTCCGCGCAATCCTCCTCCCCCTTCTGCTCATCTTCGCCCTTCTCCTCATCATCCAAAAACCTCAAACACCCCCTCCCACACCCCTCCCACCTCACAGGATACAAATCCCCCGCCCCGGCCCCCGGAACCGCCGTCCACTCGGTCCTCTCCTCCCCCTTCACTTCCACCCACATTCTCCTCTCACCCCCACCCCTCTCCTTATGCGCCGGGTTCGGGCACGCCGAGTAGAACGGATCCTCCCCCGCATCATCCAACGCCTCCCCACTCCCCCACCCACCCGTATCGAAATCATGTCTGATGGTGCGCGTGGCGGACCTGACGGCCGCGAGGAGACGGGCGCAGGTTGGGAGGGGGACGAGATGGGAGGGGATGTGTTCGTGAGAGACGAGGTAGGTTTGGAGGGCGGTGGAGGAGCGGAGGTGGGTTGCTTCGAGGGTGTGTTTGAGGTAGGGCGTTGCGGGGGAGTTGGGGTTTGGGGAGGAAGGGAGATGGATGAGGGAGCGGAGGCAGAGTTCTTGTAACGGAGGGACGGCGTGTGGTGAGCGGGGGGCGGAGAGGAAGGTCTGTCGGGAGGTGGGGTAGACGATTTGGTGGGAGGGTAATTTGGAGGAGTTGGTGGTGGTGGTGGTGGTAGAAGACGATGCTGATGGTGGTGGTGAGAGGCGACGGAGGTAAGGGTTCGGGTTGAGGACGGTGTCGCGGAGGGAGGTCATGGTGAGGATGGAGGAGGGGAGGTAGGTCTGATAGGACGGAGCAGACTCGAGTCAGAGAGCTGGGGATGACAGAGTAACGAAGTGGGTGGGGACGTACGATCGCGTTCTGGCCGATGTACAGCTCCCGGAGGTTGGTGAGACGCGAGATGGCCGAGGGAAGACGAGTCAGACTGTTCTTGGCTGTGGAAAGGGCCAGCGCAAACATCAGAGGCAAGTCAGTCGCTGTCGGGTCTTGTTTGGACCACCATCAATGCAAGATAGATGACTTACTGAGCGACAGGAACGTGATTGTCTCCAGCTGGAACAACTCGCTCGGGAGCACCGTCAACAGGTTGCCGCCCAGGTAGAGCTGATCCAGTGCCGATCGTCTCGCTGGATCTTTGCCCTTCTCAGTCGACCCTGACGGGATCAGCGGACGAGGAGCAGCGACCGTTGTTGATCGGCCCAGTGCGCTCCTCCCAGCACCCAGTCCCCTCGTCGGCCTGTCCGGACTCGCGTCTCCAGTCGCAGCGGCTGCTGAGCGAAGTGCGGCGAGACCTTGGTAAGGTTGCTGTTGAGCAGAAATCGGTGCAGCAGCAGCCAAACCTTCGGATGGCAGTATGCGTGGGGTCGGCATCGAAACAGTCCTCGCGAACTGACGGTCCGCGAGGGGAGGGCCGAGGCTGTCGCGTCGGGTGAGCGGGTCGCGAGTTGGTGGAGGCGTAGGTGACGTAGGAGATGGAGGCGTGATTGGAGGAGGAAGAGATGAGGTCCCGGCGAGAGAGACAAAGCGGCGTTCGGGGATGACTTTTGAAAGACCAGCGTAGGCGGCTCCAGGCTGCTCGATCCGCACGACGTCCGCCAGATCTCGGATCAGAGCTGGCACCTCGACAAGCCCGAGATCGCTACACAGGATAGGCGCGAGAGTCAGGTTTGAACAATTGTACGCGGACAAATCAAAGCGGATCGTGGGCACTGACTTGAGATGGACGGTCAGGTCTGCGCGCAGAATTGCGTTGTCGACGACCTCCTGGACGGCCTTCCTCGACTTCATCCTCTGTAGCGTTCTCTCGTCTGGAGTCGACGAGACGCCGGCCGGTGCCTTTCCTGCTCTGATGGCGTCCTTCTTCATGTTGAGACTGCCCGTCCGGCTGAACGTTCGCTCGTCCCACGGGTCCTTGTACGCCTTCTTGGTGGGTGTCGCCAGTGCCGACCCCGTCGCTTGAGTTGACGACGGTCCGACCAGAGGAGAAGCGGACTGATTCTCGAGAGGGTGGGCCGATGTCGAGGCGTGCGCCAAAGCGAGGTCGGGCGACGCCTGTTGAGCCTGCTCTCTCCTGGCCCGCTCCTCCTTTCTCCGTGCCTGGTCCTCCTTGGAGAAATCCGGATGAGGCGAGGTCGCAAAGGCGGATCCAGCAAAGCTGAGGACAAACGGATAAGGTACGTCCAGGCAAGGTCAGCCCATGTCGTCTACCGGCGAAGGCAGATCCGACGGGTTCGGGAGGTCACTGACGGATGGTTCGAGCTCGAACTTCGGTTGAGCTGAGGCGACCGCTCGCCGAGACGAGAATCAAGTTTTTGGAACGAGCTCGTCATTCCTGGGGAGGTCGGACTGTTTGTGAGGAGCGTGGGCAGGTGAGCAAACAGGGAGAGATGAGCTCAGGTTGTCGAGCTCGGTCGCTGACGCTCCCTTTGAGCTCACGTGCTTTCGTCAATCGAGTGACTCACCTTGTTTCTGAGCCAGGGCTGAAGAAGATGGACGTCCTAGGCTGCTCCAGCACGGTTGCCATCGAGCTCGACCGTCCAAAGGCAGACGCTGAACGAGGGGTCGAGGGTCCAGCCGAGGAGGCACGCGCACGGTCTCCGAGCTCGCCGTAGCCTAGACCTTGCACAGACGCGTTCGGTTGCTCGAGCACGGCGACTGAAGAAGAGTTGGGTGCGGAAGGAAGTACAGGAAAGGTTGAAATGGGCAGCGATGAGGGAGGTCCAGCCGGAGGAGGTCTGTACGGGAGGGGAGAAGCGAAGAGCAGTCACCTGTCAGCGCCGTCGTCCGAAGCTCAACCAGAGACGCAGCGTGAGCGAGATAGGGGCACGATGGGCACTCACGGGTCCATGAACATCAGGCTCGTCTCCAGAGAGGCGGGAAATCTAACTGCGCGGGTTGTTGGTGGTGTGAAGTCAAGCGACGGCGACCTCGTCCTCGTTCGTCAGCTCGCTCTCGAGCTGCGCCCGGCAAAGAGAAATCAACCTCCTCCTTCGTGTCGCGTTTCATTTTGGATCCCTCTTCGTCACCGAGCTCGACGTCTTCGGTCTCTACCAAAGACCCCAAGTCATATCAAGAAACATGCAAGACATCATCAGGTCCTGTCGTCGCGCACTTAAAAAGCCCGCGCTCGCTCGCATGCAGTTGACCCTTTACTCGTCGACGACCTCTGGCTGCTTGACCTCCCATCCGATGCAGCTCGGAGCCTTCCCCTCGCTCTCGTCGATGAGCTCCTGAAAGCGCTGGCCGGACTCCTCCGAGCCGACGATGACGGTGAACGACTTGACCCAGGGTTGCCTGAACGTGTCGTCCTGGTGAAGTAGGTGGACGAGATCTTCGTATCCCTGGTATGGGAAGCCGACCGCGAACTCCGAAAGATCCCAAACAAAGTCGACTTCGCTCGGCGCGCTGAGCTGACCAGTCCGTTCGCTCAGAAAGAAGACGCCGTCCGATTCGTTGAACAGGACCATGTCGTCGAGGGGCGAGGTGAGCAGAAAGACGTCCTCGAGGACGACAGATTCGAGTCGACTCCATCGGGAAACGGCGAGAGATGCGGCCCTGGACACGACGTACGCCAACACGTTCTCCTCTTCTCGGACGACAAGCTTTCGCGGGTTGAGTTGGGCGAGAAAGTCGGCCGCCTCGCTGTCGAGCGTCGACGCCAGTTGATCTTCCTCTTCCTCGTCCTCGTCCAGATCGCGGGATTCGGCGACGATGGTGAGCAGGTCCAGCTCGAGCAGCCTCGAGCCAGATGGAAGGCGAGTGGCGATGAATGTGACGGGTCCCAACCAGCAGTCGAGCCAGCTAGACTTGATCGTGAGGAAGCGAAGATTCTTGAGACAATGTGGCAAGTCCAAACGAGCCGACCTCGGGATGTGCTGATCGTGCTGATCGAGGAGGAGGTAAAACCGCAGCATGATGAGCAAGGCGATGGGCTCGAGACGACCACAAAAGTTGACTGACAGGATCTCCAGGCTCAAAGATCTGGCAAAGCTGCTGCCGGTCCGACAGTGTCTCGACCCGCTCGAGTAGGAACGGCATAAAGAGCTCGTAGCAGGCAAAGCTGGCGCTGGCCGACCTGAAGATGGTCTGGGTGTCGGCGTGGGCGACGATGGCCACGAACAGCTCGAGGGGGAACGCCCGCTGGAACGGCACGACCTCGCCATCCAGGACGACCTTTGAGCTTGAAAAGACCGGCAGAGCTCCTGGAAGCGTCGTTGTTGTGATCTGCGTGGGCCAGAGCGAGAGGTGCGATGATGAGCAAGGGTTCAATTGGAACCTCGGCTGAGACGGGAAGCGCTCGAGCTCACTTGGTGCCACGTCCACGTTGCCTCAGCGTCCGTACCAGCAGGCGCCGGTAAGCCAGACAGCCTCCTCAGGTTCTCCTCGTGCTTTCGCGGGACCCAAAAGCCTTGTGGCTCGAGCGAGCCGCGTTGCAAAGTGAGCACGTCCAGGGTGGCATCGGCCAGGAAGCGGAGACTCTCCGTCTCGGCCTCACGAGCAGCGTCCCTCTCCTCGAGATCACGGAGTCGTCTCTGAAGATCCTCGTACGTCGGAGAAGCGCTGGTGTCCATGGAAGGCGAAGATAGATGGGTTGTGGCGATGTGGAGAAGGTCGACGTCGGAAGGCACTCGACGTGAGCTCGCTCGTCGAGCTCATTTCGGAACCCTCCTGACGTCGACCCTCCTCTGCACTTCGACCAGTCATGGAGTCCGCCCCACGGCCAACCTACGAGGACCTCGAGCGACAACTCGCCGAGCTCAAGACGGCCAACGTGACACTGGCGGACGAGAAGATGACGCTCCTCGCCAGCAAGGAGAGTCTCCTCCGCGCCGCGACAGAGACCACCCGCGCCATCCTCCTCCCGGCACACGACCTCGCCCAAGGCGGGCTCTGGATCCAAAGACGGGACCTCCAAGCGATGCACGCCATTGAAGCAATGGCCAGAAGGGACGAACCGCAGTCTGCTGCCCAGTCTGCATTCGAACCGGGGCAAGAGTGGATCTGGCATCAAGTGAGCGAAAGCTGCATCATCCGTTCTGCCGACTCGAGCCAGAGATTGACTGAGTGACTTCTCATTTTTGATAATCAGATGTCCGCTGACAAGGATCCAGACGATCCGGTTGCTGTACAAGAAGAGGCCGAGGCTTCTGACGTAGATGTCCAGCCGTTCCGTCGCGAGTTCCCGCTCGAGCTGTTCGAGGTCATCATCGCCCACGCCGACACCCAGTCCATCTCGAGGACCGCACGGGCCAGCTTGTCATGCTACGAGCTGTTTATGCCCGTCCTGCTCGAGCATATCCAGATCTCTGAAGAGACAGGTCTGGCCCGGCTCTTCCATGCGCCCCCGAAGGTCAGCGCACATCTCGTATCGTCTTTTCTTGACCACATATGGCTGAGAGCCGACGCCGCGTCTTTTGAACCATGCAGGCCGCACCCAGATCAGTCCAGTTGAGCCTGCTCCAGGCCAAACACCGCGTCCGCGACCTCACTCTCTCGTCCAGTAGCCTGCAATGGTACCACGAGGGCTACTCGCTCGATCTCGCCCGTCGGATCAAGTCCAAATCGGGATGTCTCGAGCTCGTCACTTTTACTCTGCTCATCGACGAGCACGAAGTCGGCCACACCTGCCTTCATCCTCACATCCTGCCCTCGTCCTCGGAACGGATCCTCCAGCACTTCAACCCACAAACCCTCACCGTTCGACGGGCCAAGCCGGACGCGCAAGAAGCCGAGAGCGACGATGAATACGACGAGGACTCCTGGTCAGACACCGCCGATCACGAGCAGCACGGCTGGACATACACGGTCTCGATCGACGCCGCGACCGAGATCTCTGGCTGGACGCGACTCGAGCACGTCCGCCTCGAGAGCATCGACCTGCTCACCGTGCCGCAACACAACAACTACAACTCTCGCTTCCTGACGACCTTCCTCCAACCGAGGAAGGACGTCCTCGTCAAGCCGGGAGAGCTCACCTTCACCTGGGATCTGTCCGCGTTCCCGTCGATGTCGGACATGGAGAACAACGCCGGGGATCTGCTAGGTGTCTTGCTGGATAGGGACGACTTTCTCAGGCAGACGTGGCTCAGGTCGTTCACTGTTGTTTTCCAGACTCGAGACGCCGGGGAGGAGTTCCAGGGGCTTATCGAAGCGAGGAGGGAGAAGAGGGTCGTGCCGAGCTGTTTGCGATGGGAGGTCGCGGACGCGACTCACCAGCCGTAGCTCTCTCTTTATCTCGGTACATCCTAGCCGGCAACCCATACGTAAGACAAAAGATACCAAGATCACATGCACCTCCCTCTTACACCCGCAAGCTCCCCATCGCCACATCCTCGTTGCCCCCCATCTTCGTCTTCTCGAACACATCCGCTACCCCTCCTCCCCTCTCCCTCCACATCCCCCTATACTCACCCTTCAAACTCCCCACCTCCTCATCCAAGAAGGCCACCTGCGCCGCCATCCTCTGCAACAACACCTGATGCGTCTGCACCGTCTGCGAGATCGTCTGCGGACTCGGCTCCCCTCCTCCTCCTCCTCCTCCTCCCCTTGAATGACTCATCAGCGTCGACTGCAGTTGATCCATCCCTCGCTGGTAGGTCTGCACGCGGACGGCCATCTCGGAGGTCAGGGTGGTGAAATACTCGTTCGGGAACTTTGATTGGCCACGGAGGGTTTGACGGCCTTGGGCGGTCTTGGAGGCGTCCATGATGCGGGCACCGCGGACGGCGTCTTCTCCGTCGCGGGAGACGCGCGACTTGAGCTCTTGGACGTTGCGGGCGGAGGAGGCGAGGTGGTTTTGGAGGGCGGTGGCTTCCTGCTCGACCGAACCGAGATGAGAAGAAAAGAGTGAGGGAGGAAGATAATCAGCTCGAGCTTTCCTTTGGGAGGGGATGGTTGATGGATCGAGTCGTGAACAGGGACGTACGGTCGTGAGGCGCTTGAGAAGGGAGCTTGTCTGAGGGATGGTTGGCGAGGACGAGCTCGCGAACGAGGACGAGGACGACGCGGCGGCCGAGAGGGGGTGTTGGGCGAGCGAGTGCGACAGGCTGATCTGCTGCTGGATGAACGAGCTGGAAGATACGAGACGTGTTTGATGTCAGGACCTAGGACTCTAAGCTCATCGCGTCGAGGCGAGGGTCGACGCGACGGCGAGCTCCAGCGGAGGGAGGGACGGGGTGAGCTCACTCGATTCCCTCTACGATCTTCTGGGCTGCCTCTGGGAGGTCGGTGAACTTTGTCTTGGGTCCGATCCCTCCGCTCTGTCCCGGCTGCTGTTGACTCTGTCCTGGCTGGAAGCTCTGCTGCTGCTGCTGTTGTTGAGGTTGCTGTTGCTGCTGGGGGGTCTGTTGAGCTCCAAAGCCTCCTCCTCCAAACATGCCTCCGCCAGACGTAGGCGCCGGAGTCGCGGGCTTGGGTGCTCCGAACGCTCCCCCACCGAATAGCCCTCCTCCTGCTGCTGGTGCCGGCTGGGACTGGCCGAAGAGGGACGTTGATGATGCGGGTTGCTGCTGCTGGGGCTGGCCAAAGGGCGAGGATGAGGGTGCGGGTGCTGTTGCTGTGCTACCGAACAGAGACGGAGCTGGCGAGGCAGGCTGAGCTGCAGGAGCTCCGAATAAAGATGGCTTAGGTGCTGTCGAGGGCGCACCGAACGAAAAGGTCGGAGCGGCAGATTGCTGAGGGACAGGAAGGCAGCGGACGAGACGTGACCGGCAGACACTGCGTCAGCTTGCGTCCTCAGGGCACAAAGAGTCCAAGCAGGCCTCAGAAAGCGTTCGGAAGACTCACCTGAGGCTGACCGAACATGACCGGACGAAAGATGAGTCAGGCTGGGTGATGGGTAGCGGACGACCGAGGGTCGGCTTCGTGCCCGAGCTCAACATCCCCCGCGAACGTGAGCTCAAGCTGAGTCTCTCCCATCCTCCACCGCCCGACGGCCTATGCTCTTTGCCCCTCTCCGCCAATCCATCACTCGCATGTCTCTCCTTACTTCTCACTTTCCTGCCGGCGGACGGTCATCTGCTCGCCTGAAGCGTCCTCTCTCGTCTACGACCGAGGGCTCCACCTCTTCTCCCTCCGCCGCTCCTCCACCGGCCTCATCCGCTCCACCGCCCAAGAAGAGGGCAAAGCCCAAGGCCAAGGTCGACAAGGTGGAGGCCGAACCTTCTGTGCCAGTGGAGAAGAGCCTGGTTCCCATCTTTGCGGTTGAGCCGCCGCTGCCGGGTCCCGAGATGGCCTCGGTTGGGAGCACGCCGTCGACGCTCTTGCCAACTCAACTGTCCTGGAACCTTGACGCAGCGAAAGCGCACCTCATTAGCCATGATCCGAGGTTCGAGAACATGTTTGCCAAGTGGAACCCAGAGGTGTACGTCGAGTCAAAAGAGATCGACGCGTTCAGGAGTGAGTCTCTCCCCTGCCGGCCTCGTCCGTCTGTGACTGCAGGGCGGTCGAGTCCGTTCGGTATGGACGGTATCGAGCTGTTGAGACGGGCAGGGCATGCGTCATGTCTACGAGCGACTCGACACTGATTCAGAAAGTCTGTGCTGACTCGTTCCGACTGTGTCGGTCCCGACCGACAGCGCTCTGCCATACCATCCTCGGCCAGCAGATCAGCTGGAAGGCAGCCAGGTCAGCGCCTTTCTCATCTTCTCTCACTTCCCATCTTCTTACTGACGTCTCGCAACGTCATGGTTCGGTACCCAGATCGATCACCCACCGCTTGTCCGTTCCCTTGCACCCCTCTCACCACCCATCATCTGACCTTCACCTCGCTAACCCCCAACCTTCCGCTCCAGCATCCACCTCTTCTTCCCAACCCAAATGCCCCCGGCCCGCGATCCCACCGAACCCTCCCCCTCCCCCTACGCTCACCTCTTCCCCTCCCCAGCCCAGATCCTCGCCCTCTCTGACCGCACCGCATCCCTCCGCTCCGCCGGCCTGTCGGGAAGGAAAGTCGACTACGTCGTCGCGCTCGCGGAGAAGTTTGAGAGTGGGGAGTTGAGTGGTAAGATACTGGTGGAGAGCAGCGATGAGGAGTTGGAGGAGAGGTTGTTGAAACTGCCTGGGGTGGGGCCTTGGACGGTACGTTCTCCTCTCATCTTATCTCTTTACCTTCTCTGCGTTCGTCTCCCAACGTGTGATTGACCTCTGCGCTCGTTCGATCTCGTCACAGGTCAAGATGTTCTCCATGTTCGCCATGCGTCGACCCGACATCCTCCCCTTCGGCGATCTCGGCGTCCAGAAGGGTCTCCTCCTTCACACCCTCACGCTCCCCGTCCCGCACGCTACGCACTCGACCCTCCGCGCCCGTCTGAAGACAAAGGCCAAAGGGAACGTCTATCTCTTGCCAAAGGAGATGGAGGACCTCACCGAGGGGTGGAAGCCCTATAGGAGCTTGGGGACATGGTACATGTGGAAGGTCTGCGGGAGCGAGGAGGAAGGAGGGACGATCCTTGGCAAGGAGTAAGGAGTAAGGGGGGTTTTTCTCCGTTTTCCTGCGTTTCTGGGACTGGTGTGAGAGGGGTGCCCGATGCGAGTAGTAACATGTCATGCCATGTCATGCCAATCCGCGATGCTTCAACTCTCGAACCCCTCCGCATCAGCAGCGAACCCCCTCCGCATGCTCTCCATCCTTTCCTCCAGGCCTTCCAGCTCGTCTTCCTCTGCTCTTCCGATCCAAGGCTGTTGCGGAGGTGCTTCGGGCAGATCCGAGGGTGCCACGTCCGGGCGAGGCGGGAGTTTGGGTGGTGCGCAGGCGTCGGATGATGATGAGGATGATGGTTGACGGATGAGGAGAGGTGTGTCTGGTTGGGAAGCGGTGGTGGAGGAAGAGGGAGCGACGAGGAGTGGAGAAGGTGCTGGTGGTGGGAGGGGGAGGAGAAGACGGAACCTATCCGGAGAGAGAAGGAAAGAGAGCGGAAGTGAGCAAGGTGTGAAAGACAGAAAAGGTGGGAAGGACAGGAGGGACGTACGCGTCTTTGCCCTAGAATGCGGCCAGAAGGTGAATCATGGAAGCGTCAGCGAACGAAGCGGCAGGTTCAAGGTACCAAGCAGAGTCGCCGACTCACATTCAGGTAGAACCGGTAGAGCCTCTTCTCGCGGATGAAACCTAGAGACTCGTACAGTGACAGCGCAGCGGCGTTGTCGTGTTCCGTCTCGAGCACGATCTGCGTACGATGAAGAGTGCGAGAGGGTCAGGTTCATCGAGGGTCGCGTCGCGAGGGCGAGGAAGATGGACGGACCTGCTCAGCCCCATCATTCTTCATCGCTTCCAGCGCGAGATCGACTAGTTTGCTCGCTGCACACCAATGCCACAAGCCAAAAGAGGACGAGTCAGCACCGCTGAGCCCGCATCGCGCCACGTCGCGTCCGCGTCCGTTACGCACCTATCCGTCTCTTCCTCCACTGCTTATCGACGCTGAGCATAGCGATATATCCCCTGTTAGTCTTGTACCGGTGGAGATCTTGCTTGCAGACGATGAGGGCAATCGGCTCTTTCGGCGAGCCGTTGGAGGGATAGGCCTGCGAAAGAGACAGAGAGATGGTGAGCTTAGGTTCGCGGTAGGGATGGGGTTTGGGAGGACGGACGAGGAAGGCGAGATGAGGCCTGAAGGAGTTGGGGAATGCTATTAGTCGATGCGTTTGCTTACGAGAAGTCGGCAAGCCAGACAAGCTCACCATTGATGCAGGAAGTATCTGGACAGTCGAGGCCGACGGGGTGATCAGGGCAGGTCAGCTCCGACAAATCAGGTCCAGCTCGCCTCCCTACAGTGCTTACCTGTAAGTGTAGATCTAGGACGCAAGATCACGATGGTCAGCTTCGGCGAGTGCGAAGCGATGAGGCGGAGTCGGTGTGGACTGACGGTGTAAGGCTCGGAGAGCTCGGACTCTACGAGTCGCTGGATGTGCGGCAGGTCATCGTCCTCGTTCGTGTACGCCCGGTACAGGATCTCGACAGGTACAGGCGGAGGTGCAGGTAGAGTGGAGGTCGATGCGTCCATGATCTGGGGAAGCTGAGGTCGTGGTTGGCACTGAGCTCGATGGTGAGAAGGAGGGAAGGGTGTTGAGCTTCGAGTTTGCCTTCCCATCAACGCCATCGTCCTCCCTCCACCAACTCGACCTTCGCACACGCCAGGAGCCGTCACCATGTTCTCCTCCACTACTCCTACTCTCCGCTCGCTCGCCTCGTCGACCTCCTCGCTCTCGTCGTCCTCTGTGGTCGCCCGCCGTTCCCTGTCCGTCTCGCCTGCGCTCGGCTACCCTCGTGGTCCGATGAACCCCATGTTCATCCCCGCCCGACTCGGCCAGGGACCCTACGTGCCCAAAGAGACGCAACCGTACCCGTCACCACTGAATGGGCCTCCAAAGCAGTACAAGAAGGAACAGCGTGCTCCATGGCAGGGGCCAGAGTCGGATGAGCCCATGTCGGGCATCCAACGGATCGACACCAACGCCATGCACATGAACCCAGAACACCCAATGTACAAGGTCAACCCGGACGCAAAGCCATCGTCGTGGTACGTGAGGAGGACCCAGGCGGGCGACTACCTGCCCGTATACGTAGAGGTCAGTCGAGCTCGTACCTTTCGCCGTTTTCCGTGAGCTCGCACGGACGAGCTCGTTAGCTCAGCAAGCTTGGGCACGACCGAGTACGACGCGGACTGGGGAGGCACAGGCTATGAGGGGTAGCGTGATACTACACAGCCGTGGCTTCCGCTCTTTCGGTCGAGGAAGCTGGTGCAGCGAAGGGAGGACGCACACGGATGAGCTCGCTCGCGTGAGCTCGGTCCAGGTCGCTTCGGCTTAGAGCTCGCTCGACAATCGCTGGTCAACGCAGTCGGCTGCATATCCCCTGTCTGGAAGAGGCCGATGATCCCGTCCGCTTCCGTCTCTCACGTCCGATTGTGTCAACATGGCCCATCGCACCTGTCCTGGAATCGACGAAGCTGACCGTGCCCCTCCGCCCTCATCCTTCCCTCACAGTACGTCAACGCCGACAAGTCACAAATCCGAACACTCATCCGCCACATCGAAGGAGACGCAGACGTACGTAGTCCGGTCATCACAACCTTTGTTGCAGGACCTACGACCGTGAATGCTAACGCCCGTCGCCTCTCCCCGCTCGGACACTTGCAGCGTCTCCTTGACAATATCCTTCACCATCTCGTTGAGGTCAGGCCGGGAAAAGTACGCGCGCAGGGTCGAGTGATCCGGACGTCGGGACAGATTGAGCTCAAGGGGAACTGGAAGAAGGTCATGATTGAGTTCCTGCTCAGTCGGGGGATGTAGGGTCGGGTCCGGTTCAAGTGATCAGCATGAGCCGTTCATGCGCAAAGGTTCGAGAAGAGCACCGTGAAGACCGCAAATTGATCAGCTCACGAAACAAAGGAGCTGACGGATGGTTGGTGGTCGTGACTTGATCCTGGCCTCTAGCTCTCTTGAGGGATCACACGAGTTGCTGTGTGGTAACACGGCGTACGGAAAGGGGTCCATGTAGAGTTGATGCCACGTATCATTTAACTAGCAGAAACTTTTGAAGAATGACGGCCGATACAGAGCCAGCGCAGAGGTCACGCGACGAGTTACTCCCGATGAAGTCAGCCGAAGTCTCGAGAGAGTTCAGATTTGGCGAACGAGGAGGGTCTAGTCCTCTTCTCCAGTATGTGTTCCTGATCAGCACCCCATCGATGCCGTGCTCTGATGGACGATGGGTCTGACTGGGCGAGGAGATGGGACGGCCTCCGCAGTGCTCTGTCTTGCTCGCGGCGGTGGCTCCTTTTTTGAAGCGACCCTCCCTTCCGCTTCCCCTTCAACCACTTTCTACCCTCATCCTCGTGAGTTCCGCTCCCCGCCCCTCTGCCACCCCTGCTCCAACCGGTCTGCTCGACCAGCTACGCCCAACATCCAGCCGCCCTTGAGCGAGCTGTCTTGTCATGTGATGCTGACCTTCTGCCTGTTCCATCGGTTTCCTCCCCTCTGCCTTCCTCCCTTCGTTCAGCTTCACCTCCCCTCCCCTTCCCATCCTCCTACACTCTCTAAAATGGCCGACGACTCGCAGCACGACCAGGACTTCGTCGGAGGATCCGCCGGAGCCTCCAACACCTTCCCCATCCAGGTCAGTCCCCGTCTCGTTCTCTCGCGTGCGCGGGGGGTCCTATGGGAGACGACGGATCCGCGAGCTCGCCCGCCTGCCTCCTTCCGCCCGGAAGCGAACTGCTTGGTCTTGGCTAGAGACTGACCGTCTGCTTGTCTCCTCATGCGTATCTACCTGTGTCTCTGTAGTGCTCTGCCCTCCGAAAGGGAGCTCACGTTGTCATCAAGGGACGACCTTGCAAGATCATCGGTCAGTCCTCGCCCTCCCTCTTCGCGCTTCCCCTCTCGCGCCCCAGCTGACCATGCCTCCTCATTGTTGCCCTTCTCAGACATGTCGACCTCGAAGACCGGTAAGCACGGACACGCCAAGGTCCACCTGATTGCCACCGACGTGAGTACAACGCCCTCGAGCTCGCGTGGAAAGGAAGGAGCGCGCTGCCAGCTCGCGCTTTTTTCGGGCCACTGACCCGCTTTCATTGTGCCTCATCTCACGCGTCCAATGCCATCTCTAGATCTTCACCTTCAAGAAGCTCGAGGACATCTCGCCCTCGACCCACAACATGGAGGCTCCCATCGTCACCCGAGTCGAGTACCAGCTCGTCAACGTCGACGACGGGTGAGTGCTCCCCTCCCCTTTCATGCTCGAGTCTCGCACCGCCACCAGCTGACGCGACTGTTCTGTTTTCTTCTCACCGTCAGTTTCCTTAACCTCATGAACGACGACGGAGACGCCAAGGACGACGTCAAGCTCCCCGAGGGCCAGCTCGGAAAGGACATCTCCGAGGCCTTCGACGCCGGAAAGGAGCTCGTCTGCACCGTCGTCTCGGCCCTCGGAGAGGAGATGTGCCTTGCGTTCAAGGACGTTACCAAGTCGGCTTGATTGTAGCAACGCGCAATCAACCTGCCTGATCTCCTTAGTCTGCCATCTTGTTCCAACTTCTCGGTCACCCCCCCGCCACCCCCCCCCCCCCCCCCAAACACACTCCCACTCCGCCCGTCAACCTAAAACAAACTCTCCCTTATCCGCCTATCCTCCCTCATCTCGGCTCTCTCTCAAAAGGAGTTCCGACTGCTTTGCTTGCTGTTCCTTTTTCCCCACACCTTTTACACTTTTCTCCCCCTCCCCCCGCCGACTGAGGCCTACTCTTGGGTCTCGGTTTGGTTCTGCGTTTAGTCCCGCCGTAACGTCTGATTAGAAGGGTTTTTACTTGTTGCTACCGCATCCGCTCGTTAATTCGACCGAAAGAAAGAAAGAAGAGAAGCCGACGCGTCGCGTGTCTTTGGGAGTCATCGCCGTGCTCTTCCCTCCTCCATGCCCCTTCCTCCTCTCCTCTGACCCTCCCTTGGCCATCACGAAGTGAAAGATTATAAACCATGCATGAGTGGAAAGCTAAGCCAACAAAACCTCCACCCCCATCCCCCTCATCACCTCCAACCAATCCACTCCCTCTCCCTCCCCATCCCGACCCTCACCCCCTTGCCCCTTCCCCCTGCACATCTCATCCCGTCTCCTCCAAACCCCCTCCATCACCCAAAGCACCACCCTACTATTCCCCACCCACCCCGCCTCTCCACCCAACCCCTCCCCCAACCAACCCCTGAAAACCTCCCTCTCCCTCCTCCTACACATAAACCCACCCATCGCCAACGGGAAAATCGCACTCCTCCTCAACTGTGGGTCCGGTAGGAGTCTCACACACTCCATGAGGTGCTCCACTTCGTGGACGATTTCTGGAGAGGCAGGGCTTGGGTGTGAGGTAGGGAGGGAAAGGGAGAGGACGGAAAGAAAGTATAAGCGCGCGCCGTGCAGGTAGATCTGCCGGAGGAGGTCTAGTGCGGGTGTCGAATGGGTCGGGGTGAGACTGGGATGGGAGGCTAGGGCGAGCTGGATGGAGGGGATGAGATGGGGTGGGGGTGTGGTAGGGGGGTGATGGCGGAGGTGGGAGGAGAGGAGGGAGGTTCGGAGGAGGGTGAGGTAGCCGAGGTTGGTGAAGCCGGACTGGGTTGAGGAGGGGTGGGTTAGTATGTGGGGTGTGGGTTGGGAGGAGGGAGGGGAGAGGAGGGGACGCACGACGAGGGAGATGTCGATCCCTGAGTTTGGGGAGGAGAGGACAGCCTCGTAGAGGTCGTACAAGGGTGTCTCTTCTGCGAGGACGATGCATCCTAGGACGTCGACCCAGGCGGTGTACTTCAGCTATACCACACCACATGAACCACAAAGACAGTCAGCACCCGTCCCCGTTCCTCCACGTCCGAAGCCCAGTTCGGGACTGACCAGATACAACACCACCTCGCCCATCCTTCCTTCGCCCAGCTCGCCTCTTAACGCCCGCTCGCCAACGATCCGCTGGATACATCGTCGAGCGATCAGCAAGGGCTGATACCACGCTGATGTCCCACCCCGGATGACCTCGGACCAGATCATCCGCTGGGCGGTAAAGAGGGCCGAGACAGCGTCGATTGAGTTTGTAGAAAGGGAGTGCATGAGGGATTCGACTGCAAGCAGGAGCGGCGGCAAAGAAGAGATAGGTTTCTGCGAGTGAGCGGACGTTGAGTCGAGAAGAGAAGGACTGGGAAGAAGATGGACTCACACGCTCGATCTCGGTACAGCTGGGACTCGGTCTCGACATGCGGAGGTGTCCATTCCCGGGGGCGACCCCGACCGGCTGCAGCTGCTCGACGGAGGGCTTGGTGTCGAGAGGCGAAACAGCACATGACGTCCCGCCAGCAGGACTGTCGCATCGCAACGTCTGAAAGGCGAAGGCACGTGACAAATTGGTCAGCGATCGTTGGTACAGGCAGATGGAGGAGGTAGAAGACGTACAAGTCATGTTCTGCACCGTTTGCACCTCACGCAGTCTCGCGACGACCGCCTGCGAGTCTTCCGGTGCTTCCGTCAGGAGCGCGACGACGCCTGGTCGTTTCTTGTAGACCTGCTGGGTCACGGAGCCAGGCTGTACGAGAGAGAAGACGTACAATATCTGATCAGATGATATCCAAAAGATCGCGTGCAAAGGCGGACGAGACAGAACTCACCCGCCTCGCAGTATCCTTCATCGAGTCCATCAGCTCGACGCAGTACTGGATGTACCCAAACTCCTTCATCGGCAGACCCAGTCGCTCCAGCGGCGAGTCGAGCGTCTTGGGCACCATCTCAAACCCCATCGTGTGCTGCTGATGCTGTCGCTGGAGGTACTGCATCGGGTCCCCTTGTTGCGTCTGGAGCAGCAACGACGGTGGCGGCGGCGGCGCAGACAGAGGCGGATGGGATACAGGTCCGCTCATTTGCTGAAGGTCGTAGTCGCCCATCTGGCCGTTCGGCTCCGAGTCTAAGGGAGGGACAGGATTGTCGGGAGCGCCGATCAGGTCGGGCGAGTCTAGCAGCGGGTCGGGCGACCAGTTGGCCGGCGGCGGATGGAACGACGGATGGGGGCTGTGCCAGTCGATCGAGTGCGAGTAGCTGGATGAAGGGTGCTGACTTGGGTATGATTCCACGGGCGGGTAGTATGGCAACTGTTGATGTTGTGCGTAGCTCGGTTGGGCGAGCGCGAGCGGATGTAGTGACGAAGGGTGTATGTGTTCGGCAGGCGAGAGGGAGAGCGGTCGCTGCATCACGCCAGGCGTACTGGGTACAGAGTAAGCGAACTGAGGATACTGTTGTGGTTGTGGCGCATGCTGGTGAAAGTGTTGGGCTCGTGGGAAGTAGTCGTCCGGAAGGTAGGTCGTTTGAGGCGCGTAGAACGTGTTGGGTGACAGTGACGGCGTCGTCTGGTAGTACGAGGTCGAGTAGGAGGCTGATGGTTGAGCGTCGTAGTATGGCTGATGCGTCGGATGTGGAGCATGCATCGGAGGTGGGGGCATCGAGCCATGTGGGAAAGAGGGAAGAGGCCGCAAGAACGGCGATGGTGGAGAGTCGGGCGTATCGTCCTCGCCTGAACCGAAGAACGATGACGTAAGTCAGCAATGTACGGGTGAATTGGACGTTGCCTTTGCGACTGACCTTCGGCGTCCAGTGCAGACCCGCTCGGTGACGGTGCAGCGACCAAACTCGGCTCCCTCGTCGTCAGAGGAGGGGTCGGCGATGCTGCACGTCGTACGAAAGCGATCGAGTCAGCCGTCTTGCCGTCATCCCGCTCCGATACTATGAAGACGAGCTACTGACCTGTGACTGTCCCTCTTCTTTGCCTGACTCTCCTGGTCGAGCTCGTCACGTCGCTCTCCCTCTTCGCGCCCGCGATGTCATCCTTTGTCTCGAGGCTGAACGTGAACCTGAGCATCTCCGGTGAGGTCGGTTCTGTGCTCTCTCGAGCTTTGCCTTTGCCTTTGGGCGATGCGGCTTGATCTCCCTTTCCATGCCGACGCACTCGTCCGGAGCGCGACAGAAAGGCGGTGATCTGGCGGCAGTGAAGAAGGCAACCCAGTCAGCGGCGACGCGCTCAAGCAGGAATGGCGAAGAAAAGGTGCTGACCTCTGCTCGTACTGCCTCGAGGTTCTGCTTGTCTTGGAGGTACAGCGGGCCTGTAGGACGGAATGCAGGACCATCGGACGAGACGACCGAGGTGAGCTCGCGCGTCCAACTTCAGCCCTCCCTCCGTCCGAGGGCTCTGCACCCTCTTACGCTTGACTCTAGCGGCCATGGTGGCGGACGTACGTTTGCTCGAGTAACCCAGACACTCTATCGAGAGTCTCTCGCAGGTCTGTTTGGCGCCAATCGGGCGGGCAAGAGAAGGAAGCGGGTCAGTTTGGTCTCTCCCCACCCGCGGCCAGTCGCCTCATTCCGCTTCCGTGTCTGCCAGCGCAGAACGAGAGCACGCACCTCACAGCCTGGCTTTCCTGTGGGATAGAGCAAGAGAAGGAGTCATCAGTGAAATTGTCGGCAAAGGAAGCGGCTCGGCCGACTGACTCTCGTCGCATTTCTTGGGGTACAGAGGAGGGGGCCCAAAAATGGATCGAGAAAGGTCAGCTTGGAGGAGGGTCGGACGAAGAGGCAGCTCACGACCCTTGGCACCCCAGCGGGTCGAGGCAGACCTGCGTAGAGCAAACAGTGGTGCGTACCTTGCGTCTCGCTCTGCATATGATGCATCCCGAGAAGGTGACGAGCTTGACCTTGCCTTCCTTCTTCGCGGTCGGTTGGGCGAGCTTGGACGAGCTGGCCTCGGACGGCGCCGAAGCTGCCATCGTCGTCGTCGTCGCGGCCGCCTTAGGCATCTAGATTGGCTCAGTCAAGCTGAGCTGGTCGTTGGTGGGTGAGCTCGAGGTCGTCGGTGGTGGTGAGAAAGGCGAGCCGTGCGGCAGTTGGCTGTGGAGTCGGCGGTGGGGATCAACTGACAGCGAGCGCGAGACAGGGCTCATCCCAACTTCGCACGTCGGACAAATCCACAGAGAAGAAAACAAGAGGCGGAAGCAGTCTTTGCATCGTGGGGTCCTCGGACGGGATATATCACTGGTACCAACAGCCGCTCGAGCGCGCCGAGGATTCCAGAACGGCGGTGTATCAAGTGGAGCAACGGGGAATGTTCCGTCGACGTGATCGGGGCGGGATCCGAAGCGTTAGGCGCGAGAGGGAGGGGTGATGTCGAGCCCTTCGAACGACCGGTTCTTGACGCGTCGAGACCGGCGTTGCTGAAGACGAAGGTACTTGTGGCTGCAAGAGTGAAACAGCCCGGAAGCAAAAGGTCGGGATCAGCAACGGTGCGTGCGTCGGCAGTTGTCAAAGAGGACAAACAGAAGGCTGATCGAGCTGCGAGTCGAGGAAGAAGTTGAGAAAAGGCCAGTCAGCTTCTAGAGAGATTCTCTGCACATGAAAAGGAAGGAGGCTTACTCCTTGATGAGCACGAGCAGGCATCCCCCGACAGCATTCCTCCACCAGACTGGGTCCAACTCGCCTTCGACGTTCGGCCCACCCCACCCTCCCCATCCGCCTCGCCCACCCAACGCTCCTGCTGTACCCATCAACCAGCCGTCACCCTTCTGGATTGGAGCCAGACCCTTGAGGCCGAGCAGCTTGCCGAGCGTCGGACTACACCTGCGAGCAACCTGCTCGAGTCCCCAGCCGGCACACGACGAGGCGAGAGGCGCCAGCAAAGCACCGACAGCCAGACGAGAGACAGAGTGCCGGGTCAGGTAGAGAGCCTCGTCTGCAAGTGCAGGAGGTGGGGGAGCAGGTTGTTGCGCGCCATCGTCGCCTGCGAGGAAGAGGACGCACGGTCAGCAACGATGTCGCTCCTGGCGAGACTGACGAGACGGCTTCACCAAGCTCGATCCTGATGCGCGCTCCGAACGGTTGGTCATTACCGAGGATGACCTCGAGCTCGTTCCTGCCCCGACGAGCGTTTCTGGCCGGCCAGGGTGCGAACAGGCTGGTGCCCATCAGCACCGACCGCTGGACACGTCGCTTGATATTCACTGTGAAGCAAGAGGAGGATCTGGTAAGCGCAGATTCAATTCAGATCACTCAGGCAGGATCGAGCGAGACTCGCGATATCCGACGTTGACCGCTGGAAGCAGAGCGAGAGTCAGTCCCGGGCCGGGAGGGAAGCTCCAGTTGAGGGTGAACAGTCGAGGGTGGGCGAGGGACCACGGAGGAGCGAGCCGGCTTTGTGGAGGTCGAGGAAGAAAGAAGAGGGGGAGAAGGACGAGACCGCGCTCGACCCTGGACAGACAGATAGAGGAAGAATAAGCCTCGACGATCCCCTTGAGGTACAAGAGGGTGATCTCACATCGAGTAGTTCTGAACGGAGAGGACGTCGGACGAAAAGGCGGAAGTGATCTGCGCATACGGCTGAGAGGCGGAGAATGGGTGAGTTGATGCCATGCTCGCAAGCTGACTGTCGCGTGGACAGACCAAGAGCGGAACGGCCAGCAGCGCCCACAACGGCCACGACCATGGCGGCCTGTTGCCCAAAAGAAGCCCCGTCGCCCGCTGTCCGAGATACAAGCGGACTGAGCTGTATCCGATCAGCCCAGACGTGACGATGAAGGATGATGCGAGACCTGGAGACGCGAAGAAACGAGATCAGACCCGGTCGCGTGAGCATCAAGCGATGACCGGACGGCGTACTGGTGAGGATGAAGCCAGCGCATGCACGTCCGAGGATGTTGTCTCCAGCGTTCAGGATAGCTAGAGGCATGCCGGTGTCCTGAGCAAGACGGTAGAGAAAATGAACGTGAGATCGAGAGCAGGTGGCGACGAAACTGAGGGCAGGACCACTGACCTCGTACACGGTGTAGGCCTCCTTGCATTGCGGACAGCAGATCGGACCAGGCTTGGACTGAGATTGCTCCTGGGACGCGACCCAAACGAGTAGGCACTTTTCGTGGGCGACGAGCGAGCAATGGCTCATGACGCGTGAGAGAGAGGAGAGTGAGCTCAGACCCCGTCTTCACGCGTCCTCGTTTAGCACAGGATGTTGAGTAGAGAGGACGTACCACGCGTGTACCCATATTTGACCTGCCGAGTCAGTGTCCTCCTCGTCGTCGAGGCAGACCCAACAGCTCTGCAGAGTAAGAGGTCGGCGACGGGGTCAGCTTCGCACCGTCCTCCTTCGAGCTCACGCGACCATCGTGTCTCTCGCGCCAGCATCTCCCAGAACGAGGATGGGACGCTGATGGTGGATCGCGCGACCCGGGCACGACGGGGGACTGACCTTTCCCTCTACGTCGTCGATGCCCGGAGCTGGGTGCGCTTGGGGTGCGAGCTCACCGGCCACGAGTCGGTCCTCGGCCGAGCTGGACGGTGCGGTCCGTCGGACGACATCGATCAGACTGGGCATGCCAGTGTCGGACTCGTCGTTCTGCGGCTGGTCTGTTTCCGACTCCCATCCGTCGTTGTCTGAGCCTTGGGACGACGTCGGAGTCGGTGGACGGAGCGTCGGGCGTCGGAAGCCGGACGGGTGCTCGCCTGGCGTCGCTCTCGACGAGACACGTCGGACAGTCACAGGTGGTGGGCGAGGCCGGTTCATGAGAATCGTGCAGACTGGAGTGTTGAGTCTGGACGAGTCGAGAGTGTGGGCGTTGGGTGATCTCTGAGGGTGGTGAGGTGCGGACGTCACCTTGATTCGAGCTCACCTCCCGACATCGACCCCACCCAGCAGCCTCAGGTCTTCCCCATGTTGAGCTTCACGCCTCACGACTACGCGAAGTCGCTCGGTCTCAAACCTGGGATGAACGTGGGACCCTCGAGAATCCTCGACAAGAAGGAGATGGTCCGACACGAACCCTTTGTACGTCGCCCACCCGGTTGAATGCCGCGGCTATCGTAATGTGTGGCTCAGCGAACTGACCTGTTGATTGCTCGTACCTACACTCAGTTGAAAGAAATGAACAGTACGGCGAAAGAGGCACTCATCCCATTCTGGGTATGTACCTCCTCTCTCTCCAGCCGCGCGTTCCGTGGTGGTGAACCTCCTGTCCATTTGACGACGGCAGCGCGAGTTCGCATCCCTCTACCTGCCCTCCCTTCTCCGGACCTTCTTCGACGGCTACAACATCGTCGGGGACGACATCGGAGAAGGCAGCATGGTTCTCTTACTCGCGGTTCATACTGTCGTGGTCGATGAGCTGAACCCTCCAACGAGGGACTTCCATCGCTTCCTGCGCGCCAGGCCCGAAGAGGCCGTCACTTTCTTCCACATCATCTGTAAACGGCTCGCCTACGCTCCAGATCCTCAAGTACGTCCATTACTTGTTTGATCAACTCATCTTGGATACGCGGCTGTGCCTGCTCACTCGCTCCTCTTGTTCCCCCTTGCCAGCCAGGCGACCAGGCCTTGATGACTCACTTC
This sequence comes from Mrakia hoshinonis, assembly GCA_036245725.1. NCBI lineage: Eukaryota > Fungi > Basidiomycota > Tremellomycetes > Cystofilobasidiales > Mrakiaceae > Mrakia > Mrakia hoshinonis. Next base: position 238,895 of record BTPH01000001.1, read on the forward strand.
CGCCCCTACATCGCCATCGCCTCTCGAATCTTCCTCTTCCTAGGCTACATGATCGGCATGCGTCCCGCTCGAGACAAGTTCACAGCGACCGGCAAGGATCTTCCCGCCGATATCCTCACCCGCTTCGCTGCCGTCCGTCGCCACCTTGCCGATAACGAGCCGAACACCCTGAAGTGTTTTGGCGTCTGCATCGAGACGCTTGAGTATTGTATGGGCCCCAAGGACGTGCCTGACCTCTGGACTCCAGAGGCGGGAGATCCCGACATGGCCCTGATGTCTGTCACTTGCGAGCTGTTCCCGTTCGAGAGGTACGTCGAGGGGAGGTGCGTCAAGCCGGCAGAAGGGATGGAGATGCCGGAGTGCGCGAGGGTCAGTCATTATCTCCCTCTCACTCTCTCTCGTCCGGCTCAGCGGTATCAGCTGATCGCCGGTACGTTTGTCTTTGCAGTGCCATTGTGTCCGCTACTGCTCGCGAGGTCCGTCACAACCTGAATCCACATGAGATACCACTTCCGCTGACGCCTTCCTCGTGCCGACTCATCTCCAGCACATCAAAAAGCTCACTGGAAGACGCACAAGTCGCTCTGCTTCCCGCCAGGGTGGTGATCCGCTCGTATCGCCATCACCTCTTTCACCCCCTTGCGATTCATGCCTCTCTTTCTTCCATCCCCGGCTGCTTCAACGCACGAAAAGTTACACATGCAATGGACGGAAAAAGAGAATGGGACGGACAGCAAGCTATCTACAGCGCCGGCGGATGCGAGCAAAACGAAAGAGGGAGGGGGGGAAAGAAAAGAGCGCGAGAAGTGAGTGCGCAAGCCTGGGCTGAGGTGCAGACCGTGAGGTGATTTGGACTAGTGGAACGTCTTGACTCCTGCATCGTCGCGGCTGAAATGGTCGGAAGACAAAGTGGGGGATCAGTAGTCAACGCAGTGATAGAGCCAGAGGCGATTCCGCGACGTAGGCGGCGACTGAGTGCAGGAGCTGACTTACCCAGCTAAGAACTTGTCCAGGAAGGTGACAGGTTTTGCTGTAAGGGGAGAAGATAGGTGGCAAAGTGAGCTTGGGAACTCGCAGAGGTGATGGGTGAAGGAGACGAACGTTGCGCCTATGATTGAAGAAAGCAAGGGAGCAAGACACAGATGATCAGTAGGGTGAGGGTGTGCAAAGGAGACACGAGAGGCTCCGATGGACGTACGAGGTCTTCGTCGAACCAAGCCATGATGTGCACCTGTAAAAGGGGACGAGGTCGGACAAGCATCAGCAGCGGTCACATGATGGTCATGAAAAGGGGATCTCGGATGCAAAGAGGTTTTCCAGCATCACTACCAGCAGCTTGACCGATCATCTGGCGCCCGAGCTTTCACCTCGCATCCAGATGAACGACGAGACGAGAGACGGCGCCTCGAGCTCACGGGGCTGCCCCGCACGGCTCCCCTTCCTCCTGCCCCCTCTGGCCGTTGGCGCCGTCCCTGCTGCAGCTCTGGCTCTCCCCTACTGTTGCTCCCCTACTGTTGCACGAGTTCCAGCCGTCGAATGAGTTAAACTGCTGCACTAACTGGCTGTTTCCAGACGTTGATGGTCTCCTGGAACTCCTGCCTGCCCTTGTGGTGGAGGAGGTCGATCACGTTCAGGTCCGTCACATGGCTGTTGCGCTCAAACCCCTGCCGGATCTTGGCGCGAAGGTCGTACACGCTCACGTCGAGGGCGTACAGGTCGACGACCATCGGAGCCTGGACGAGCAAGAGGGTGAGGGCCGAGATGCGGGGGGGAGGGGAGCGGGGAAGGTCAGCTTGGAGCTCACGAGGCAAATGACGAGAGGACGAAGGCTGAGAGACGGACAGCTCGGTAGAAGTCACGGTCTATATGAAGGCATGTGATGATACGAGACGAGTCAGTCAGGTCCGGCAAGAGGAAGGACGAGCTCAAGGAGAAGAGGCAGGAGGGCGATGGGCGACTCACACAGCGTCCGCACTCTCGCAGCAGCATCCGCATGCGACCTCGAAGATCCACTCAGTCGAGCAAGTCGTCCAGGGATGGTGGTCATGGCGTTTAAAGAGTGTCGAGGGCGGAAGATGGGTCGTGGGTGAGAGGGAGACTCGCTCGGGTGCGTCCGAGCGGGGCAAGGCAACCGGCGATGGGGCTCAGCGACCTGCCAGCCAACGTCGACTGCCCCTCCTGCCCTCGCTCTCGTCTTTTTCCTGGGTTTCGGGTGTTCAGCGTGTCTCTAGAGGTCAGTAGAGGACACTCGCGTTCTTGTATGAACGTCTGCTTGCTGACGGGATGCTGTGGTCCTGTGTGCTGTCCAGATCTCGTCTTCTCTCTTCTCCGGTCCGGTCGTGTGGGGGTCCATCCAGCTCAACACAAGCTCATCTCAAGCTCATACTAGCTAAGCGCTCGCAGCAGGCACTCGTACACCCCAGCACTACCCTCAGCATGTGAGTAGAGCTCTTCAGCGCATCTCGGAGATTGGCGAGTGGGTGGAGATGGCCTGCTGTCGGGAGAGGAGCCCCTGCCACACGCGATGCCCTGCGCTCACACTCGGCCTCACTCTACGTCTGACGTTCGACAGCTGCATCCGAAGCGTCAGTACTAAGTACCTTCTCACGCTGAGCATCTACAAGCTTGTTGCTAACTTTGGCACCGCGCCCATCTCAGGCTGGTCCAGTCAGCGAGCTCGGCCGCCATCTCCTCGCCGTTCAAGCTTCTCCAAAGCCTTAGATCGACTACAACACGCCGAGATTTTGTTCATATTAGCACACCTTCGACCGTAAGCTCTCAAGTCTCTCTTCATTTGGGTTTGACGGCGGCGTCGCGAGCTGTGACTGATCTTCGACTGACGCTCGTCGTTCCTTGTTCTCGCCCTCAGCCGAACCCCATGCTCCCATCCACCACCCGGTCGTACCCGTCCAGCTCGATACGGAAGGCCGTCTTCGCTCTCGGGTCATCCGTCTCTCCCTTCCTGCTGCCGTCGTACTCGACATGGTCTCCCTCCTCCCCCAGTCCGCCGTCGTCCTCTGCCTCGTCGAGCTCACACCGTCCGCGCCGACATCAACGTCGCTCCATCGCCATCACCGTCGATCCACCATACGAGCCACCGCCGTCCGGATCCCTCTCGGAACTGATTGGTAGTCTGAGAGGTCGCTCCAAACCTACCGCTGGGCTCGAGGTCACGGAGCTCAGCCGGGCCAAGGGACGCGAGCTCGAGGACGACTTTGCGACCTCGTCGGGAAGACGACCGCCTCGCCCACCAAAGCTGTCACACGCCCGCCGGTACTCGCCAGAGCTCAGAGAGATCGTCGTAGACGGGATCAAGTGGAACCAGAAGACGATCGTCGAGGCGTACGCTGTCGCGCTGCCCGAGAGCAGCAGTCGGGCAGGCCGAGCTCTGTCGCGTCAATGGACGACGCTGGGCGAGATGGCGGGCTTCACTGGCAATCTCGTCGACAGCCTGACGAGCATGGCTGGAGTCGCAGCAGGAGGTCGCTTGCGGGACGTGCTCTACAAGCTCGACATCGACGACAGCCTGTTTCTCTCGTGGAGAGACGCCCTCCTCACCGCGGACGTCCGAGACGCACTCGTCGCGCTGCAACGACAGACATCACCGGCTTCGATGTCGGCGGACGGAGACCCACTCTGGCCGCCATGGCTGGTCGAGACTGTCATTGCTCGCTCGGCGACGTCGATCGACGCCCACCTGTCGGTCTCGTTGATGGCGCACCACCTCCCGCACCTCCCTCAAACTTACCAAGAGGACATCGTTCTCAAGGTTCTGGACAAGGTCGTCGAGTTTGAGCTCATCGCCGCCGTTCCCGAGATGGTCCACCTCGTTCTCAGCGGCGATGTCGTACAAAGCCCGCCCTCTTTCGTCGGCAAAGACGCGATGTCGGCTCGGTCTGCATACCTCTCGGCCTTCCTCCAGACCCTGGCCGCCTTTCCCTCATCTGGGCGCTCCATCCGGGCGCGTGCCCACCCGGTCGTCGCCGAGCAGATCCGACGCGTGCTCGCCCACATGTCCGACCACTCGATCTCCCTTGCGCCTGAATCAGTCGTTCCGCTCGCTCAGGCGCGGTTCTTGGCGGACGACGCACTCAAGAGCCTCCTTGTCCAACTCGTACATGATGCGGGACTGCACCTGGGCCAGCCGGAGGTTGAGTCCCTCCTCATCACCGCCGTCGCCCAGGATCAGCCCGAGGTCGCCAGCCAGTGCATGGACCTTCTCGACGGGCTAAAAGCTCAGGCGAGCACTCGACCCCGGTCCAGGACCGGGGTTGGATCTCGTCTGCCGAGACCGGACGGCCGGTCGAAGGAAGCGCGGGACGAGTCGAACGAGCTGGTGTACGAGGCCCTGGTCATCTCGGACGAGGACGCTGCATCAGGCCAGCGTCACGAGTTCTTCGACAAGTCGACAGTGCACTTCCTTTCCGGCCTCAAGGACCCCCCGACCGCGCTCGCATACATCCAAACACTCCGCATCCCTCCTCGATCCTCCTCAGCGCACGCCCGCACTCTTCCATGGGTCTCCGCCGCCTTCGCTGTCCTCGCCAAGACGCTTGCTAGTGCTACCGAGACTGCCTCGGTCGACGATCTCCTCCGCGCTCTGCAACAATCAGCCCTCTTCTTTGGGAACGACGGCAACAAGGTCATCGCCGTCCAGCACATCATGAAGGGTCTTCTGCTTCGGAATGAGATCGAGAGGGTGTTCGATCTCTGGCAGCAAATCGTGATCGACGAGAAGATCCCGCCGAGCGTTGGGATGCTCGAGATGTACGGATGGGCGTGTGACGGGTACGGAACGTTCAGCGCAGGGCTCAAGATGATGGACCAGTGGAGCGTCAGACACGGCGTGCACACCATCCAAGACCCTTCGACGACCACCGCTCTGCCCAAGGGCACGCCGCCTCTGGATCGATCCCATCGCCTTGTCGTCACCTCCGCCTCGCGTTCCGCCAAACCCGTCGTTCGTGTCCAACTCGACGCATCCATCCTAGTCCGCAACACCGCTACCCTCATCGCCCACAATCGCGACCGCGGATGCGGCCTCGAGATCGCCTTCCGCCTCTGGGACGCGGCCGAGCCACGCTGGGGGATCACCCAATCCGTCGAGATGCTAGACGTACTCCTCAAGGGAGCCGCACGCGTTCAGCCTTCTCTTCTCGGTCCGCGCACGAGAGAGATGCGTCAGTGGGAGACGAGGAAGGCCGACGAGCGCCTGGTCGAGATGGGCGACCCCAGCGTGGACGAGGTCGATGCAGACGGTGCGGTCGACTGGGCCCGAGCGTCCGTAGATCGGTTCTTTGCTCTCCCGCCCGACCCGATCGCGGACGAGGACGGACCGAAACAACAACCGGAGGATCTCGAGATGTGGATGCGCGCCAAGAACCTGTTTGAGGACATCCTGACGGCGAATTGGCCGTTCCTCTCCTCCATCCCGCATCCCTTCGACGACTTGGCCTCCCCATCCGGCGGGCTGCCACCCACCCTTCATCTCCCTACGCACCCCATCTCCCCCACCTCGCCATCTCCATACCGCAACCCGACCCCTTACCTCCCCCCTCCCTCCCTCTACTCGCACCTCCACCCGACCTCAACAACCTTCCACCACTACATCCGTCTCCTCCTCACCCAACACTTCCACCACCCGCATCTCGAGCTGATCCACCAGATCCCGTTCGCGTTCGCGTTCATGAGGCATCTGGGGATCTACCCGCAGTATCGGACGATCCTGATCGCGTTGGCGCATCTGGAACTGCACGACCCTTACGGGCCTGCGAGGCTTGCGCGGTTGCAGCAGAGTCGAGGTGCGGGCGGGTCTGGGTCAGAAGGCGAGGGGGGTTTGAGGAAGGACGGGAAGAGGAACCTGAGAGGAGCAAGAGACGCGGAGATGATGCGCTGGTGGTTGGAGGAGTGGTTAGGCGGGGAAGAGGGGTTGCCGACGAGGGAGGAGGTGGAGGAGGAGTGGGCCGGGTGGGAGAGGAGGAGGAGGAGGGTGGAGGGGGGGCGGAGAAGGGGGAGTTGATGAGATGTGTGCGTTTGAGATCAGGAGCGATGGATGAGAGAGAGAGAGAGAGAGAGGGGTGTAAGGTGAGGCAAGATGGGCATCGTATCGGATAGGTTAAGATAGGAGAGGATTGGTGAAAGCAAGACAGGTCGAGAGAAGAGATAAAGTACAGCGGTCCCAAAGCGAGAGCGAGATCAAGAGAAGGGATAGCGCGGGTTGCGTGATGCGATGTGAAGCGAAAGGGTGGGGGTATGCGCTCGTGAAAGGATCGATCGGCGAAGGAGCGGAAGCCGAGTTTAACCGAGTGGGTGTCATCTCTCTGGCCAAGCAGAAGACTACCTTACTTTGGACAGCCTCAGCTGATGCAGGCACGCAGGTTCCGCAGTCGGATCGTACTCGGACCGGATCGCGATCTGGGACGGTACGTCGGATCTGGCCCTTTCCTTCGTGCGCTCCTCGTCGTCCTTGATGATGAGGTACGCCCGCTTGATCCGAGACGAGACAAGCGGCTTCCGACTGGCAAAGTACTGGATCGGTTCTTGGAGTAGACGCGGGCTGCGCACGCTGTTTGCGCGGGGGGGATTGGCATTGGCAGCTGGAGACTGCATATCCCACCAGATGCTAGTGCCTTGGTGGTCAGGCCCCGCAGGCATGTAGAGGAAGTACTCGTGTGCAGTTGGATCGAGTGCGTCTTGGTCGGTCCGAGTGATGCGCAGGTCCAGATCGATGTGATACACGCGTCGAAGTCGGGACCAAGCACACATGACGTCCGCGCCTGAGCGAGAAAGGCGGATCGTGTTCCGACCTCCGCAATCCGGGAAGGTCAAGAACAGGTGGACTTCGGTCGGGTCGAGCAGGGAGAGGAGGATGACGCTAGGCGAGAAGTGTGCGCCGGTTGAGAAGTTGGCGAGGTAGATGGAGATGGAGAGGGTTTCGAGATGAATGGGCGATCCACCGAGGCCGAGGTTGTCGAGGCTGAGCGCGGTGAAGTTGCCGTCCGACATGAGCGTGGCAGAGAGGGACAGAGTCGTGAGGTGCCTAAGCGAGAGTGAGGGGTCGAGTCGGGACACAGATGGCGATGGTGTACGGTCCTGAGCTCGTTTGGAAGAAAGAGAATAAGGTCAGACAAGGATTTGATGGATGGAAATTTCCGGCAATCCGGGCGAGAAGAAGTGGAGAGGTACTCACTCTGCCCCGCGAGAGAAGAGAAACGAAGCAAGCACGGTTGCTCAGGCTGAAGGTGGGACCGGGAAGACGTTTGTTGAGCGGGAAGAAGTGAGTGAACCAGGCAAAGTCGACCTGGCACAGCACGAGCGAGGTCTTGCGGTTGACAAAGAGGCCGATGTGGCCAAAGATCTCTGGCGGGATGGACGCTCGAACCGGCTGGACAGGACCCGTTGGGGCCCATTCTGGGAAGACAGGCCAGATCTGGAGGAAGATTACAAGGAGAAAGAACGTCCTGGTCAGACGGATAGAGCCGAAGGAGTCTACAGAGTGAGCGGGAAGGTGGCTGGTCGAGCGTACCTCGAGTCGTCTCCAAGGATGCCCTACGGCTGCCATGCCTTCGACGTGGTCTCGTCTGACGAGCTCGTCAACGATAGACATGTCGGGCTTGGCCTTGACCCATAGCTTGACGGGCTCCTTGAGCCTCTGCTGAAGGGCGACGAGGGCTGTCGTTGCGAGCTCGGCGAACGAGTCCCGCTCCAGCCTGAGCTGGGCGACCTCGGCCTCGAGCAGGGCAATCCGCACACGGTCGGGAAGCTCCTCAGGACACTTGATGGCTGGCGTACAGGCGGAATAAGGAAACAGAAGGCCTCGGACCCGCGGAAGGAAGGTGTCGAGGAGGGTAGTCATGGTCGGCGGGTGAAAGAAGGCAGGGCAGGAACGGGCGAGCTCATCAACTGTAGTTCACCTTCCGACACCCATCTGCCTGCCTTCCTCGGATCCACCATGTCGCTGCTTCCCACACCTCAAGAGTTCGCAGAGTCGCTCGGTCTCGAGCCTGGGATCAACGCTGGAAGATCCAAGTTGCTCACTACGTACGAGATGGTCCATCACGGTAGCTTGGTGAGCCGTCTCCAGACGCGTCCGTCCCTCCTGAGGACGCATCGACTGACTCTTACCGACCCCTCCCGTTTGACTCGCACATAGTCGCTCCTGATCAACGCAAGATTACGCTCGGGCCAGTCGTTGCTACCCTTCTGGGTGAGTGAGGTACCCCGGAACCCCTCATAGCAGAGCTCACGCGACCGCCTTGACTCCATCCCTCTGTCTGCCAGCGGGAGCTCGGCTCGATCTATCTTCCGTCGCTCTTCCGAACGTTCTGCTCCATTCCGTACAGGGACGTCACAGCGGACACCGCCCTCTGTTACACCAGCCTCTTGCTCCTCGTTCACCGGTTCGCTACGGAAGAAGAACCAGGAGTGGACTCTCGCACCTTTGAGCGGTTTACGCGCGCCCATCCGGACGAGGCCGTCCGATTCTACTACACCATGTGCCAAAACGTGGTCGACGGCGACCGAACAAAGGTACGTCCTGTCGGACGAGGCTGTTGGGGTCCTCTGTCTGCCGCTGCCCACTCATGCGCATCGCTGTGTTCGCTCCCAGCCCGGCTTTGCCTTCCGAACGCAGATGCAAATCACCTGCAGCATCTTGATGACCATCTTCTACGTCCATGATGTGCTGAAGTCTCGGTCGGTGCTGCACAAGCACAGGGATGAGTTCCCATCGGACCTCGCACCTCGCTTCGCCGCTCTTCGCACGTCGGTCACCGGGCCCCAGAACCTCCAACTCTTTGACCTCTCGGCCGGTGCGCTAGATTCTGCGCTCGATGCCTCTTGGGGATCGAGCCCGATGAGAGTGCCCTACGGACCAACGGCCTCCTACACGTGCGAGGCGTCGAAGGAGGGATATCCCCGTGGACTCGCGCAGTACTGTGTCAAGCCAGCTGAAGGGTCCGAGTTTGCGGAGTGCGCAAGAGTGAGTCCGAGCTCTTCGTCATTTTGTGGAACAGTAGAAGAGCACTGACTGACGAGTCTCCTCCCGCTTGCAGTGTCGATGCGTCCGCTACTGCTCCAAAAGTCCGTAACATCGCCTCGGTTGCCTTTGGTTGCGTCTCTGCTGACTGCGTGTATACCTTGGTGTCGCCAGCTCATCAGAGACAGCACTGGAAGGAGCACAAGTTGCTCTGCTTCCCGCCAGGATGGTAGTCGTTCACGCCGCTTCGGTGAGCTCGCGAGGCGGGCCCCCCCTTCTTGCTCGAGACAAGGCCAGACTGACGCACTGCTCTCTTCCGCTTGTAGCTCCAAGCCTCCATTGCATCGGTCCTGATCTCACCCCTTCAGTCCGTGGACTCGTGCCTCCGCCGTCAGTGTTCTCTTCTCCGCCCTGGCTGCCGTGCTGACGCCTTCACGTGTCTTGTCCAGAACCTCTACGCGTCCGACGCGTCCTTCGCGCTTCTTCCCTTTTCTTGCGGGCTACTTTGTTGATCCATGTTCCTTCCGATGAGTTTGGCTCGGTCTCGAAGGCTACGAGGACGTGCGTCGAGACCTCTCAGGCATCTGACAGACCTGGCAACGGGTTCTAAAACACCGATGCGTGATGCGTTGAGAGTCGGGTACAACATGACATCACAATCAAGGAGCACACATGCGGGAGGAGGAAGGAGCGGTTCGGAGGAGCTAAGAGGAGATGGGAGGAAGGAGGAAGGTGTGAGCTCGACGCTGGTCGAGCTCACCGACGTGGGGGGGCCGAGTCTAAAACGCTACATCCTTCCTCTCTGTCGAGAGGGGTCAGACCGTACTCCAAGGCGTCCCTATCAGAACAAGGTAATGGTCGAGCCGAACGCCTGATATCAAGGCCGAACTCCCGTGAGGGCTTCGAGGCTCATATCTCTGCTCGATGGAGGTGTCATCCTAGTTCTTTAACTGAAGGATCGGAAGAGCGAGAGGTCAGCGCACTGCGATCGGAAGGAGAGCACAGCAGCAAGCGCGAGCGCGACGGCAAAGAGCAGACACGTACAAAAGAGGAAGGATGAGGGCAACAAGAGGAGGAGGGGGAGCTCGAGTTTTGTCCTGCCGGTCACGCATCACCGCCCTCATCGACCCTCGCCCTGCTCTCATCCCTTTCGACCATCTCGGCCATCTCCAACACCGCCTAAGCGAAGCCCTCATCACTCTCGGCTCGCCTTAACCTGGCAGTCCTCCTCCTCCTCGCTGCCCTCTTGCGGCTCGACCCTCTGACACGCCCGGACGATGCACGAGATTATCCACCTCCAGCTCGGCCCTCGGGCCAACCACGTCGGCACCCACGCGTGGAACATCCAAGAGTCCATGTTTGCCTACTCGGACGAGGACACAGACTATGACGTCGATCATGGTGTCGACTGGAGGGAGGGACTGGGCAAAGATGTTAGTTCTGACAGCGCATGATCAAGGGGAAGGTCGGAGGGGGGTGAGCTCGCCTTGGGCTGACATCTCTGGGTTGGACCCTTTGGGATGGAACGGCATAGGGGGAGGAGACGTACACGCCTAGATTGGTGCTGGTGGATATCAAGGGTGAGTCCGAGGGCTTGATGGGCTGGAGAAACGAGATTGAAGGCAGGACGCATGTTGAGCTCGAGCTCACTTTCCGTCGCCGCTTGCCTTCGTCCGTCCGACAGAGAACTTTGGTGCGCTGCCAAACATCAACGCCCTCTACAACACGACCGACACAGAGGAGAGCATAGAGGACATCCTCGCGTACGTCTCTCTCTCCCTCTGTTGCTGCTCCTTCTCGTTCGCTGACCGGTGCCCTCGTCTCTTCGTTGGATATCGCCCGTCGCGTTCCGTCAGTCCTCAGCAGATCCAAACCTCCCCTCCCGTCGCACCCTCGCCCTACCAGACCTTTCTCAACTCCAATAACCCCGACGCGGCCGGCGACGATGACGAGCCGCCTGCCCCGCCTGTGGTCGAGCAGACGCGGTACTGGTCCGATTACAACCGGGTGTGGTACCATCCTCGGTCGATGAACCCTCTGCCGGCTGTCTTCCGGAGGGAGAAGGATGAGTTTGGGCTCGGTCAGGGGATGGGGACCTGGGGTGAGGGTCTGGAGGGGTGGAAGGCTATGCGGTTGGTCAGTACCGCTCCATCACGTTCTCAACCCTTAGCCGGACGGCAATGTCGCTGACCCAACGCTCCTCACATCACGTACAGCTCGATACTTCTCCTTCGGATAACTTCCGTCTCTTCGCCGAGGAGTCGGACCTCCTCCAGGGCGTCCAGCTTTCGAGCGACATTTCGACCGGGTTTGCGGCGATGGCGTGCGAGATGATGGCAGAGTACAAAGACGACTACCCGAAGGGAGATGTGATCGCGGTTGGGCTGATGGGTGGGCTGCTCAGTGGAGGTGGGGAGGGACGGAAGCAGGATGAAGAGGAGGGAGATGCGGCGAGGAACGCGAGGGAGATGGCGGTGAGTACGGATGGCTTGTCCCGGAGCGCTGCCTGAGTAGCGAGCTGACTAGGCCGGTCTGGATCGATAGCGCATCTTCTGCGAGGCTCAAGCAATCAAGACGCTTCTCGACCACGACGCGACAGTCCTGCCTATCCAAGCGCCCGAAGAGGCCTGGCTCCCGACCGACAACTCCGACCCAAAGAACCCATCGTTCGCAACCGCGAACCCGCACATTCGACTTGACGTGAGACCTTCTCTCGCTCTTGTATCGCACCGACCTAGCTGACATCTTCTTGGCCTCTTCTGTCCTTCCTCTCCAGCCCTCCAACCTCCACCTCTCTTCCGCCCTGCTTGCCTCCCATCTCACCTCCGCCTTCCTACCCATGCGCCTCAAGAAAGAGCGTCTCTCGATGCCGACGCTCGTCCAGAAGCTCAACTGGCGAGGCGACACGCGGATCATCGGTCTCTCTGGACGCGCACCGATCTGGGACGTCAATGCTGCGCCGCCGGCACCAGGTGTGGTGGAAGGGTGGGACTTCAGTACGATGAAGGGGAAGGGAGGCGAGGTGAGTCGGTTTCTCCTTCATGTGTGCCTCGGACCGAGTCGCTGACCCTGATGTTGGGACGAATTTGCAGAGGTACACCCCGTTCTTCTCGCACTCGGTCATCCGCGGTGTCGGAGCGTCCGATCTCCCCGCCACGCTCGCTTCGATCGAAGCGAACTCGAACGGACTCAAAGGGCATCTTCTCTCTTCGTTGGTCCCTGTCTCCCTCCCTTCTTCACTTCCCGTGTTCCCACTCACACCGATTCCTTCTTCACCCTCACAGCCAATTCCTCCCCCCACCTCTCCCCCTCTCCGCCCCCTTCCCTCCCATCTTCTCGACTCCCCCACCCAACCCCATCCACCCAACCTCCATCCCGACGATCTCGACCCTCTCCACCTCCACCCTCTCCCGGCATCTCCTCTCCTCGCACGCAGGGAAGATCGACACCTTCCTGAAGCGTCATGGAGATGTGCGGAGGTGTGGGATGGGCGATGGATATGGACGGGACGAAGGGAGGGAGTTGGTGGAGGGTCTGTGGGGGGTTTTGGAAGGGGTGAATGAGGACGGTGGGGAGGGGAGTGGGAGCGAGAGGGGGGAGGATGAGTAGGGGGTGAGATGCACAGCAAGATGACGTGGGAAGAGGACAGTGTGTGTGCGGCTCGCGATCAGAGGCGCTACTCTTTTCTGGAGGGTCGAGACGGAGAAGTTGGCGAGACGACATAAGATACACGCGTCGTCTGTCCCGAAGACCTCGATCTCACCATGTAGGAGCGATGCATAGAGGCTTGTGCCGCTTCCAGTCTAGCTTTTGGTGCTCTGCGAGAGACGAGCGGGAGGTTCAACACCGAAAGCGAGTCAGTGTAAGGCAATGTACGTAGTAGGGCGGGAGAAGACGCACCCGCTGAGCAGTACCTGACCGCCTTGCACTGTCCACCCAAACGCCACCCAAAGTCAGAACGCTCAACCCCACTCTCCAGTCGGACCCCAGACTCACCCTCGAACAGCTCTTCCAACTCCACGTCCCCGCCTTCCCCCCGACCACACTCTTACACGGCCCCCTCTCGTTCTCCCCTTGCTCCCCACCACCCTCACACCTCGTCCACGCCAATCCCTCCCTGATCTCCCTCAGTGGTCCTTCGCTCCCCTTGTTTGCGAACCCTCCGGTCATCACAAACCCGGCAAAGAAGCACCCGTCCGCGATGGCTCGCAACTCTTCGCACCCGGCGCCGAGGGAGCCGTTCCGGTCTAGGAAGGCGCCTGCTTCTTCGGAGAGGGTGAACAGGCGGGAGGACAGAAGGGATGGGTTGGGTGGTGAGGAGACGATCTCGGTTGGGGCTGGTGGGGCAGAGGGGGAGCGGTGCAGGGGGAGGTGGGCGGTGAGGATCGAGAGGGCGAGGAGGAACCCGGAGGGGGACCAGGCTTGGTGTGGGAGACGGGGGGTTGTGGTCCACTGACCAAAGAGGAAAAAGACGTCGATCAGATTTGTACCGAAGCAGCCTGCCGGACATAGTAAAAGTGAGATGCGACACGGACCTTCATGAGCTCGTCAACATCCGCCGGGAGTGCACCGGTGAGGAGACTGAGGAGGTGCTCTTGCAAAAGAGGTGCCTCCGGGTGCGTGCGCATATAGCGGGCGAAGCAAGGATAGGTGGAGATGTGTTCGATGAGGAGGTGGGACCACATGTTGATGGGCAGATTGGTGGGGACGGCTCGGACGGCGCGGGCGAGTTTGGGAAAGGAGGTCGAGGCGAGTTTGGTCTGATCAAGCAGAGGACGTCTCAGGATCAAGTGGACAGGCGGAGGAATCAGAAATGAGGGGGAAGTGGTCTTACGAGTTGCTCCTCGATGCCTTCTGGTGAAAGCTCTTGCAGCTCGTCGACCTGGGAAAGAAGAGGACCAGGTCAACACTGGGCATTGTAGAAGCAGAAGTACAACGAGCGCACCATCTGTGCGACCGCTTTGATCCGGATTGACGTAGCGAAGAGGTCGTCTGGCGGTGGGCTCCTGTTGTCGAGCGGGAGGGCCTCGTAGCGGAGGTAGTCACTCAGGAAGAGCTCATACGACGCTTCTGGCTCATCGTTGATGCCCAGTCCTTCGGCGAGCAGGGCGGGGAAGTCGTCGTCCATCGTGGCAGAGGAAGGCTCTGGCTTGAGGCAGGTCGGGCACGGGTCTTGAGTATCTGAGATGTTGAGGTCGGACGGTCAAGGATGGAGGAGCTGGGAAGGTGAGCTCGACGACGCTTCCTCCTGCCTCTCGCTGTACCTGCCCTTCGGTCTGTCTGATGTGTACGTCTACGCAGCTTATGAGGATCTGGTCGAATCGCGGCTTGCTGCTGACCCAACGAAGCCTCGTATTTCGCGTTCTATCATATCTGATGGTCCGTCGGTCAGTAACCAGAGTCGCTGCTCCTTTTATCGGTCCGGCGACCAGAGAAGATCATACCTTTCCATCTCAGCCGCCTCTTGACCACATCTCTTGCAGCAAACCTTTCAGGACGACCTTGACGTGATGTCGCCAGGTTTCGCGTTCGCTGCGGTTCACTCATCTCGCCCCGACGCGAAGCTCGCGAGACGCGCCTCCTCCTCCCCTCGTCTCGCCCAACCCCATCACCCCTTTCTTCTACTCTAGCTTCATCATGTCTGCGAGTGGCCCTCATTACTCCGGTATCCGAGTCTGTTCCCATGCTGACATCATCTCTGTGTCGTCCGTAGATTGTCAACATCCGAAACATCGAGCGTCAGTCTCTCTCTCCTGCTCGTCTCTTTCATCAGCTCGGCTCGTTCACCTCGTCGAGCTCGGCGGGGCCAAAGAGCGTCAAGCTCGAGGGACTGCGTGCTGACTATCTCCTGGATCTTCCTTCTGCAGTCGTGAACAACCCTGCCAAGTATGTGGACCCGTACGTGCTCAGGATCCAGTTCGAGTGCATCGCACCCCTCAAGGAAGGTTAGTCCACCCTTCCTTCGCATTCTCTAGGCTTCCGTGAGGCGAGGAGTTGAAGGCTACTCGGGAGGTTCAGGGTGGCGAATCGCGAGGCGAGCTGGTGGAGGGGCTGAGGGGAGAAGAGGGCCCACCGTGGCTGAGCTCTGAAGGAAGAGCTGGATCGCACGCACGTCCTCGGCATGGCAAGGGCGAGGTTTGATGAAGAGGGTCCCACGCTCGTGACGGTCGGTCAATCTCAAGAGCCGTCTACGTCAGCTTGGCTGCCCTGGGCGGAGCAGCAGCGGCAGGAGGGAGATGAGCTCGACCTCACCTCGCGTCACCTCGACCTCGCGTTCCTCCTCTCCAGCTCAAGCTGACTACCCTCTCTCGCACCCCTTCCTGCGCGTCAATAGACCTCGAGTGGAAGCTCATCTACGTCGGCTCTGGCGAGAGCGAAAAGTTCGACCAGGAGCTCGACTCGTGCATGGTCAGTCACCCAGCCCCTCCTCTCGTTCTCAGCCCACCCGCTCAACACCACACATACGCAAGCTGACCCATCCCCAACATCGATCCCACCTAGGTCGGTCCCATCCCCGTCGGTCTCAACTCCTTCGAATTCTCCGCCTCTGCCCCGACCCTCTCCCTCCTCCCTCAACCCGCCACGCCCTCGGACCTCATCGGCGTCACCGTCATCATCCTCTCCGCCTCCTACAACGACGCCGAGTTTGTCCGCGTAGGATACTACGTCGCTACCAACTGGGACACCGAGGAGTACGCGTTGGAGGTCGAGGAGGGGAGGGTGGACGGGACGATGGAGCATCTGGTCAGGAACGTCAAGACGGACGGACCGAGGGTGACGAGGTTTAGCAACAAGTGGGACGAGGCGGATGGGAAGACGGTCGGAGGGACGGAGTTGGGACCAGGAGAGGGACTGCTGTCAGCACCCCTGCCTCAGCCGAGCGCGGCGACGGGACCGAGGGACCCGACTCAGAGTGCGATGCCAGCACCCATCACTGCCCTGGCAGCTCCTCCTCCTACGTCCGCACCGCCCATGTCGGCCGCTGCCGCCCCTACACCAGCTGCTGCTGCTGCCGCTGCTGCTGCTGGAGCATCGGGGGCAGTGACGCCTGCACGAACGGATGTGGACTCGGGGGTGTCGACCCCGGCGGAGCAGCAGACGGGACACCCGCATGGATTGGCGGACGCGGCTGAGGCGAGGGATAGGATGGGTGCGGAGACGAACGGGGATGAGGGCAGGGGAGAGGAGGCTGGGGAGGGACTGAGTACGGCTGGGGGGGCGGCGTTGGGGGAGATGTAGGAAGGGTTGAGGGTAGTGATACTTTTCTGCTTATGTTCATGGTCTTGTGGCCTCTGCATCAACTTACGACAATCAAGGAAGCATGAACGGGCTTGAGCAAAGAAAGTTCGCTCGACCGCGCAGTGGCAAGATGAGCACAAGGCACCATGAGATAGACACCAATTGAATCTTGACCAGATCACTAGTCCTCATCCTCATCATCGTCTCCACCACCCATCCTAGCCTTCCGGATCTCTTCCTCCGTCGGCCGAACCCTTTTCGCCTGCGGCTTCGGCAGAACCCCCTCGTCGATCTCCAAACTTTCCTCCTCTTCCTCCTCTTGCCTCTCCCTCGCAACCCCGCTCCTCGCCACCGATCGAGTCGGCGGTGCGCCTTCGATCTCGAGATCATCGTCATCCTCGTCATCGCGCTGAGCACGGCGAGGAGGTGCCGGTCCTCCCTCGATCTCTAGATCATCGTCCGATGAGGGAGCGGCGGCATTGGAGGCGGTGGAAGTGGCAGTGGGTGCGGCGACGGAGGTGCGATGTTTGGGTCCCGGGACGGGTCCGAGGAGAGGAGCGCGGGTGTTTGGTGCGGCGGACGAAGTAGAGGAGGTGGAGGGGAAGAGAAGGGCTAGGGCGTCGACCTTTGTGCGATCAATAAAACCAAAGGAGGGTGGGTCAGCGTTGGAGAGAAAAAGGCAGAGATGTGCTCACTCACCCTCTTCTTCTCATCCCCTTCATCCCTTCTCATCTGTCCCACCGGCAGCGTCGGATCAAACCCTATCCTCTTGATCGCCTCGGCCGAGAACCCCATGTTCCTCCTCTGTCTCTTCCCGTTCGTTCCCACCTCCCCATCCTTCTCTTCCTCTGCCTTCTTTTTCTTCTTCACTTTCCCGCCAGCCTCGATCAACGCCTCCTCCCTCGCCAGCTCTTCCTTCCTCCTCGCCTCAACCAGATTCTTCCCGCCCTGCGTACGTCCAGCATCCCTCCCAAGCAGCTTCAAAAAGTGCTCCTCCGCCTCAGCGTCCTCGCGCTTTCGCTTCGTGATAGCGTCCTTGTGCCGGCCGATCTTCTCGGAGGTGTACTCGGGTTGGCCGAAGAGGGAAGTGTTGGGTCGGTCAGGGCGGACGACTTGTCCTCCGACGATGTAGGTCGAAGCGGAGCCGATGGTGTCGCGCGGAAGTAGGCCGGTCTTGGTGAGCGGATTGTAAGACGAGGAGGAGGAAGAGGAAGTGCGGCTGGTGGCGGAGGTATTGGGCTTGGTGCTCGAGGGGCGGTTGGAGATGGCGAAGGCCGCGGTGCTGGAGAAGAAGAAACGCCGCCTCGAGTGAGCAGGTGATCGCCAAAGCGTGGACGCGATGACAGACAGAGGTCGACGCACCTGGCGGAGAACTCTGCTCGACCCGAACGTGACTTCTTGAGCGCGGCAGCGAGATGGTACTCGCAGACCTCGTTCACGCGTCTAGGACGAGAGGAGTAAGTCAGCCAAAGGCAGATCTCTCAGCGGTGAGGGAAGGATGGACCCACTTGTCGATCCAGCTGCTGCACCTGGTGCCGTCGAGCTTGACGGCCGTACATGTGCCGATATCGCGCGACATACCAATCTCCGTGATCGACTCGGCCGACTCGGGGTTGATCGCAAGAGCGTTCGTGAGCGGATGAGGAGACATGGCACCCTGGAGATGGAGTGGAAGGAAACGATCAGCTCTGCGAAGACCCTAATCAGAGGTGCATCGCGCAGACAGACTCACCTTCATCGGCCTGAGTACTCTAGGGTTCATGATGGCCACCACCGACCCGATCCTCAAGTTCCAGAACCTCTCGAACGCGCCTCCACTCCCGCCTTTGTAGTACTTTTTCCCACCCCTCGTTGAGACCGAGTCCGCCTCAAACAGCAACATCGTCAAGCTCGCGTCTCCTCCCGTCGCGGCCCTCCCTGACGACTTGCCGGGGAGGGAGACGAGCTTGAACGTGACGAACTTCTTCTTCCTCTGCTCCTTGTTCTTCGGCTTGTTCTTCGGCGCGGGCTTCTTCCCGCCGGCTCCCCAGGCGGTACGAGGCTTCTTTGGGTCTGCTGGAACGGCGTCTGTGTCTGAGCCGTCGTCGTCTGATGCCTCGTCTCCGATGGCTGGTCCGCCTTTGGTGAACTTGATGCCGCCAGACTGCTCGGCGACGACGGCGATGGTGATCCAGTCGCCGAGCAGAGGGATGTCGTAGAACGTTCCGTCGCGCGACAGTCGGATGATCGAGTAGAGGAGAGAGGGAGGGACGTGATAGCGGTCTGACAGGTGATTTTGAAGGGTCTCGTGCGACAGGACCCGCGTTCTAAAAGTGAGGGGACAGCAGAAACGAGCGCGAGTCAGCTCTGCCGAACAGCCACGTCCAGGCGGGGATAAACGCACGAGAGTCGTATCCCAGAGTTTGGCTCGACGGTCTTCCACTCGAGGTCGCCTCCAGGACCTGCTCCGAAGTCTTTTGGGCCCATCTCTAGCTTCTCGGCGACGGTCCCGTCCTCCTCCCTCTTCCCGCCTGCGGTCGTCCCGAGCGCACCCTTCTCTTCCCACTCGAGGTCGATTGGGTCACGAGCTTTCTCTTTTCCTTTGCGAGTCGGTGGCGGAGCGGCTGGCGTGGCTGTGAAGTTGGACGACCGCTGGACCTGAGGCTGCTGCGACGTTGACGCGGCGTTGTTGGCTTGACCGACAGACGAGAGGAACTTTGACGGCCGAGGAGCAGCTGGAATCACGTGTGTAGGCTTCTGCGGTTTCGGGGGTGCGAGCTCTGCGAGAGAGGCGGCAGGGGACATCGCGTCGAGCCAGTGTCAGCGTGTCCGGGCCCGAGGTTGACGAGGGGGTGGACAGCGGATGGGCGAGCTCACCATCGAACCGGCCGAGGGCTCCGTTGTACTTTCGCTTGGGCGACTCGGGCGCGGGTCTGGTAGGGTCTGTCCAGTTGACCTTGGACTTGCCTGTGCACGGTGTCGAGGCGGGTCAAAAAGGAGCCAACAGACCAGGTCAGCACAAAGCTCGAGCTCAACATGGCCTCCTCTGCTTTTGGCCGCTCCCAAGCCTGTGCCCGCATCAGATGGCCCACTCCAGGCGCTGATTACGGCGCAGCTGATCTGACAGCTCACTGGCTCGGTTGTGAACTCACGTGGGCTCTTGCTCGGGCTCGCTGGGACGAGGACCTTTCCCGAGGTCCTGAGGAGCTCCCTCTCCCTCGCCCGCTTCTTCAACGCCTGCTCCTGCTCCTCGGCTAGAATGATCGCGTCCAGCTTGGCAGCATCCCGCTTCAGCTCGGGAAGGGACCTCCCTTGCGTCTTGGACATGTCGGCTGCGTACAGACGGGTCGGGCGGGTGCTGGACGTTGTCGCGTAAGAGACGTCCCGGCTACGACGCGACTTCCGACGGCCCAAAGTCACCCAGCTCAGTCGGTCACGCTCACCCACAGACCACCACCATCAATTCTCGAGACGTCTCGGTATGAAGGTATGTGCTCTCGTTCGTCTCCTGAGCGGGTCGCAATTCTGACGATACTCGTCTTGCCCTCTCAGACCCGCACGCGCTCGTATCGATCGCCTCCTCGCGAGCTCGCACCCTCTCGTCCCTCTCTTTCACCATCGCCGCCGCCCGACGAGGCTGCCCCACCCGCTGTCCCACTCTCCGTCTATCGTGGGCGGTCTCTTACTTCTCTTCCTACCGATGTCCTACGCGAGATTCTCCTCCATGTTCTGGAAGCGCCAAACGGACCTACCCGACCCGCGGTCCTGCAGGTGAGCTCGCTCCTTCACGAGCTCGGCCGCCCGCTCCTCTTCCGACACGTCCGAGTCGCGACCATCAAGTCATGGGAGGCCATGTTCGGCACAGAGGGCTACCTCGCAACAGTCGAGTCTGGCGGCAAGGGCTACGGCCATCGGGTGAAAGAAATCCAGCTCGACAGGGTCGAGATCCAGGACTCGGGTGAGCTTGCCTCTCCCTCTTGCTCCTTGATCATGCTTTGCTAACCCTTGGCCCTCTCGATTCAGACTGGTCCTTCCCCGTCTCTCCTTGCCTTCATCTTCCTCACGTGCATACCATCACCTTCTCCCACCGAGTCACCGACACCTGGACGGCCCACCCCGAACTCCCCCTCGACTTCAGCGACCGCTCCATCCCCCGCGAGGACTACCACCACCGACATATCCCCGCCTCGCTCTTCCGATCCATCTTCCGGCAACTGCCCTCCATCGAAACACTCGCTTACTTAGCCCGGCCCAGCACGGCCCGTCACACTTCCCTCGCGTGCGGCTCCCCTCCGGAATCAGGTCGGAGCGGCCGGCATGCTCGCCAACCGATCAGTTCTCTTTTGGGCCTGACCGAGGAGTGCCAGATGGACGTCCCAGTGACGACTCCCGTTCCGGTCGACCCGTTCCCTTGGCCGAAGCTGAGGACGGTCCATCTCGTCGGCGGACTCGTGATGGACGACCCGCGCGAGGAGGAACACGTCGTTCGGTCCATGGCGTTCTCGTTCCTCCCTCGGACAGTCGACACTCTCGTCATCTCGTTCGCAGAGAGTCGGACCGAGAAGAGCGACGTGGACAAGTGGTTCCTGCGGGCGTTCTTGAGGGGGTATCGGGCAGAGGAGCTCGCGACACGATGGGGCGGCGTCAGCAGGGTTGAGATCAGACGGTTGGATGGTGGAGCGAAGAGGATCGAAGAGAGGGTCAGGAACGAGTGGAAGGCGACGTTTGGGAAGCAGAAGGTTGTGAGAAGTATGGCGGGCTGGGACGGGACGTGGAGGGTTGAGGATAGGAGGTTGGGAGAGAAGGTGGTGTTCGTGGATGAGGATGGGGCGGAGAGAAGACTTGTCGAAGAGTGATCAGATGCCTGATGTATCTGGACGTGTCATCTCTGATCGGTGGTGTGGGGCAAAGCAAAAGCGACGATGCGTCGGCGCGGTGGCAAAAGGCTGTGACATTTGAGGCGAGCTGCCTGACGCAAATGACCACCGCACCTCCCACTTGATTCGAACCCGCGTGCCGGCAGATGTTGCGCGAGCGTGATGTTCCTCCTCCAGAACGTAAGAACCCCTCAAGTGTCACGGAGAGCCCGCTTGACGACGACTGATGTTGGACTGATCCCGTGAGCATGCGTGGTCACTGAGGGTACAGATACAGCCGTCTTTGGTTGCATCGCTGTGGATCAGCGAAGAGCATTTCCATCCCAAGCTCAGCACGCCATCGAGGAGGAAAAGTCACATGGAGACATAGCGGAGGCGGTGCGAGATTACTCCGCCAACAAGCTGCAACGACGATTGACAGCTTTACGGACCATAGATTGACGGAGGCAGGGACACCGTTCAAAAGCCGGCTGCGAAGCAGACTGGCTTGTGCACCTTCCAGTGCGCTTTTTGATGTGCTGTGAAGAGGGTAAATGCGAAGGTGATAAGTCGACAGCAGCGAGAAGAGAAGCAGAGCTGACGGACCTTTGCCGCAGTAGAAGACGCAGAGGCACTGAAACACGCAGATTCCTCGAGTCAGTGCGCTGTAGCTGGACTAGAGTCCCTTACACGATAGACTTACCTTGGCACAAGCATGGAACGATTCGTCCTCCGCCAACTCAACACACCTCCCGATCCCCACCTCATCCTGCTTCTCCCTCGCCTCACACGCCCTCCCAACCAGTGCCTCAACCTGTGCCACATTCGGATCATACCCACCCCGTCCAACACCCATCACAAGCGAGCCCATCATCGCCACTGCCGTCTCGAAGTCGTACCGCGTCTCGGGCGCCACCTGGCGAGTGACGGCCTTGAACTTGGGGAAGATGCGAAGAAGGGCTTGATGTTGGGCGGGGGAGAGGATCGAGCCTGTGGCCGCGTAACCGATGTAGGTGGCGAGGATCTGCGGGAAGTGGGTGATGATCTTGCAGAAGTGGTCGAACAGTTCGCGCGCTTCGGGGACAGAGGTCTGCTTGCAGACGAAGGAAAGAAAGGCGTCAAGATACAGCATGTTGGTCGTCAAAGTAGGAACAACGTACGATATACGCAGCGAGCTGAACGACCCTCTCGGCATGACGGATCAAGAAGGTGAGAAGCTCCTTGCCGCCATCGGGCGAGGTTGCGAACCGGCCGATGGTAAAGATGCCGTGCTTCTCCCCTAGGATGTCGCAGAAGGTGTTGACGAATTGACCGAGGATGCGCCAGAAGAGGAGATGGTCGACGAGCTCGGCTGAGCTCGAGGGAGCGTCGTTGAGAAAGAAGGTGCGAAGCAGGCAAGGGAGGTAGGTCTGCCCGAACTCGGACTGGAAACGAGAAAGTCGCAGTCAGGCGGAGGTCACGGGCAGAGTCCGATAAAATACACTCACCACGAAAGGATAGTATTTGTCTTGGAAAGCCTGATCGTGCAGGCGAACAACTTGTGGAGAGAGAGCACTGGCGTCAGCGGCCAGAAGAAGGACGCCTCGAGGGCGGAAGCGGACGCACGATGGCCATGGCAGGACGCATCGCTTCATTGTTTAAAGTCTTGGCGGCTGGTGCATCAAGTCCAGGCGAGAGTCCGAGCGAGTCTGCAAACTCTTTGGAAGTCGGGTCGGACGAGCCGCTCCAGACGTTGGCAAAGTACGAGAACATGGTCGGGAGGTGAGCTCAGACGAGGTGAGCTCGCCCGTTCCTGCCCCGCCTTCTTTCACCCGCCGACCATGACTACCCTCCTCGACACCTTCCTCCCCCGGGTCCGACGCCTTCTCTTTCCTTATCCCGCCTGTACGCCCGCCTTCAAGTGTCCTGAGGAGCTTCCGGACTTTGTGCGGATTGCCCTGCTCGAGGCCGAGGTCGCCCAGCTCAGACTGGAGCGAGACTCGTTCGCAGAGCTCGCAACGTCCGCTCTCCTCGCTCTCCAGCAACGAGCCAAGGAGCCCGTCAAGCTGTGGGTCAAGGCTAAGCACGACATGTTCATCGTCGGGGAGCTCGTCAGACGAGACCACGTCGAAGGTATGGCAGCCGTAGGGCATCCCTGGAGACGACTCGAGGTACGCTCAACAAGCCACCTTTCCACTCACTTTGTAGTCTCCTTCGGCTCTATCCGTCTGACCACTGTGCTCTCTCTCCATGCATCTTTTGGCAGATCCGGCCTGTGTTTCCCGAATGGCGAACTACTCGTCTCGTTGCACCGGTGCGAGCTTCCATCCCGCCAGAGATCTTTGACCACATCGGCCTCTTTGTCAACCGCAAGACCTCGCTCGTACTGTGCCAGGTCGACTACGCCTGGCTCACTCGCTTCTTCCCACTCAACAAGCGGCTCCTGGGCATGGATTACGGGTTGAGCGATCGCGCTCGCTTTGTCTCTCTTCTCTCTCGAGGCAGAGTAAGTACATCTTTCTTCATCGCTCGTCCGCTTCGTCGACACGACACTCGTTCGTATCGTCGTCTGACCGTTCTTTCTTCCACAGGCGTCTTCTCAGTCATCATCCCTCTCTCGGGTCGAACCGTTTCTCTCGCTCCGGAACCTCCAGACGCTCAGTCTAGCTTCCCCGCTCATATCGGACGACACCTTCCCTGAACTCAGCCTTGCCAATCTCGGTCTCGGCGGAACACCTTTGCCTCTCGATGTTCTCACCATCCACGTCTCTGTCGGCGGAGAGACGATCCCCTTCTCGCCCAATCTCGCTGTCCTTGGCCTCTTCGACCCAAAGACCGTCCGCTTCGCCAACCCGTTCTTCCACTTCCGACCAGCCGGACGAAACACAATCCGCATCTCCCGTGCCGCCGCGGACATCATTTGCGGCTGGTCCCGACTTCGAACCGTCTACCAGTTCGACATGGACCTGCATGTCACTCCGGACGACCAACACGCTCGCGATCCGGCGACGCACGAGTTCTTCCTCCATCTTCCTAGAGCGCCCGAGACGCCTCGTCGGCGGCTGACGAACGTGACGTGGGAGATGCAGACCAAGGTCGATCCTGGACCCGAGAGGGACGGCCGACTCGGACCACGTCTGCTGAGGGAGCCCGTGCAGTACTTTGCCACGAGGAAGCCGCTCGTCGAGTCTAGGATCAAGACGGCGATGATCGTCATCAAGGACGACGAGGAGAGGAAGAAGGAAAAGGCGAGGCCGGATGTGCCGGCGATGCTCAAGATCCAGTCGAGGTACAGCGCTGAAAAGTGCAAGGACGCCATCAAGGACTCTGCTTAGGACCGCTCGTCATCTCTCGCCTGCCTGGACACACCTCTTCGTTCGTTGTCGCCCGTCGCCATTTCTCGCCTCCGCACACTTGTACCCACTCTTTTGCATCGCATCGATTCGCATCGCATCAACATCCGGGCTACCCTCTCCCGGCGGTCTCGCTCGAGGACTTCCACCGCTACTTGGTTTATTTTAGACTCTATCATGTCTCCTGCGTAATCCCATGTCATCTCCCTACCTCTCCCTACTGATCACAGAGGCTTCTGCTGCCCTCCGAGCTGGTAGTAGGTTTTCGTTTGCCCGGTTGCCCACGATGAGACGAGACAGATCGAATTGCATGTATCAAACACAAAAAAGAGATGCAAGAAAAGAAGAGAAAGAGTTGAAAGGAGGTATGCATGGGTTGGCCGTCTTAGGAAGGCGACGGGGTATGTGTGTGTGGGAGAGGAAGCAAGAGCACGGAAAGAAGGTAGAGAGGGTACAAGCATGATGGAGACGAAAGAAGGCGTGCATGGAAGTGTCGTGAAGGAGGACGAGAAGAAACAGAGTCTGGGCGGAGATGAAGAGAGTTCGTGAGGGGGAGAAGCATGGAGGGATGAGATGCTGGGCGAGGTTGGAGTGCGGGTCGTTCAAGAGCGAGGAGGCAGAATCCCAGAGGCATGAAGAGTTGGACTGCGATGGATACACGAGGCAAGTCTCAGTGTTGTCCTATGAAGCGGGGTCGGACGCCATGGACTGACCTGTTCAGCTGACGCACGTCTCCTGCTTTGCGCCTCCACCCAGCCAGCCCTCGCCGCTCTCGAGGACAGCTGCCGTCATTTGTCTGTGGCGAAAAGGTGAGCAGACGAGGTCAACGTCTGGATGGACAATGCTCCTCAACGCGGCGATCGGACTCACAACGTCGTCGACAGCTTGGAAGGCAGCAGGCCTGCTCCAGCCCTCCTCGCCGCCACCTCTGGTGCAGTCGGTGGCGTCCAATCCTCTGGACCCGAGATCGTTTGCGGCTGGCGAGGGGAAGAAGGCGAGGTCGACCTTGGACGCGGTTTCGGGTTGGCGAGCCGTTTGCGTTCGGCGACGAGCTCCGTCTCGGCTTCGTCCTTAAGCGCTTTGTCGATCTGGAGCGGTCTAAGCGAGACCAGAGATGGGAAAAGGTAAGGTCAGTATGGATCAAACGAATTGGAGATGCTGAGGTGCTGGCGAGCTCACATCGAGACGACGACCCGGGTGAGCGCCAGAGTCAAACGAAGCCGACCTCCCAAGTCGAGCCAACGCAGCGCACGGAGGTTCTGTTGAATTTCGTACAGGCGGAACTGAGACGAAGGAAGACCGTCAGCGTGGCGATGTGCGATCCGGGTAGATCCGAGCTGGACGGGACTGACGAGCTCAAACCGGATCACTCCCGCGTACCGTTGTCCGCCTAGCAACAGCCCTCGCATCTTGCGCAAGACAGCCTCGAGCGTCTCGACCGTGTCGTCGCCCATGTTGAGCGACCCGGGGCTTGTCTCGTTGACCGCATCTAGTCCGGCGAAGGGTGGTTGGCTGGTCAGCTCCCCTCATGACGTGCGCGTCCAAGAGGAATTCTGACTGACCGATGACGACTCGGATCATATGGAAGTCTCCCTCGATGAACTAGAGTAAGAGAGGGGAGCACTTATGTCAGCTACGAAGATGGTATGCGCCTTTTGGTGACGGGACAGTCGAGCTCACCTCTGTCCAGACCTGATACAGCACCCCATTCAGCGTCTCGTCCGCCGCTCGCAGACCACCCATCGACGTCCCAGTCTCGAACCCTCCGTCATGACTCCAGAACGAGCTCGGAAAGCTTGTCCGTGACCCGGACGAGGTCGATGGCGAGGCGTCGTACAGCCGCTTTGACGACGGGTCCGACAAGATCGTAAACGCGAAAGACAGCTTTTGGAAGGCGGAGGTTGCGGGCGGGTAGTCGGGGAACTTGCTGCTCAAACAAAGTACCACAGGAGGCAGAGCGTCAGCCGCCGACGTGCGAGCGCGGCGGGGGGAGTGCGCGGGAGGGCGAGCGGGGCGGATGGGACCGACTCTGGGTGGACGAGCTTTGCGCGGTGCATGTAGCTCTTGCGAAACTCCTTCTTGTCAGACGTGTACTTTGTGCAGCCTAGGATCTCGTACAGGTCGTTCGAGTTGTTGATGGTGGTGATGGTGTCGTACGAGAGCACCGGCACTGCACGCGGGAGGGCACCAGGCAAGGGAGGCACGGTGAGCTTCAGTCACCTTCGCACGTTCCCGCCCCTCCGTCAGAAGAGCTGTAATCGCTCGATAAGCGGCAAGCTGAGCTCAGGGAGAGTGACTGACCTCCTTCTGGTGGGAATGACTTTGACATGCTGGCGAGAGGGAGTGCTCGCTCGAGGTCGACGTCGTGAGGGAGAAGAAGGCCGGAGAGGGGAGGAACGTCGGCCACACCGGGTGGAGCTCAGCTCAGCGAGCACACCTCGACAGCAGCCAGTAGAGCTCGAGATTGCGTCCTGCGGCAGAGGGAGGGGGTGTTGGGCCAAAGAGCAGGCGCGCTCAGGGACGGCTGGAAGAACGAGGTCGAAGGTTGAAGGCAACTCGAGAGGGGCCATGTTTGAGGAGGGGGAGGCCCTGTTTGGATGACGCTCCCACGTGATAGTTCCTGGGAGCGACTAGTACTCACCTCCGCCTCTCCAACCATCAGAGATCTTCTGCGAGAGCATAAATAACAACAAAGGTCCAAAAAAGTTCACGGATTTTACTGTTCTGGATCATCGTCCGGCGACCACCCGGCCTCGTGCACCTGGCCAATCTCGCTCGTCTCCTCCCACACGATCGCATCCTCACCCGCACGGCGCAAAGTCTCACATCCTCGACCGAGTAGAAGAGCCAACCTGTGGAAGGACTGAGCGCGATTGACGACGTTGGTCGCGCGAAGCCCGAGGCGGATGCCCTGCAGGCGCGTGAACGGGCGGAGCAAGGTCGGAAGTTCCTTCTCGTCCTGCGGACGTCCAGGATGCACGAGAGACGGCCATCAGCACGCTATTCGTCTCGCACTGCACAACCAGGAGGTGAGACTGACCTCTTTGGACAAAACGACCACCGGCACCGACCTGACCTCGACGGCACCGGCGAACCTCAGCAGCAGCAGACTGCCACCCATATCTCTGCCCGCGATCCTGATGACCTCTTTGCGATCTTCCAACTCTTGGTCCTCGACGTGAACGAGCTCGATGGAGAACGTCTCGAGCTTGATCCCTTTTAAAGCGAGGCCAGCCAAAAGTTCCGCGATGTCTGGTGGGCCGAGGTGACATCCCCCAAGATGGAGCGTTCGCAGGTGAGGGTGCAGAGTGAGAAAAGGGACGACGACCGGTATGGGGAGCGTCCGCGAGTGGCGAGAAAGCGCGGAGGCGAAGTCTGGATCATCCCAGCGAGTCGTCTGAGTGAGACGGGACAGATACGCGATGGTCAGCAAGCCAGTTCAACAAGCGGCGAGCGAAGCAGGAACCTCCTTACCTGTATGACCAAAGAGATGTCTACGAGCAGCTCTATCCGATTGAAGACGTCGAGATCTGGTAGCAAGAGGGTCTCCAGCAAGGTGAGTGGCAGCGGCGCCTGGATCGATAGCTTGGACAGAGCGGGCATCGCCTTGATCATAGCCTCGAGCACCAAAGCTGGCTCGGGTAGGTTGTCGTCGTATGAGGCCTTTTCGATAAACGGCTGGACCAGCAAATCGAGCCGTCTGAGGACGAGGGGGACGACAGGCGGTCAGCTCCGGTTGTGCCGTAATGTCTCGCCGTCAGCTCTGACTAGAGATCTACAGAACCTGGACTCACTGCACGCAGCTCGCTATCCGTCTTCCTCCTCTCCTGACGCCCTCTCCGAGCCAGAACTCGAGCTCCTCGACCCGCTTGACGCGTGCATGTCTGAACAACACCGGCCTCGCCGCCTCGTCCCACCGTCGGCACACGAGCCGCATCGCACGAAGCTCGGCCGCACCCGTGCTCGAGCTCTTTGTTGAGCGACTCAGCCGAGGTGACGGTGCCGCCGTACCGAGCTTCTGGGTCTCGAAGGTGCCTTGTAGGACTCCCCGGGCGAGCTGGGAGGCGAGCGTCGGAGGGGTCGGCACGAGCTCAGCGATAAGATGCAGCAGCTCTGGAGGAAGAAGGAGGGTATAGTCCGGCGCAGGATCATCAAGGGCAAGCGTGTCCATCTGAAGCTGAGCCTGCAGCCGCGGTGATGGCGTGCTGCTGAGGCGTTGGTGGGTGTTTGAGCTTTGAGGCAGGCGAGAGCAGCAGGGCGAGTACGGGCTGAAAGGGTCGAGCTCATCACGAGTCCTCCCTCCAAGGGATCCTACAACGGCCAACACCTCGTCCCGGCAGGCCATCAAACCTCTCATGGCCTCAATATCCTCGGCCTCGAGCTCTCGAACGCCTCTGGTAGTCGCTCGCTCTCCACTTGACTTGCCTGGTCCGTTCAGCTGGTCTGAGCTGCTCGCGACCGCTCAGACGACCGAGAGGAAGGCAAACAAGCAGTTCCTTGCTCTCCCGCCGCTCTATCAGGCAGCAGTGACGGCAGTGGGAGCGGGAACCTTGACTGTCGTCGGGCTGTACGGTCACCGACGTTTCTGGAGACGGATCAGGACGGCAGGTGAGCAGACATTGTTGGACGCTCAACAGGGGCGACGGCGGTGGACTCAAGTCGAGGTCCTGCTCCAACGCTGACACGTTCATCTCCCTCTGGATACTAGATCATGTTCTTCCGAATATGCTGACAGGCAAGAAGTGGATCAAGGGAGTCGTCACGAGGTGAGGAATCGGAGAACCTTTTGCCTGATTTTGGGACGCAGAAACTGACGCTGCTTCTGCTACTTGTCCAGCGTGGGCGACTCGGACAACTTCCGACTGTATCACACACCTGGTATCTTCTTCAACTGGCCGCTCAAGATCAGATGGGTCCCAAAGGACGCCAAAGGTGAGCTTTTCCCTAGTCTCAACAATCTCTCTTCTCCCGGCGCGCTGATGCTGACACCTGTTTTATGTCTCAATCGAGCTCTCAGAAACGAGACGATACACATCCGGATAGCGGGTGTCGATGCTCCAGAAGTACGTTCTTGGTTAGGGCATACATCGCTTACCTCCATGTTGCTGATCCGTTCTCTCGTCGGTACAGGCCGCCCACTTTGGTCGACCTGCGCAAGCGCTGTCCGCCGAGTCGCTTGCATACCTCAAGAAGAAGGTCGATGGACGCAAGGTCAAGGTCCTGCTCAGCTCGAAAGATCAGTACGGTCGGATAGTGAGCCTGTCCCTTGTCGTGCCATGGCCTGTAGGGACACCGCTCACCCATTTCTTATTCGTTTTATGCTCCAGGTCGGCTTGCCTTTGATTCCTCGCTTTCTGCCGTTCCTCCCGGATGAGGTCCTACCTATCTCGATGTTGCGCGACGGCTTCGGGGAGGTCTACACGTCGGCCGGCGCTGAGTACTCGTACATCGGCATCGACAAGTTCAAGGCAGCAGAGGCGGAAGCCAGGTGAGTCTCAAAGCTGACTATCCTACCCGCGAGCCAGATTTCTCGTGCACTGAGTGCGTGGTCGCAGTCTGCAGGCTGAAGCTGACCATCTTTCCGTTCGTCGCCCAGACGCAAGAAGCGAGGGATCTGGGGATTGGGCAAGAAGATGGAGCTCCCGTCAGACTACAAGCGACGGATGAAGGATTCGCCGCCGTCCTCCCAGCAGTCCAAGCTGGAGTCGCTCAAGGCGAACGGACAGGGCAAGCAGAAGCCTGGGTTGCTCGGGCGGCTGTTCGGGAGGAAGTAGCGTTCACCATCTCAGCGGAATAGGTACAACCGCATTAGCATCACCTTCAGTCATATCACGAACTTTTACGACCAGCGTACTCGACGAGCAAAAGTGAGAGCAAGACGCGACGCGCCTGCTTCTTTCTGACCCCGCATGGTGACGTTGGGCGAGGCGGGGGAAGAGGGCGATCCTCGGAACGAACGACCCCTCGCCTTTGGTGCTCGCAACCATCATCTACCCTCATCCGAGGCCCACACTAGATCCATCACTAGACAGCAGGTATCAGGATGCGTAAAGCCGGCAAGCAGGTCGGTTTCACGCTCCTCTCTCACAGCTTGTCGGAGCTCCTGGACGGCCGAGCTCATCTCTCCTCTCTGCTCGTCTGCCCCTCTGCTGTTGCCCAGTTTGACAAGTTCTCGCAGAGTATTGGGGAGCGGTTCATGAAGGAGGGTAAGACTGAGCACAGGTGCGTCAAGCTCTCTTCAACTTGTTGCGTCTGCTGCTTGGAAGGTCTCAGGAAATGGCTGCAGGAGGGGAGGGACTCGGAGCTGACCTCTACTCTTGTCGGGATCTCTATCAGCTCGGCCTTCCGCGATCTCGAACAGGACGTAGACATCAAGGCGAAGGGTATGGAGAGGTACGTGCATCACCTGCTGCGTTTTGCCTCTGATGAAGGACTGCTCTTGCTCCACAGAGCCGTGCCAAGCATCCCGCCAAAGTCGAGCTCACACCCCCTCTTCCTCCTCTGCCCTCGCGTTGTCGACTCGCAGACTCGCCCTCGCCTCCTCGACCTACATCCGTGCAACAGGCAAGAAGAACAAGTCCGAGGACCCAGAGACCTCGTACGTCCCGGCTTTCACCTGTGCATGCACGACGTCCAGGCTGAGAGATGGAGCTGACCGACGGCGTTCCCCCCCTCGGCCCATCTGATTCAGTGACGGAGGAAAGGTCCTGCCCATCGAGCAGCTCGGGCTCGTCATGATCTCGTACGGAGAGTCACTTGGGAGAGACTCGGAATACGGTGCGTGCGCTCGGCAAGTGAGAGGCGGGGAGATGGTGCGTTTGGAGCCGAGGGCTGATCGAGCAGTCGTTTGGTGTGTGCAGGAAAGGCACTGGTGCAGGTCGGACGGGCAAAGTGCACGGTCGCAGCGATACAAGGTCAGTCCAATGAGCTTCCTTGAACTTCGTCCGAGGATCGTGCTGACTGGCGGTCGGCGGTATAGACTCGTACATCGAGGAGATCGGAGAGGGCTACCTCGCAGGACTCGGTACGTCCCGTCACGCTTTCACCCGAGATTCGCGTTTGAACTGACATTTGGAACGCCCTCTATTGCACAGAGCGTGCGATGGAGCAGATGAATGATTTCCGGACGTACAGGAAGAAGCTTGACTCGCGAAGGTAAGTCCTCTCCTACCCAGTTCTTTAGAACGTTGCTTATGCTTCTCCCCTGCTTCTCCAGGCTCACCATGGACGCTGCGACCAAGCGCGCTTCGAGTTCCAAGAAGGACAGTCGGGCGCTCGAGGAAGAGGTCCGGGTCGCAAAAGCGCGGTAGTGAGTTCGAGTCGAGCACCCGTCGAGTTACTGTCGTCGGCAAAAACTGACCGTGTCCTTCTGATCCATAGTGACGAGTGCCAGGAGGATGTCGAGGCGCGAATGAGGACGATCTACGAGTCTGAGCCGACCTACCACGACGACCTGAACGGCTTCCTCGACGCCGAGGTTGCGTTCATCGACCGGTACCGCGAAGCGCTCATGGAGGCAAAGAACGCAGTCGGAGGGTCGTGAGTCTATCGTCTCGCACCGTCTGTCTCAATTCATCTCAAGCTGATCAAACCTGTCATACAGCTCTCCATCATCCCGCCCAGCCCTCCCACAACGCCGCTCCCTGATCCCTCCTCCCGCCAACTCTGCCGCCGAGCGCCGTCGGTCCTCGCCCAACCAAGACGACCCTGATGAAGAGCCTGCCCCGGTTGCTTCGTCCTCGTTCATGGGCAATCGAGCTCGGTCCAACTCGACAAAGTCGGGCGACGGCAAGGACGGTGCACCGGCCAAGGAGAAGAAGTCGCTCTTTGGCTCGTTGGGCAGGAAGAAGAGCAGTACGCCCAAGAAAGGGTCTGCATGGGGGACGCTCGACGAGGACCAGGACGGGATGGTCGACAGGCGGAGGGACGACGAAGACTCGGAGGAGGAGGAGCAGGACTCACGGCCGACATCGAGCAACGGAGGCAGACACAGGAGCGTCTCGAGCGCAACCGTTGTGCAGGCACCGCCGAGCTCGTCCAAAACCGAGAGGGCAGTTCCAGGCTTCCCGAGGCGGAACACGCTTGGTAGCGCTTCCGCAAACCAAGGCAGAAAGATCGTCAGGTCAGTCCCATCTCACCGTCTAGACTCTTCTCCGCAGCCGACTGATCCCGCTACCTATCTTCTCGACTGCAGAGCAACCTTCGCCTACCGCGGCACCGCCTCGGACGAGCTCTCCTTCGCTCCCGGCGAACTCATCACCGTCCAAACCGAGGTCTCCGCCGACTGGTGGACCGGCACCTCCTCCACCTCGGGCCAAACAGGCCTCTTCCCCGCCGCCTACACCGAGCCTGCCGCCCAAGCAGCCACGCCTCCACCTCTCCCTTCGTCTCTCCGACCGACGAGCACGACGCAACGGTCGCACTCGAGCAACGATCTTCTTACGGCGAACGGCGGTGGGGCAAGGAGGATGCCTCCTCCGCCTCAGAGACAGAACTCGTTCTTGACGGACTCGGAGACGGATGGAGATGGGACCGAGGCGTCGGAAGCGGAGGAGGATGATAAGGCGGGGTTGACGGGGTCGGCGCCGGTGACTGGAGGTCGAGCCAGGGGTCTGAGTGGCGGGTTGGGGATGGGGATGAGGAAGGGTGCGCCTCCTCCGCCGCCTGTGCCGAGAAGTCGGAGGTCGACGGTCAGTGGACGGGGGGATGATGGTGGGCGAGTTGGAGGCGGCGAGGTGGACGAGGGGGAGAACCCGTTCCACTAGATCCTAGAAGGGAGGACTGTGATCTGATGGTTGCGAAACACTGTCGCTACAAAACAAGGGGATCTTGAGAGAACGCATCCGGTGTCTCACAGCTTTTGCCCCTTCACAGTTTTTAGGCTGGCCGATCGACGTGACTAGTCATACATAGCTCTCACAGGAAAAAGCACCCATCTAAGACGACTCGGGGATCTGCGACTGGAGCGCCTTGAGGCAGCCCTCGACAGCGTCAATCTTGCCCAGCAGGACGTTGATCGACTCGGGCAGGAGCTCTTCCGGCGCGTACGCTCCAAGCGACTCTACGCTGACTGTAGACGAGCAAGGGCAGAGAGACACACGGAAGTCAGTGGCCGCAAGGTCTGGCCTCCCAACCAGCCGAAGCATCGCCTCGCCCGAGGAAAGAGGTAGGAGGGAAAGACTTACAGATGAAGTGGTCCCTGATCCTCGTGAGCTCGACCTTGTCCTTGAACTTGTCGTTCCTGAGCACCTCCCTCGAGACCGTGTCCTTCCGCGGGTTCTTGACCACAGCCGTCTTCTGCCGCGTCTTTGGATCAGGAGAGATCCCAATCACTCCGGGAGCAAAGCAGCCGGCGAACTCGGTGACGTGTTCGGGAGGGATGGGCTGGGTGATGATGATGTGCGGCAGGAGTCGGTACGAGGCGGTGGCGACGGGCGAGAACTTGGCGTGGTCCTTTCCGATCCCCTTGACGGCGTGCAGGTCGAGCTCGATGGCCTGCGGAAAACATCAACGAGGGTAGAGAAGATGTCAGGAGCCGTAGAGGGGCGGAGGATGACAAAGGCGAGCGGACTGACCTGTCCTGGCCGGAGCTTGGCGATGAGGATGTCTCCAACCGTCGGACGGGGCGTCTCGTTCTCAAACATGACAGTCTGTCGTCCAGCTGCTGACCAGATGATGTCGGACGAGTACACTGCAGATAGACGAGGGGATCAGGAGGACGTGTCAGCCTCGACATCATGCGCTCGAGCTCGTCGGTTCGAGGTCGATCCAGGACTGACCGTTCTCGTTGACGTAGAGCTTTGCCGGGTCTGTCTCCCCCTTGGCCGCGTTCCTGTTCCTCTCGCACTTTACGTTCAGCTTGAACACCATTGTGTTCTGGTCGTTGGGGTCCTCGCCTGCGAGAACAAAAGTCGAGAGTGGTCAGCTCGAGCTCACACTCGCACGAGCTCACACGTCGCCCCCCCCTACTCATCACCTGTCGTTCACAGCCAGGCTGAAGAAGATGACGCTTTTACTTACCTGCCTTGATCATCTTCATCTTTCTGGGGTCTACCTTGAGGGGGATGAGACCCAACCGCTGGGAGAGGACCTCGTCCTGGACGATGGACGTGTTGTTGTACAGGTACACATCCTCAATCGCAATCGCAGGAACCTCCGAGATCATGACACGTCGGATGGCGTTGGCGATGGACGAGTCGACGCCGATGAGGTCAAACTCGCACGTCGACGGGGAGATAGAGTCGACCTTGACTTGCAGGTTCTGGACACACGACGGACGAGAGGCACGTCAGTCAGCTAAAGCGAGACGAGGCTCGGAGCGGATCTATTCTCGCAGATCATGCCCACTCAAGTCCAGACGCGTGCAAGGCGAGCTGAACTCGAAGGGACGAGGGCAGAGCGTGCGAGCTCGTGTGTGCGAGCTCAACAGGAGGAACGGCCGCCAAACTCACAGAGGTGAACTTCTTGAGGTTCCACGAATGATCCTCGCCAGGGTAGTGACCGGGGAACTCAGTACCAGCAACCTAGACATATCGAGAAGACAACAGGAAGGCGAGGTCAGCTCATGTGAGCTCATACGGGCGATTGGTGAGCTCGGAGGAGGACCGAAGCTCATCCGCGAGCGAAGAGCTGCTCCAGCACACGACAGTCCACTCACCGCTGATACTCGCTCAGGCTCCAGACGGACATGCCGCCGAGGATCGTCCAAGTTCGAAGAGGAGGCCATCCTAGAGACTAGAAGAGAGGGAAGGGCGGGAGGAGGGACTGTCGGCGTTGGGAACGTCCCAAATTCAGTCGGTCGACCGTCCCCGTTCCTCGTGCCGCAGGCGAGCCATCCTCGGTCGCACCCGACCACCACGACCTCACCTCTCACGAACCCTTTCAAATAACTCCCTCGCGTACACGACAGCAACCAAGGAGCCCGCATACGATGGCAAACGCGAGGAACGCCGAGCTTGAGGCGGAGGTCGCCCAGCTGAGGGCAGAGCGGGACTCGCTCGCCCGCATCGCAGCCTCCTCCCTCAGGGTGCTTCGCCACGAGGCTCACGAGCCGGTCGGCTTCTGGATCAGGGAGAGCGAACAGGCAACCGTACAGCAGCTGCTGGACATGGACGAGCTCGAGGACAGGCTCCCCAGCAACGACAGATGGGGACGCGCAACGGTGAGCTCAGGCGGTCACCTTCCTCCTCCTTTTGTAGGCCATCCTTCGCCTTCCTTCCGCCTTTGACTTATCGTCCGCTACTTATCTTATATCTACAGATCCAACCTGTCGATCCTATCACGCCTGCACCGCGAGGTATCCTACGACCACCTCGTCGCGTTCCCCTGCCCGTCTCTGCATCGCCACCGGTCCCCATCCGTGCCGCCATCCCTTCCGAAATCTTCGACCACATCGCCTCCTTCGCCGACTCTGATACGCTGTCCGCCATGAGTCAGGTCGACTTTGCATGGCTCGCTCGGTTCCACAACGGAAATGGAAACGTCTCAAACGTTACTTTTGGGGAGAACGATCGTCGGCGATGCATCACCTGCCTGACACGAGCGGTGCGTAGAGCCTCTCCTGGTGGCATGGAGCAGATCAGGCCGCCTTGTCTGGCTCTCTCTCACGTCGACCGCCACAGGACCCCAACGGTCCAGCGCTCTCTTCTCGGATGGCGTCAGCGCTCTCCCTGCGGAACGTGACCCACCTCTCCCTGTCGGCGGCGCTCATCCAAGACGACGCCTTCCCTGAGCTCAACCTCGACAAACTCGGTCTCGACGGAAACCCACTTCGCCTCGAGGTCCTCGAGATCCGCCTCCTCTTCCACATCCGCTCCTCCACCCGTGCCGACCTGGCACAGGAGATGTCCTCCTACGAACAACAGCTACAGCAAAACATCCAACACAACCAGCAACTCATGGCGACACTCATGGCACCCCACCTACAGCCCCCTGTGCAACCTCCTGCACCTGCAGCGGTCGCCCCAGCCTCTCGGAACGAGCTCGTCTTGCGACCTAGCCCGCGTCTGCTCTCCCTCTTCGACCCAGCGTGTCTGCGCGTGTGTGATCCGATTCGCAAGCGGTCGGATAAGGGCTCAAGCTCTGCGGGGAGACCGGAGGATGTCAGCCGCAACTCGTTCCGGGTCTCTCGTGAGGCCGCGACGGCCATGGCTCGCTGGTCGGCCCTCAAGGAGGTCGTCCTCGTCGATCTCGACCTGCACGTCACCCCGAACGACATGCAAGGCACCTCGTCGTCTGAGCATCGGTTCTTCCTCGACGTCTTGGGGGGAGGGCTGCCGATGTTTGCGGGAAGGGTCAAGGTGTGGTGGGTGTTGAAGAAGCCGGCGAAGGAGTTGTACTGGGGGAACCTGAAGTGGCTGCTGAGGGAGCCGGTCAAGTACTTCAAGGCGAGGAAGTCGCTGAGGGACGACAAGGTGGACAGGGCGTTCCTGGTCCTGCTGGACGCGGAGGAGAGGGAGAGCGAGAAGGCGAAGAACGGGCCGGCGAAGATCAAGATCATTGCGAGGGTCGAGGAGGAGAATGAGGAGAGATGAGCAGGTCAGTCTTTGCCTGTGTTCTTCCATCGGCTACTGCATCGGCTGACCAGCGTCCTCCTGTCGTCAGGCCGGCTCTTTTACGGCCTTCTCCTCACTCCCACTTGCTTGCCACACTTGACTCCATGACACGACGGGACGCGACACGACCAATCTCATGATCTTTCTCACGAATACGATCTTATGCGACAGCAGAGGTTGGTAGCGGGTCGAAGAAGGCATGGTCATTAAGGACGAGGGCGGGCGACGGGGCAGTCTCTACCAGCCTGGCGGGAAGCAGGATGCCTTGTGGGTTTCTCGCCTGTGGCGCTTCTGATGAGCTGCAATGGGATTGGACCCAGTCAGTCAAGGCGGCCGCAGCCGGTAGGATAAAAGAGGACGAAAAGGCGGCGGACCTCGTGAGCAGTATCGGACGCAAAGACACTGCGAGGAAGACAGTGAGACAAGTCAGCATGGAGTAGAGGAAGAGATGATCCTGGAGAGGCACTCACTTCCGAGCAAAGCTGCATCTGCATCCCCCTTATCTCCCACGACACACCCAGCTGGACCGGCTTCGCACATCCGCTCCTCGAGAACACACGGCTTGCCGTCCCGTGGAAGGTCTGACGCATGCTTGGAGGTGAATCGGAACACTTGCTCGACCGTAGCCCAGTCCTCCTCGACGGAGAAAGGGAGTCGGGGCTTGAACGCTTCCAGATCCAAGCACAGTTGTCGGAGGCCGTCCTCTGAGAAGTCGTTGGCGACGCGAGCGTCGTACACGTTGATATTGAGAGCCAGACTCGCTCCGTAGCTACTGGCGAGGTTCAACAAGTACTGGACGACACGCTCGTCTTCCGGCTGCCATCAACGAAATCGAGAAGAAGCGTCAGCAACCGGACAAAGATTGGCAGACCCAGTAAGAACGCCTTCGTACCACGTTCATCCACTCTGCGATGATGTTCCTGACAAAGGTCCGAAAGAACAGCAGCGCCTCGGCCGGATGTTCTCGGATGAAGCGATTCAATGGTCCAGCCGCGCGAGACATGCACAGTTGCTCGACGATGTCTCGAAGGGCAAACCAGTGTCCTGATCTTGGCGTGCCCCTTTCGTGTAGGATCGAGCGGTCGAACGGGATGAGGAAGAATGTACGGAAAAGCGATGGAAGGTAGGTTTGGCCGAGTTCGATCTGACGGGGCCGGATCATGCAGATAACGCCAAAAAACGGTAAGCGTGTTCCTTCCATCGAGGACATGGCTTTCAGCGCGGATAGACTGACATAGGTGGGGACGAAGTC
Organism: Mrakia hoshinonis; assembly: GCA_036245725.1. NCBI lineage: Eukaryota > Fungi > Basidiomycota > Tremellomycetes > Cystofilobasidiales > Mrakiaceae > Mrakia > Mrakia hoshinonis. The sequence continues at coordinate 277,084 of BTPH01000001.1, forward strand.
GATCCCATGTGGCTGCTGGAAAAGACGCTGAGCCTGGGAAATTCGCACGGACAGACGAATTAGTGATAGGTGGCTTGAACAGAGACGAAGGCAGCAGCAGACATACGGGCTCGTACTGCTCAATCGTGGTGAAGAGCGGAGTCGGCTCAGCGGACAGGCCTGGTGTAAGGCCAAGTGCGACGACAAAAGAGGCGACCTCGGGATCGACCCTTTCGAGGAAGGTACGGCGGTCCATAGGCAGAATGCGGTTAGAGAGAAGGTCGCAGTGATGGTGAGCTCGCTCTTCTCAGAGTCCCTGTCTTTGGACAGTTCCCCTTCCCCGTCGAGCGGAGTTCGCTGTCAATAGATTCGAAATCGTCATTCGGCATCACACACCTCTAAGTCGCCCCGTGCCCCCTGTTTCCTTTTCCCTCGTTCCTGCTCTAGTCCTGGTCCCAGTCGGGGTTCTGCTTCGGCGGTGCGATACCAGCCTGCTTGGCGACAATGATCGAGTCCACACGCAACACAGACACCGCAGCATCCACAGCGAGCTTGATCGCGTACGACTTGGGCGCGAGCGGGTCCAGGATCGACGACGAGATCGTAGACAGCGTCCCGTTGGCGTTGCCCTGAAGGGACGAGACGGTGGAGAGAGAGACGAGGTCAGCCACGCTGGGATGGCTCAGAGAGAAGGGAAGATGGTGGAGATTGAACTCACGTCGATGTCAACTCCCTGGTCCGCCTTTCCCTCTCCGTGCGCCTTGTAGAGCGCCGAGATGACATCGCTCGCGTCCAGTCCAGCGTTCTCTGCCAACGTCCTCGGCACGACCTCGAGCGCCTCGGCAAACTTCCTGATCCCGTGCTGGGCCAACCCAGGCGTCTTCTCCCCGAACGCTCCCACCCGCTTGGCAAGCTCAATCTCGGTCGCACCCGCACCGGGCACGAGTCGTCCGTCCTTGAGCAAGGATCGAACGGTGTTGACTCCGTCGTCGATCGATCGCTCGAGGTCGTCGAGGTGGTTGGCCGTCGCTCCTCGGAGGACGATCGTCGCCGTTCGGGTTCGCTCGTCAGCCTCCTGCCGGAGGACCGTCACTCGGTCGCCTCCGATCTCGATCGTCTCGAGGATGTCGACGTGCCCGGCCTCCTCGGCGGTAGGAGCTCCGACTCGGGCGAGAGGGGTGGCTCCGCATACTCGGCAGAGCCGGCGGAGGTCGAACTTTGAGAGCACCTTGAGGACGGCGATGCCCTGTCGGTTCAGGTAGTGGAGCGCAAGGTCTCCGATACCAGATCCGGCAATGATGAGCTTGACACCAGAGTCGGCAATCTCTTGGAAGATCTGAGCGCGAGTAGAGGACACGATGCATGAAAGGTCAGCTTGGGTAGCAAGAGCTCGGATGAGGCGGACGGTGGACTGACGTTCTCCATCTGCTTCTCCTCTCCCTTGGTGAAGTCGAGCATCTCCCCAGCGTTTTTGAGCAGCACAGTCGCCTTGGTCTCGGTCTGCGAGATGTCGAGTCCGCACGTGTACACTCCGACCTTCATCTTTGTCCCCTTCTTGATGATACCGTCCGGCTCCCGACCAAAGACCATCCCTCGGACGACTCTGCTCTGGCTGAGGGATCCACCGAGGATCTTGACAACTCGCACAGCGTCGACCGAGAAGTCGCGCGGGTTCTTGGGCATCACAGCGAGCGAAGCCTCGGCGACGAGCTCCGAGAGGAACATCTCGTTTCCGGGCTGCTTGGACGCGATGGAGGGGGACAGGGACTTGGCGAGCGTGGATTGGGAAGGGGGAAGGGGAAGCTCCATGGCTTGGAGAGCTGAGAGAAACCAGCGCACGGTGGACAGAGTGGTCAGATGATGCGAACGCGTAGAATGGGGAAGGGTTGAGCTCGACGTGAGCAGAGCTGAGCTTGTTCGGACTCACTCTCGAGGTCCTCTCGGCACTTCTCGGCAGCGAGCTCGTACCCAAGGATGACCTGTAAGGATGCAAGTACATCTGATCAGCTTGCTGTCTCTCAGCGCGAGACAGGGCCCGAGTTCGCGAGGTGCTGAGCTCGGACGCGAAGGGGGAGAAAGTCGAAGCTCACCTCGGACGGGTGGAGACCCATCACCAGCAGGTTCACTGCACGCTTCAACAGCTCCCCGGCAAAGATCAACACAAAGTTGGTGCCATCTCCGTTCTGTTGGGAACCGAGACAAGTCAGCAGGGATCGCCAGAGGGCGGCAAGAGATGATCGAAGCTGAGCTCTGGACTGACCTCGGCCTCCTGAGCCTGGGATGCTCCGACGAGCAGCTTGGCCGCAGGGTGGACAACCTCAATCTCCCGAATGATTGTAGCAGCGTCCGAGGTGACGAACAGACGGTTCAGGTGGTTGATGATGAGCTTGTTGCGGCCTAGACGTCAGATCGACCGAGGGAGGAGGGACGTGTCAGCTCAGCTCAGCTCACCCTTCTCTTCTCCTGCGAGCGTGCGAGGGCGAGAAGACTCACCGTTAGGTCCGAACGATGTCCGCACAATCTCGGAGAGCTCTCCGACAGCCTCGATGTTTCGGAGAACAGCCTCCTCCAGTCCGGACAGGTGCTACGAGAGATGACAGACGGCAGGGCGAAAAGAAAGTCGAGCTCATCAGCTCAGGCTAGACAGCCCCAACGTCCAAAGGCAGAGCGTAGACTGACCTTGAACCCGTCCTTGAAGAGACCTGTTTGGGGCTTGGGAACTTTGAGAGACATGGTGAGGGAGATGGGGGTGTGTTGGAGGGAGCAAGCCGGTGAGCTCGAGCTGAGGTCGGACGTCGCTCGAATCTCGTCCTCGCGCGCGTGGTCCATCGGGTTCCATGACTTAGACGACGCGTCGAATCTACATTGTGAGATGGATCTGCTGAAGACGTCAAGGTACTTGTCTGCTACATCAAGCTGGACGGCCTCAGAGGAAGCGATTGTCGAAGAGCTCGGCCTACGCGTTCGGCTCAGGTAGTGCTTTGCCACATGCTCATCACGCTCTCCCTCATTCTGGGTACAGAAAGGACGCATCTCATCAAGAGCACGTCAACCTCTCTCCACCTCCCTTCCCAAATGCCTTCCCCAAACTCAGCCCAGCGCTCAGCACCATGACGAGCATCCCAAACCCAGCGCACGCCCACGCCGGCAGCTTCGTCCGAGACAGGTTCGGAGCGTCAGACAGCTTGATGAAGCAGATCGCAGGGAACTGCATGCGACCAAGCGAATAAGATGATGGTCAACATGCCGTAAGGACAGAGGAGATGAGAGGAGTGAAGACGGACCACGAAAGCGAGCACGGTCGCGGAGAGGCCACCGGTGAGCTCGAGGACGATGCCGAGGTCGCAGGTGAGGAGGGAGATGATCATTGTGGAGAAGACGATGGCAGTGGTGATGATCACGTGGCGTCTGTAGGCGAATAAGACAGAGTCAGCGATGTCGTGCGAGACAAGCGCATTGAGCAGAGAGACAGGCTCACTTATGGCTGAACTCCTCCTGGCCATAGAAGTACGACTCGATGACCTGGCAGTACATGCAAGGAAGGTCAGCTCTATCTCCAGGCTGGTCAGACATGACGGAAAGTTCAACTCACCTCCCTGCACACGAACGCTTCGAGCGGAAGCGTGCTGAGCATGTTGAGTCCGAAGCACAGACGGGCGATGTTGATGAGCATGTCGTCTTGAGGGAAGTTGTTGAGGATGTTGGCCTGCGGTAGAAAAAGCCGGTTCAGCTAGATGATCGCCCGACGAGTCAGATAGGTAGACTGACCTGAGTCTTGTCAGTGAAGACGAGGAAGCCAGACAGCGCCATGATGATGCACATCAGCAGAGAAACCGCAGTCGAGATGTGCGTGAGTTGGGCGAAGCGATCTGATGAGAATAAGCTGGCGTCAGTCCAAGTGGTGGGCGAGGAGACGTGAAAGTGTGCCGATGCTGACCTAATGTGGGCGTGTGCAAGCTGCCGTAGATGAGGAGGGAGTTGTGGTGGCAGACCTACAGACGAACGCAATCAGTTCAGCTTTGCCTCAAAAAATGTAAACCAGATGTACTCACAAAGGCAAAGCTGATCACGCCGATGGCCTCAAACACCCGCGGGCGGATGAAGGTATAGCGCTCCGAGTCTGCGCCCATCATCTCCGGTGACACGCGCGAGCCCTCGATCAGAACAGAGCAGACGATGACCAGCATCCCGACGAGGGCTGTAAGACACAAGTTCAGGTCAGATGAGAGCATGGGCTAAACAGCGTGACAAAGGGGAGGCTCACCGATTCCCGAGGCTTTGGACAGTTTTGAGATGTCGCGATGAAGCGAGAGAGGGTACGAGGCCGTGACAGTCGTGAGAAAGATGACAAACTGTCGATTCACGAGGAGCGACAGCACGGGGACGTTATGGAGGAAGGGGAAGACGAAGGCGATCACGTGTGGGATCGTGTCACCTGCGAGGAGAACAGAAACGCGTCAGTCGGTCTGTCCCGAGAGGAAGACGAGAGCGAGACTGACCGATGATGACTCCGAAAGCGCACATGCCTCCGAACGCGAATGCAAACTGGAAGAACGAGACACCCGCTCGTCCTCGCTCTCCGAAGCAGAAGCCCATGACCTCGATGTACGAGTTTCGGCCAGACAGCTTGGCGTTGAGCACGATCAGACGGATCGTCCAGTCCGTCACCAGGCAGAGAACGACCAGCAGGAGGATGCCAGTGAAGAAGCCGGCTTCTGCGACGGCGTAGGGGAGCCCGATGATGCCTGACACGTCGAAGATGGGCAGGTTAGGAGATGACCGACGAGGGGATGACCGGCTGGCTTGTCGTGCCGATGAGCGCGCAGGTGGACTCACCAGCTCCGAGGATCGAGTTGGCCCTGTGAGAGCGGCACAAAGCAGTCACATGCTGTAACTTTCGCACCGCTTGCCCTCGAGAGACTCACATGTTTGCGATGCCGGACAGCATACCTCCGCCTGTCTTCAGCCATTCCGGCCGGTCGTCCTCCTCCTCCCCACCATCTCTTGGACCCCGCCGCCCTCCGTTGGGCATGACTCCGTTTCCTCCTGCGACATCGCTGTCCTGACTGCGGCGTAGTGTGTTTGAGAGCAGGCCGACGAGGAGAGGGGCGTGATTTGACGCGTTGATGGTCGCTGTAGAACCGTTTGACGAGAGCTCCTCGTCGTCCAGGTCGTACTCTGGCAGTCAAAAAGCACAGTATGATCAGACGCTAGTCCTAAGAGTAGTTGACAGGGGGAGAGGCGAGCGACGGCTGGCTATCTCGCCAGAGTGAGCTGTGAGCTCAGCCTCTCCTGCATGGTTGAGCTCGTACTCACCGAGTTCTCGACTGTGGATCGTGCTCCTGAGAGGCATGCCTGCGCTGTAGGACGGGCTTACGCTCCTGAGCTCGATGCCGTCTGCTCTGCGGGCTGCATCTCCGTCATCCGAGTACGGGACGAGTCCGTCCGCGTTGGACGTGCTGGCTGGCGGCGGCCCTCCTCCGGTCGGACGCGTCGGCGTCGAGTCGTCGTCCTCGTCGTCGAGAGAGAAGATGGCAGTGTTGGTATCAAGTGGAGGTAGTTTCGAGTAGGCTGTTTGTGAGGGTATCATGGTCGAGTCTTGGCGGGTTCCTATGGCAAGGAAGCGAGGTCGCTGTTTGGAGAGGGTCGAGCTCACCGGTCGGTCTGAAACCATCTCCTTCGGCCTTCCCCTACCCACATCACCCTCCCGTCGCTCCGTCTGCTCTTCTTGGTCTCCTTCGTGCTCTCTCTTCTTGTATATTTCTTCTTGCTTCTTCTCGCGATCTCTTGGAATCCGCCCATCTCTCGTGCAACCCGACTCTGCCCTCTCGCCTCACCTGTCCGCTCCCACCTCCGCGGCTCTGTCTTGCCTGAGCGTCAGGCCGTAGCCCACACCCATGGTCAGTACAGACACTTCTGCTCCACTGCCTCACTGGCTGACGATGCTTGTTGTTTGAGCAGGGTGTCGCCAGTCTGTGGAAGTCGCTCGCGTCCAGTGGCCCGCACACGCTCGTCGAGCTCGCATGGACAGAGGGCTTCGACCACCCAGACGGATCAAGATATCTCAAGCTTGGAATAGACGCCAGGTACGCATGTGGCTCTTCTGTCCATGTCCTCCGATGATGTTCGGGGATGCGAGATGTCGAGCAGGCGAGCTCGACGTGTTGACTGACCTCTACCGATCCACCCGGGCACATCGTCGTCTGCCTGTGCCTTTACCCGCTGTAGCATCTGGCTCTTCCAGGTCAAGACATCTCAATCGGAATACCCTCTTCAATCGCTCTTCTATCGACTCGTCGCGCTGCTCGATCTGCCGATCCGCCCCTTGTTCGTGTTTGACGGGAACCTCCGCCCAGACGTCAAGCGAGGAAAGACCGTCCCAAAGATGAGGAAGGCCGGAGGACAGGGCATGCTCAACGAGCGGGCCTTCAGGGACATGATCGAGGCCTTTGGCTTTGACGCGTGGACAGTGAGTTCTGTCGCGGACCCAAAGCGAAGGAGGGGACGTGTTGAGCTCTCGCTGACCTCGTCTTGATTTCTTTCTCGCTGCTCGCCAGGCGCCCGGAGAGGCAGAGGCAGAGCTCGCCTACCTCAACTCGGAAGGCCACATCGACGCCGTCCAGACGGAAGACGTCGACGCACTCATCTTCGGCGCAACAGAGGTCTACGTCAGGTAAGTGTGGAGTTGCAAGTGCAGCGGCGGAGGGCGATGAGGCTGACTTGCGTCCGATGCCCTTCCCGTCGTCCAGCACAAAGAACAAGGGCTTCTTGACCGAGTTCAGGACCTACAATGCTCTCGATCTCGAGCTTGGCGACCAGAGGATCAGCAACGCGACCCTCATCCTGACCGCTCTCGTCTGCGGCGGAGACTACGACCAGGTCCGTGTCGACGGCGTCCGTCTCGAGAGAACAATGTCGGCTGACTGTTCTCCTCTTCTATTCCGATCGTTGCAGAAGGGCTCGGTCGCTTTCGGTCCGACAAAGGGTCTCGCCCTCGGCCGTGCTGGGTTTGGAGACAAGCTCGTCGACGCGTACAAGTCGCTCTCGCTCGCCGAGTTCACCGACACCTTCCTGCCCACCTGGCGAGCCGAGGTGGCCGAGGAGCTCCGTACTAACGCCTCAGGTGAGCTCGGTCGCAAATTTGTCGCCAATGCAAACTCGATCACGGACACCTTCATCAACGTGACCGTCCTCGACCGCTACGTGAACCCGGTCACGTCTGAATCGCCCGGCCAAGCTCCCTGGCCAGGCTTCATCGGACGGGAAGTCAAGCGGACCCTCCCCGGTCTGGGTCTCGCTGACCTGGGTCGGATCATGGAGACGGAGCTCAACTGGGAGGGCAAGGACGTCGTGCTCAAGCGAGCGTGCGGCGGCCTGTGGGAGGGAGCCGTCCGACGCGCCATGATGGCCGAGATTGAGAGCCCGGGCACTTGGGCCGAGGAGTGCGCCGAGCTTGGACTGCACCCAGTCCCCGTTGCCGACTCGCCCAGGAACCACCGGATGGAGGAATACTTCAGCCCTGCTCGCAACGGGTCGTCCTCGACGTCCCCCGTCGACGAGAAGAAGCCTACCGGCCCTCGTCCGTTCGGGCGGGGCGAGTTCCCGTTCCTGCTCGAGATCAAAAAGAAGCGGATCCACGCCCACACGGGAGGCAAGATTGTCGAGTACAAGTGCACGTTTGACACGGTCCGCTTTGTCTGCGAGACCGTCAAGGGACTCACCAACGGAGGCGTCCTCGACCCGGAGACGGTCAAGAAAAGGGCAAAGGCCGCCTCGACCAAGGCTGAAGCCAAGACGACCAAGGCTACAAAGGGACGAGCATCTCGAGCAGTTGCGTCGGATACCAAGATGGACGAGGACGACTTCGAGGCCGGCGAGGACGAGGACTTTACACTCGACATCGAACTCGCCATCCAAGCCGCCGAGGCAGAGGAGGCTCACCGACACGACGACGCCTTCCAACCTTCTGGATCGCAGAAGACTCGCGCCGATGAGGCCGATCAGCTCTCGGACGATGGAGAGGCACCTTCCTCATCCCAAACCAGGAAGGCAGCCGCTCCGTTCCGTGCCGATGACCCCGTCGAGGTCTGGGTCCCTCTGTCGATCCTCTCGCTCGTGTACCCGGACCAGGTCGCTGAGCACGACGCCAAAGTGGCGGCAAAGGAGCTCGCCAAGCAGACCGTCGAGGAGCGCAAAGCCGAGCGAGCGCGAGTCAAGGCGGCAAAGCTGGCCGAGCAGGAGAAGAAGGCCTCGCTCGCCGAGAAGCAGGCGGCCCTCATGAACGGCTGGGTCACCAAGGGGGTCAAGCCGAGGCCAGTAGGCAACGGCAAGGCCAGAGCGGACCCAGTCGTCGACGTTGACGCGGTGCGAGACGATGTTCCCGCACGCCTGGTTGCCGCTCGGGCACGATCCGCTGGCTCGGCCAGACCTGTCGCTTCTTCGATGGCTCGTGCGCCGTCGTCGTCCCAGGTGATCGACATCTCGGACGACTCGGACAACTCTCCGCGCCCAAAGTCGCCGTCGCCGAAACCAACTCGGTCGCTCTCTCGCGCCACGTCTGCCCGAGGCCAGTCTTTTGCCCAGCCCGTGGCGTCCTCGTCCAAGCTACCCACAGAACGACCCAATCTTCGAACCGGCAAGTCAAAGATGAACCTCCATCCCTGCCCCTCGCCCGACACCCTCAACGATGACCCGTCCCCGCCGTCCAAGCTGTCCAAGAACGCCCAATCTCCCACAAAGCGGTCCTTCTCTCAGCGAACTTTGTCCCGGACGCTGTCTGCAGCATCTGCCTCGGTGCCCGACATGCTCTCGGACGACGACGATGACGAGTTTGGCGAACGCTCAAAGGCTCTCGTCGCATCTGACGACATGGACGGCTTCGACGTCGACGCGTTCGTCGCCAGTCTCTCCACCAAGTCGTCCAAGCCAAAGTCGACGCCCACCACACCTTCCAAACCTCGCGCCTCTGCCCGGGTCGGTCCGAGTCCATCGAAGCGAATCGCCCTCGAGATGGAGCGCAGCCTCAGTCCCAGTCCAGCTGGAATGGAGAAGAACCCCGCCGCCGCAAAGAAGGGCAAGGGCAAGGTCGCGACGCTAGCGATGGCGCGACAGGAAATCTTTGATCTCGACTCGGATCTCGAGGCGACGCCCAAGGGCAAGCTGCAGCCGTTCTCGTCTCCGCCGGCAAAGTCCAAGAGGGTGGTGCGGGCATTCTCTGGTGGGCCGTCGTTGAAGGCGGGGAAGGGGGATATGTTCTCTTCTTCGGCGGCGGTGGGAGGGTGGGATCCGATGGACGACGAGTAGCGGCCACCTCTGCTGCTACACCCGGTCGCCTCGACCTCATCTTCGACTCTCCCTCCCAACCTGCGCGCGTTGCTGCCTTCTCCGGTTCCTTCCCCAATCTCCGCTCTTTCATACCCTCAACCTTGTCCTCCCTCCGCACTTTTCGCCTTCTTCTGCGTCACCCCACTTGCATATGCCTCTCTGTCTCCCGTGCCATCCTTCCATGCCTCATCCACTTGTATTCTCTCTCGTCTCTGCACGTGCTCCCTCCATCCCTCTTCGCTTCGCTTCTCGTCTCGTGACCTGTTCTCGAGTTGCTCTGCATACCCTGCCCTGCCCTGCCTTCGCTATCTTATACTCATACCATGCACATCGCTTCGTCTTTGGATGTTCAGCTGGCGTTCTCAAGACAGCAGACCGGAAGGCGAAGCGGAGGTGACGAGATTTGATGCCGAAATCGGTGGGGTCGCGCTGGGTCGAGCTCACTGGCGAGGTCCCTTCCGTCGTCCATCTTGCCGCTTCTTCTTCCCGCCATGTCGCTTCCTACGCCTCAAGAGTACGCCGAGGCTCTCGGCTTCAAGCCTGGGCCGGACGTCGGTCCGTCAAGGATTCTCACCGATGCAGAGATGGAACAGGCGAACGCTACGGTACGTGTGTCCAATTCCCCTTGCTTGCGAGGACCTCCTAGCCCCGGCCGGGAATTTTCGCCAACCTGCACCTCTCTTTCATGCTTCAGATTATGTCTCGTAGTCCCATGGTCTACTCGGACGCCAACAAGGTCTTTTGGGTGCGTAGTCTGCTCGAGCGATCTGTCGAGTCGAAGACGCCCAAGCGTGAGCTCACCGCTGTCTCTCGGTCCTTTGCGACGTGGACCCCCTATTCCTTTGGGTCTCAGCGCGAGTTTGGCTCGCTCTATCTGCCTTCGCTACTTCGCACGCACATGCAGAACGAGGGGGATGGACCAGGTGCCATGGGCAGATGTTGGGTCTACCTGACTTTGACCGTTGTTAGATTCGTCATCCTCTCTAGCGCTAATCACAAAGACTTCCAGCGCTTTCTTCGCACTCGTCCGGAGGAGGCAATCGCTCTCTTTCATGTTGTCTGCCGCCGACTCGTTGAGTGCGACACGGTACGTGACCATCTTGCCACCGCCTTTCTACGGCGGAATTGCCTGACGTCTGTTTACTTCTTTCTCCTCAGACGGACGGAACCGAGATCTTTGGTGCACTCCTCAAGATCGCACTCCAGACGGTCGCCACTCTCACTGCGGTCTTTTCGCAACACAGCCTCCGCATCAAACTCCGAGGATCAGGAAGCCATCTTCCGGCAGACCTACTTCCGCACTTCCAGGCACTGCGGGATACTGTCGTCACCGTCAGCCAGCGGTCGGAGATCGATGCGTGCGTCGTTTGCCTCAAGAAATGTCACGAGCCCAAAGATCGATCGCCTCGAAAATAGACGCAGAACATGCCCTCTTCTATGCCGGAGCCGTTGATGGACTTCATATGCGAGCTATTCTCGGACTTCGGGTTCGTCGAAGGGCGATGCGTCAGACCGGCCGAAGGGATGGCGATGCCAGAATGTGCGAGAGTGAGTCGCTGTTACCATCGTCATCCGAAGAATCCGTCGCTGACGATCTCATCGCCTGCCTTACGTCACAGTGCCGTTGCGTTCGATACTGCTCCCCCGGTAAGCAAGAGCGTTTACGCGAGTCACGTCAGACGACAACCACTGACTGGCATATCGCACCCCAGATAGCTCACCAGAAGGCGCACTGGAAGGAGCACAAGCCGCTCTGCTTCCCGCCCGGGTGGTAGCGCCACCTCGCTACCTCAGCAGTCGTCGATAACCATGAGCATTTCTTTTCTTTCTGCTGAGATCGTGTTCGCGAGAAAGTCATGAGATCGGTCGAGTCGTATTGCGAGAGCGGCTGGTAGGGGATTGTGTGAGCGACGAGAAAGAGGCGGGCGAAAGATCTGGAAGCCAAAGAGAGATGCTCAACTGATCCTCATTACGACGGCAAGAGACGAGCGGGACTGACTTTGCCCTTGGCTACTCGACCTCCTCTCCGTGCTTGCTGATGATCTGGAAGCGAGCAGGCAACCCTCCCTTCTCGACCAGCTTGTTCCTCTCCTCGTCATCAGGCACCATGATGAACCCCCAGCCGACCCTAGACCTCTCTAGCGCTCGACGACCAGTAAGGTACGTGACCGGCTCCAGCAGAACAGGGGCCACGCCCAGCGAGATCCTCATCGACGCCCAGGTCTTGTCCCGACAGAGAAGCCACCACACGGCCAGTTGGCGACTCTCTTCTTCGGCGTCACTCTCGGGCCGAAGGAGAAAGAAGATGTGCGCCGTCGGAACGTGCTCGGCAGGGATGTCGTCGATGGTGTAGTGCAGGTCGAGGTCGAGCAGGTAAACCATTTCGAGACGGGTCCATCGACGCATCGCCTCTGCTCCAATCTTGGTGATCTGGAACGTGTGACGGAAGGCGTGCCGGGGTGCTTGGGTTTGAGGTCCCAGGTGGCAGTGCGGGTCTCGGACGTGAAGATTGAGCGGGTCCAGGAGCGAGAGAAACTGTGGGCTCGGTCGGAAGGTTGGTCCGGAAGGGGAGGCAGGAAAGTCAATCTCGACGGTGAGATAGATGGCAAGCAGCTCGAGTCGGAGTGGGTGGCCATCCAGTCGAAGGTTTGCGAGACTGAGCTCGGTGAACGCGTCGTCCTGAATGAGCAGCGACGAGACCGAGAGATCCTGGACGTTTCGGAGGGAGAGCACCGGCTCCAGGCGTCCACTCGAGCGCAACGGACACGAACCCTGGAGCAGAAGCAAAGCAACATGACCGAGATCAGCACTGCGAATCGTCGGGGTCGATCAGAGCGCCGGAAACCAACCCCTCTGGTCAGGAGCGAGACCAGTCGAGCGCGATCACCCGGCGAGAGTACAAGGTCGAGCATCCGGTCGTGCTTGAACGGACTGAGTCTGTGGAGCCATCCAAAGTCGACCCGACAAAGGCTCGCGGCGGTGGACAGGCCGACGAACGAGGCGATGTGGTCGAAGATCTCGGTCGGGACGGCGACCTGAATGGGAACGACAGGACTCGCGAAGCTTGGCTCCACAGCTGGAGGAGAAGCTTGGATCTGGTCATGACGTTGCAGTCCAGGCAGACGTAAATTAGTCGGGTAGCAAGGCTAGCGCGGCCATGAAGCGAGAGGAATTGTCGAGCTCACTGTCATCCTGCTCCACTTGTCCACATGCGTAGGCAGCCGCTCGACGTGCTCGACACGAAGAAGGCTCTTGGCTCGATCCTCGTCCATCTGTCGGATCCAGAAGCCTACGGGCTCGACGGCCGCACGCTGGAGAGTCTGGAGGGATCCCTTAGCGATGCGGGCGAGCGAGTCCCTCTCGTCCTGGACCTGAGCGAGAGCGGCTCGCAGAGCAGCGTTCTCGACGGCGAGCGAGTCCATGACAGTCTAAAGGGCGGTTGGAGTTTCTTGAGGTGAGAGGAAGGCCGGAAGATCGCTGTCCTGATGGATGGTCGTGGTCAGCGGGCGACGAGGTCGAGGCACTGCGTCCTCGGTGGTTCCTCCCGAACGGCCTCCCCTCCCCTTGAGCTCGACTTCTTCTCGACCCCTCTCTCGCTTTCGGAACTCGCCCGACACCCTTCCTTTCCTTCCTTCGCCCTTCCACCAGCCCATCGCATCTTTCCTCGCCTGTTCACTGGCCCTCAGGACCGTTGCACACCCTTCGCCTCCCCCATCGTCCCCCACTCGCCTGTGCCCGTCGTCGCCGTCGCCGCGTCTGATGTCGTCCTCTGGAGGGGGTCCTCCCCCGTCCGCGTCCTCGGAGCACAAGCCTGTCAAGATCGGACAGTACCTGCTCCTCCAAACACTAGGGACAGGTAGCTTCGGCAAGGTCAAGCGTGAGTGGACGTGCTTTCCTTCTCAGCAATCACGGGCGAGTCGGCGGACGAACGCGAGGGCCAGACGGACGGGCTCATCAGTCAGCACTCGATCTGGGCTCGACGAGCTTAGTTCAGTCCTCGTGGGGGATCTGATCTCACCTGTGTGACGTGGACACGAGCTTGGGGTTACTGTGGGAGCGGTCTGGTCGGGAGAGGGAGGGACGGTGTCTCTGTCAGCTCCACCGTCTCCTTCCTTCCCGTCAGGACGAGCTCGGCCTCGTAAGAGGGGATCTGCCCCGGCTGCTTTCCGAGCCTGGCCAACTCTGCCAGATTCATGTCATATGTCCCAGCTGCCGAAGCTGTGGCTTTGCTGTCTCGCAGGGGGTCTGTGCAGCTGTGTGTGCACTTGCTCGTGATCCTCATCTCCCCCTGCCGCTCTTCTGCCCGAGCGCCTGCGTCACCGTCGGCTCGCTCGCTTTCCTTGGCCTGTGACTGACTCCGGATCTCCTTCGACGTGTCGCTGCAGTCGCTGTGCACTCTGTGACTGGTCACAAGGTTGCGATGAAGATCATCAACCGGAAAAAGATCATCAACATGGACATGACCCCGAGGGTCAAGCGCGAGATCCAGTACCTCAAGCTGCTCAGACACCCTCACATCATCAAGCTGTAAGTACACACTCTCCTTCCGCAAGCATCGGCTCCGTGGCTCGTGTGGCTCTAGCTGGTGTTCGCGCCTTGGACTCCCGAGCTCAAAGACGTTCAAGGAGGGTCGCCCACCCGAGCTCACGCATGCCTCGAACTGACCTGCCCGTGCATCTTGCAGGTACGAGGTCATCACCACCCCGACAGACATCATCATGGTCATCGAGTACGCAGGAGGAGAGCTGTTCAACTACATTGTCGAGGTTCGTCCCGCCCTTGCTCAGTGAACGCGCTTGGTCTGGAGCTCGGATCAAGCCCGCTCGAGATGACGGATTTCGGAACTGACCGACCCTCATGCTTGTCTACCCTATCTCGAGCACAGAAGGGAAAGGTGCGTCCTTCTCTGATCTCTGTACCTCATGCCTCCCGGGCTCACGCTGACTGCTGTTCCGTTCACTCTCCGTCTCTCCGTCGCAGATGCCCGAGGACGAAGCCCGCCGGTTCTTCCAGCAGATCATCTGCGCCATCGAGTACTGTCATCGACACAAGATCGTGCATCGAGACCTCAAGCCAGAAAAGTGAGTCCCGCTCCATCTTCGAGGTCTGCGTGCGAAGCCTGAGCTCAGACTGACTGGCTGGACATCCTTTCTTTTCCCCTCAGCCTGCTGCTCGACGACTCGCTCAACGTCAAGATCGGAGACTTTGGCCTGTCCAACATCATGCAGGACGGAGACTTCCTCAAGACGAGTTGCGGAAGTCCCAACTACGCCGCACCGGAGGTTATCAGCGGAAAGTGAGTCCCCGTCGGACCCGAACGAGCGAGAGTCAGCGAGCTGATCACCGTATCGTCTGTTCCTACAGGCTATACGCTGGCCCCGAGATTGACATCTGGAGTTGTGGTGTGATTTTGTACGTGATGCTGTGCGGTCGCTTGCCGTTCGATGACGAGTACATCCCGACCCTGTTCAAGAAGATCAACGGTCAGTCCATCTGCCTTCGTCCTCAATCGACTGCTCTGCGCGAGTCCTGACCACCGCCTCCCCCATCTCGCGCTCAGGCGGAATCTACCACCTCCCTGCGTACCTGTCACCCGAGTCCAAGTACCTGCTCTCGCAGATGTTGATCGTGGACCCGGTCAAGCGGATCACAATCTCCGAGATCCGGCAACTGCCCTGGTTCCAGACCAACCTCCCTCGCTACCTCTCCCCTCACCCGTCGACACCCTCGCACGAGCACGGCCCGCCGATAGGCGATCTTGCGTCGCTGATCGCTCAAGACGACCCGCACTCGTCCTCGTCCTCGAACGGCCAACGGAGAGGCAGCCAGGAGTCAACAGACGCCCTGAATGATCCGGAGAAGGAGGCTGCCAAGCGAGGATGGGTGTACACGTACGATCTCGGTGTGATCGACCCCAAGATCGTCGAGGAGCTTGTCGGCAAGATGCAGGGATGGAAGCGCGAGGACCTGTGGGAGGCGCTCAAGAAGGACGGCGACAACCAGATCAAGGTTGCCTTCCAGCTCGTACGCGACCACCGTCGGATGCTCAAGGGAGTAGAAGGAGGGCTCGACGAGGACGAAGACTCGCGAGCGATGGAGAGCTTCCTTGCCGTGTCGCCACCCGCTTGGGACTTACCACCAGGCGCGTCAAGAGGGCGGGGAGCGCTCGTCCCTCCGGGCAGTGTGGACGAGGAGGAGTACGACGACGAGGAAGAAGAGGATGAGATCCCAGACTCGAACTTTGCCGTGCTCGACACGTCATTACCAGGACACGAACAAGGTTAGTCTCCAGATTCCGAACCTGTCAGACGAGCTGCTGATCTGACACGTCTGCTCTTTTCTCACAGACGGCGACGACCCTTCCATCAACCTGACCTCGTACGCTGCGTCCGCAACAGCCGCCGCTCAGGTCGTGAACGGCAACAATGGCTCGGCCAACCCGCCTCCGTCGTCTCGTCCGCGCCAACACAAGCCGCGATGGCACTTTGGGATTCGTTCGCGCTCGCCGCCCATGGAAGTGATGCTCGAGATCTACCGGACGCTCAAGGCGCTCGGCATGGAGTGGAGGATGAAGACCGACCTGCCAGACGGATCGGGTCCGGACGGCAAGGACGGCAAGGAGGGTGGCGAGAGTGCAAAGGGCAAGAAGGAGGAGCAGGAGCGGGGTCTGTTCTTTGTCGAGACGAGATGCAGGGTCAGGGACGTCGTCGTGAGTCATCCTTCGCCTCTGCTCGACGTCTGAGACTGCCACTGACCTTGTCTTTCTCGTCCCTTTCCTCTTCGTGCAGGTGCGGATGGACCTCCAACTGTACAAGGTCGACTCGTCAAACTACCTCGTCGACTTCCGCAACGTTGGCTACTACCGCACACCGCCCGGTCAGCCTGGCTACTCGCGTCTCGCAGTACCGACGCCGGCGCATACGGGTGCAGAAGAGCAGGTCCAGGAGGTCTGCAGTCCGTTCTTGTTCCTCGATTGCGCGTGTCGGTGAGTTCCTTTCTTTGCGTATGAGGACTGATGTCTCTCTGTCTCGCGCGTGCTGACGACATCCCCCTCGTTGTCTGCAGTCTGATCGTCGAACTCGCCGGAGGTTGAACCGCTCTCACACCCTCCCACGCCTACCCTCTAGCCATGTGCCGTGACAACAGACCCTTCGTTCAATCCGTATCCCTCTACGTCCCTCGGTACCAGTCTAGTCCAGTCCAGCCTATTTATCTCCTCATAGATGCGCTCGTCTCGTCTCGCTTCGTCCTTTGGCTCTGCTCACGGTCTATCTCTCTCTCGGCGGTCGTTCTTCTGCTTGGTTCGGTTCCATGTCTTCCATTCTCGTTCTTCTTATCGACTAGATACCCCGCCCTGTCTCGCTTCGCTCGTCTACTTCTTATGCCGCCGACCTGACGATCTTTCATGCCCAATCGTTTCTGTGTAGTCCCTGCGGACGGATGTTGCGCAGCCGCGACAGGGGCGCGAGCTCACCCCGTCTCTCGAGCTCCCTGCCGACGTCGACTGACTGACCCCCACCACCTACACGCCATGGCCGACCCTACGCCCCAAGAGTTTGCAGACTCGCTTGGACTGGCACCTGGCATGAACGCTCCTCCGGCGAAACCGCTCGAGGACTCCCAGCTTCGGGCGGCGGAAGCTATCGTGAGTCCCAGCGCACGCCAGCGAGAGAGACCCCCTTCTGACCGGGCCCACATACCTCTCTATGTCGCAGATGAAGACCTTAGTGGCCAAGGGGAAGAAATCTGCCTACTCTGACTATCCGTTCTGGGTGAGTTACCCTTCTCAAAGGCTCTGCTCGGCGCTGAATGTGAAGCTCACTGTTGGCGTTGGGCCCCGGTCGGATCTGGCCGCCTCTCCTCTTCCTTTCCAGTTCGAGTTCGGCTCTCGCTTCCTACCGGCTCTCCTCCGCACCTTCTTCGACACGTCTCGAAACCTGGCGGATGATCAAACCCGCGCGTCCGAAATCCTGTACGACGTCCCGTATAGGTTCATCTACCTCAACAACAGGACGGCGCGCGTGTTTCAGCGGTTCATTCGCGCTCGGCCGGACGAAGTCGTCGGCTTCTTCCACAACCAGATCGAAAGACTCGTCAGTCTGAGTACCCTCACGGTCAGTATTCGCGTCTGCTTCGATGTCCAAGACGGCAGAATATCGCTAACAAGGATGCCTCGTCATTCGCAGGCTCGGTCTCGCGCTCACGGACAAGACCTGTTCAGCATTCACGCCCGTCTCACGTCGGTTGTTGTTATGAACCTCGCCGTGACTTTGGCACAAGACACGCTCGACCAGTTCCTCCGAGGCTCGGGAGGGGACTCAGCTCGCTCGGCTCTCCCAGCTTTGGTGTGCAGCTGCAATCGACTCGTTCCGGCCGACAAGAAGACGTTCAAGACGTGGTGCCTGGATTACCTCGAGCGCACCCTCGTGGCGAAGGACGACCCGAAGGAGACGTACGATGCGAGCCACCCGCCGCCTTACATGTTTCTCCATTGCCAGGAGAGTGCAGGTCGAGACCCCGTGGGACCGGACTGCGTCAAGCCAGCTGAGGGAGCTGTAAGTCTGTCAGAGTGTGCAGGTGTGAGTCGAGCAAGCCCACTCTTTCGTTTTCCTGGAAGCTTGAGCTGACTTTGAGCCGAGCCGACTCTTGGAACGTTGCAGTGCCATTGCATCTACTACTGCTCGCGAGGTTCGTCCATTTGCGACCACCGTCCGCCACTGTCCGTTAGCGCTACACTGACTTCCATCTCGGCCGCGCACCTGATCCTGACCCTTCACAGCTCATCAAAGGAAGCACTGGAAAGAACACAAGCTCTTTTGCTTTCCACCCGGCTGGTAGACAGACACGCTCTTTGGGTAAGCAACTCGATTCCGCCCATCTTCCTGTTCCAGGTTGCAGGAAGATGGGCGGAATCGAGTTGCTTACCCAAAGACCACCCTCCAATTAGCTACAAACCGTCACGACTTTCCTCCTTACGCCCCTTCTCTGCTGCCCTTTGTTACCATGCCATTTGCTCTCCTCTACCCATCGACCAACCTCCTCTCGGTCCCGTCCTCGTCCACAAACACCACCATCTCCCCCAACCTCGCCGAACTCCCCTTCCTCCCTCCTCCTGCCGTCTTCGCGCCCTTCTCCCACTGCTTCCTCCACCGTTTCTCCATCAGCTCCGCCCCGCCTTTCACCCGTCTGATCTCTATCCGCTTCAACGCACTCCATCTCTTGTCCCATTCGCTCTCTAGAGACCCCTCCAGGAGACACTCGTACAGACTCTCTGCGCGAGACTGACTCCCTGCGTCTTTGGCGAACGAGACGACGAGTGTTTCAACGGAGGGATGGTCTGAGAATGCCACCCCGCGGAGGAGGGTCGTCTCGACGTGGAGAGGGTCGTCCAGGACGAGATCACCGAGCATGTGGACGATGCGAAGACGAGGGAGATTGTGTCTCGACTCTGGAGGAGTGGGTACGCCTGGTCGATGATCTGGTGTGATACCGAGCAAGGATGCGACGTCGAGACGGTTGCCGAACTTGTATCGTCCCGAAGACACCGGGTAAGGGTAGGTCGGTGTGGGCGAGGCGAGGTAAGCGAGCGAGGTGACGTTGGGTGTGGCAGAGAAGATGGAGCGAAAAAGGGTGGCAGGAATAGTGAGGGTGACCGTGCCAATGGGGTTTGGGTTGGACAGAGAGGGTTTAGCGGGCGGGCGGGGTTGCATCCACGAGTCGAGGATCCGGTGGGAGAGAACAAGGTGCACGACGGAAGGCAGGGAGAGGAAGAGACCTGGAACGAGATGGGACCAGTCTGCGGAACGAGGTCAAGCTGTCAATGTCGGTCCTACCTGGAGAATTAAGCACGCAGAGAGGGATCGAGTCGAGCTCACCTCCGTCGCCCTTGCGGTCCAGCGACAGCTCCTTGACATACTTGCCAAACCCCCTGCCCCCGCTTTTCTCCGGTATCAGGAGTCCTCCCTTCTGGAGCATGGCCGTCCAAGTTGCGAGAGTTGCGAGTCTGACGAAGCGGAACAGGAGGGGATGGCCGATGTCGCGCAGGAGGGAGCACGTCCGAAGGACACATGGGCGTCGGGGCCCGTTGGGAACATCGAGCACGTAGACGAGGATCTCAGAGAGCACCTCGGGTGGCAGAGAGGCGAGGGTCCGGACCGCACGGCTCATGGCGAGTGGCTGGCCGGAGTTGAAAGCAGTCGAGCTGTCGAAGGTCGGATGTTGAGCTCAGGCTGTCGGGCGTCTGCGAACACGTCGCACGAGATGTCAGTCCGAGCAAATGGCGGACCGTCGAGATGCTGCAGACGAGCGATCGACTCACGCTAGGATGTGCGCAATCTATCTTTGGTGTCAATCGCCGCGGAGTGGACGATTGCGGCCGATGGAGTTGGGTCCCACCTTGTGAGCTCGCGTCCCCTCGGTGTTTCCCTCCCAACCTGCTCCCGACTCTGGCCCCGTCCGATGGGTGTCAGCCCGTCCCAGCCTAATCCAGAAGACGGACCAGGACTACCAGTAAACCCGCACGACTTTGCAGCCCTCCTCGGACTGGTCAAGGGCATCGACGCCCCTGCGATCGAGCTCGAGCCGGTCAAGGATGTCGACGACCTCGTGAGCTCGCGTCGCTCCCTTCCTCCCGTCCGTCCGCCGCTCCGGTGCTGACCAGCCTCTTGCCCACGTGTCAGATTGGCAGGGTGTACACCAACCACGTATACACAGAGGGCGACGCGCCAAATTTGTTCTGGGTCTGTCCTGTCTCGTCTCCGTTCCCCCGTCGGGAGCGGCTCCGCTGACCGAGCTTTCTGTCCCGTCTTCCCTTTGTCAGGAGGAATTGGCGGCCAACTACCTCCCCTGCCTCTTCCGCACCTTCTTCTTCCCCAAAACACCACATCCTCTCACCGACTTTGGGTTCGCGACCAACATCTGGATCCAGTACGCGTGCTGGATAGAGATGGCCATCGAGACAAACAGGTCCGTCGCTTGCTTGTCTTGACGGGTGGACGTCCAGCCGTTGAGTCTGCAGAGCTGACATGTCGTTCTCAATCCCAACAGCTATCCACGTTTCCTTCGAGAACGACCAAAGGAGGCGATCGCCCAGTTCTCTGCGCTCAACGTGATGCTCTCCCAGATCCCACAGTCCGAACTAGACGTACGTGCCTCTGCGTCTCGTCTTCCATCCGTCCTTCTCAACACTCAGCTTACCGAGTTCCTGTCGCTCTCTCTCGCAGACCATCACCCTCGCTGGCGACCCTCTCCTCATTCGCATCTCTGACGTCCACCTCGCCCTCATTGGCGTCCTCGCCCCTCAACTCCCTCTCTCCCGCGAATGCCCCAACGCAGCCCGCTACCGCCGAGAACTCGCCATCCTCTGCATCGAAGCAGCCACGCTCCTCCGCTCTCGCATCACCCCTACCATCAAGGCCCACATGAAGAAAGAGAAGAACTTAGAACGAATGGACAGCGCGTTTGCGTTCTTGGAGTTTGCGAGCGAAGGGGACGACATTTATGCGGAGAAGGGGAGGTACGATGAGAGGGCGGTGTACTATTGGTGTCAAAAGTATGCGGGCGATCCGGGTCCGGCGTTGATCTGTGATCTGCTGCCGGGGTGTCAGATGTTGGCGTGTTCGAGGGTGAGTCTGCTCTTCGTCGTGTCTTGACGTGCTCGCTCTCCGTCCGCGACACTTACTCTTTCTTTCACCTCTGCAGTGCAAGTGCGTGATGTACTGCGGTGTTGGTTAGTCGGATCCTCTGACTCATTCGTCGTTGGCCGGTCGGCTGACTCGTCTTTCTTGTTCTGCCTGCCTCCAGCCCATCAGCGCGAAGACTGGAAGAAGCACAAGGTCATCTGCTTCAAGCCAGGCTGGGGGAAGGGATCAGAAGGTTCGTCTGTGTCTCGCCGTGCTTGCTCGCCCCGATAAGACTTCGCTGACAGCCCTCTTGTCTGACGCACGCTCCCCAGTCGACGGTCCATAGCGCGGCCCAAAGCTGTCGGTAAAACATCTTATCGTGTCTCATCTAAGGAATCGTATGTATTTGCTGCTCTGCCGTGTTTGGCCATGGTTCGGGTTCTCATGTGTCGAGATTGAGTCGTGAAAGAGTTGTAGGATCGGTGTCGAGGAAGATGGGCTCATTGGTTCTTGGGACGTGCAACTGGCGCAGTCTTGCTTGAGGGCGTCGAGGACAGAAGCGAAGAAGAAAGATAGAGGTAGAGAAGATCATCATAGCAGATCAATCAATCAAAGTAGTCGGACGGCATCGAAGAGAGAGAAAAGGGAAAGAGGGCGAGATCGAGAGGTATACAAACGCCCAGAAGGGAACGTAGTAACAGACAAAGTGTGAGGGTGTAGGGCAAGAGATCAAGTAAGTGGGATTTTTTACTCGTCGTCGCTCGCCGAGTCGGCCTCCTGCTTCTTGGCCGACTTCTTTCCTCCTCCCTCGTAGGCGGCCTTCTCGTCCTCGGCTCGGACCTTGTCCTGCGCGGCGGCGTCGAGGTACGGCTGCTTCTCGGCGTCGGAGAGTCCCTTCCACTTGGCACCGAGGAGCTTGCCGAGCTCACCTAAGGGTGGTCGCAAAAAAGAGAAGCAAAAGCGAGGGTCAGTCGCCGAGCGAGAAGATGAGAAAAGAGAGAAAGGCTAGGCGACTCACCGAAGGTGGCGTTGGGGTTCTCGTCCTTGACCTTCTGTCGGTTGTCCTGCGAGAAGAGCATGTACGACGAGAGGGCCCTGAGCACGAGAGGAAGCGAGAGTCAGGACCCTGAGACAAGAAGATGCACGCGTCGCATCGAGGATGAGGTGTACGCACTTCTTGGGCGCGTTCGGGTCCTTCTTGGCGGCGGCCTTTCCCTTGGAGGCGGGCTTGGCGGCTAGAGAGACACGAAGGAAGAGGAAGAAAGGGTCAGCGGCAGGTCCAAGGGCAAGGGGGGTGCATGCATGCGCGACGGGGAGAGCGGGTCGGCGGGTGCAGGAGGCGGGGAGCAAAGCGCGTGCATCTGATGCAGTACGCATTTCGGACTCAACGTCGGGAGATGCGGAATCGACGCGCGAGATGCGGGAGTACAGGCCAGGTTGGAGGATGGGAGAGTGTGGCTGAGAGGGCGACTGACCTCGAGGCTTCGACTCCTTCTGCTGGACGTCCTTGGGCATCTGAAAGTAGGAGACAGTAGAAGACATGTAAGCTTGGGCGACAAGATATACAGGTGATGCAGACTATGGTGTCAAGTTTGGGTCGTCGTGTTGTTGTTGCGCCGCGCGGGAGGGTGGATGCGCGGGCACGCGGGGGCAGGACAGGTGGGATGACGAGATGGAAGGTCGACCGACGGGACACCCGGGTTCGTTCATCCCACACGTCGTTCTCGTGCGCGACGGGAGGAGGGGAGGGGGATGTCTTCCTCTGCGCGCCCGGTTGGGTGGATGGATGGGCGTGGCAACAAAGCCAGGCGAAGACAGGTCGTCTCGTCGGCTCGTCCATATGACCTCCCGTCCGACCTCGTTCACGACCCGCCATCTCGCTCGATAGTGCCCATCCACTCGCTAGACGACGACCCATCCGGTTGTGAGAGGTTGCACGTGTGGGAGGTGAAGATGGATGGAAGTGGCGAGGGTGTCCTCGCGCTCGAGCTCGACGCGTCGAGCTCACCATCCCATCCAGAGTCGAGATGATAGCGACGGAAGGGCCTTGTTGTGAGACACCCCTCAACACGTCCTGGACGACGTGCGAGAACGAGGCTAGTTGTAGGATGAAGACTCACGTTGGTAGAGTTGAGGGTGGGTGAAGGGTCGGGTGGATGGGTTCGGGCTTGGGCGTGGGCGGGCGGGCAGCTGGCTGAGGGGAGTGTGGGTGGGAGGGGAGGAGGCCTGCAGCCTGCAGGCGGAGAGCAGCCCCCCAAAGCCTGGCGCCGCACCGCCCGCTCGCCTGCACGCCCGTGCGCCCACCCAGACTACAAACCGTCGCCAGCATACTCTTATATCAATCTCTTTGGGTCAAACATGTAGGGACGCCGAGTAATCTTGTTGAGTATCTCGCGAGCCAAAAGACGGACCCGGTTTGCCTCCGTCCTTGTTGAGCTCGCTGAACTCGCTCGGCATCTGTGAGCTCCTTTTGGCAGCCATCCAACCGCTGAGCTAGCATGCACTAGATTGTTGAATCCTCGCCGGATGACCTTGCTTTGCTACGTACGTTCTGTGTCATATACGCCAAGGACTTGGCGAGGCGGCTCAGGTGTCACAGAGCGTCTGATCTGCTTCCTGGCTCTGCTCCGCCGAGGTCCACCCGCGAGCCATGCCATTCTCTGTTCCGATGTCTCTCGACTCTTCTCAGACACCTCAACCATAACGTATTACTGTGCTTAAGGAGCCATCGTTGATATCGACAAGAAAGCTTCATTTGTCGTACGGTCATGCTGAGCGTCGGAAGTGCAACTTGGGCGCCGCATCTTCGTTCCGAACCCCCGTCTCGTTCGCGTCCTTCTTGCCTCCCCATCTGTCTTGCTGTTTGATGTCTTAAGTCTGGCATGATGCGTGAAGGAATTTGGTCATCACTTCCGGAACATGTTCCTCCTCCCGAGAGCAGGAAGCGAAGAAAGGCAAAGGGGATACACCATGGACGTGACGCGAACGCAGGAGCGGATTACAGAGCCGTACTATAGCAAATACTAAGAGAGAGAGAGAGGAGAGGGGCTCAAAAGCAAACGAACGACACTGTATCACTAAAGCAAAAGCAATCACGACCCCGCCCCCGCTCCTACACTTCCTCTCCTTTCCCTTCATCGCCTTGTTCCTTCATTTCGGCTCCGATATCCTCTTCTTCGCTCGCTCTAGAGGCCCAGGTTCGAGTTGACCGCCGGCGAGTTGACGAGCGTGTCGAACAAGCTCTGCGAGTCGAACGAGTCCATCCCGTACGACGCGTCAAACTGTCCGAACGGGTTCTGGCTCGACGGCTCGCAGATGCCCATGTGCGCGCCCAGCGGGTTCAGCAGCAGGTCGTCGAGACCTCTCAGATCCGTCGGCAGCGGCATCGGCGCGACTCCGTTGGCATCATTCGAGCTCGACGCGTCAAGCTGCGAGGCCGGGTGGGGTCCGCACGACGAGTTGAACGACTGCCCGTTCGAGGTCGTGTTGGACTCGTCACCGGCAGCAGGGAAGGGAGACGGGACAGCGGTCGTTCCATCGATGAGGGAGCCGTCTCCGTTGAGAGTCGGGTTGGCGACGGCAGACGGCGAGCCATCGGCGTTCTCGTCGGTGAGTCGGCGGAGGACGGCAGTCGAGAGGAGCTCGAACGTTTCGCGGCAAGCAGCGGACGACGAGACATTGACTGAGGAAGAAGCGAAAGACGAGGTCAGACCGGGACAGGATGTATTGCGAGCGGCAAACTTGCTGGACGTACAGGACAGAGCCTGAAGCACGCTCGAGCAGGACTGGATGTCCATCATGCTCTCGCTCAGCGAGGGCGGGTCGTCGATGTTTCCGAGGGCGACGTTCCAGAGGGTGTAGAGGTATGTGATACCGGCCATGAAGAGCGTGTGGGCGGCGAGCCAGAGGTAGTTCATCTTGTTGGCCTGGTACATCCGACGCACGATCCGGATCAGGTAGCTCGACGACTTGAGGCACGCAGACAGCGCAGCCCGCGTCGGACGAGGGCACGCAGGAGAAGGTCGGAACAGGAGTAGGACAGAGTCTAAGGCAAACGAACGGGACAAGAGGTCAGTCAAAAGATGAGGGAAGGCCGAGGGGTGGCGAGACGATGGACGTACTGTGGAACATGACGGCCCACATCTCTGCGCTCGTGAAGCTCGACTCTGCGCTCGGCACCGTGCTGAGCCACGTCTTGAGCTTGTCGAGCATCCCATCAAACCACGCCTGGTCAGGCACGCCGGCCAGACAGGCGCGCTCTCCAGGCGTAACTCGGTGGAGACGGCGCTGGATGTCGGACTGGAGCTGACGGATGAGGATGATGTGCCGAGAGACCATCTTGGACGAGGAAGGCTCTCCGGGAAGAAGAACGGTGTCGGTGATGCACTCGTCGTCGAGGAGAGAGGGGTACTGCAGGAGAGAGGATGAAGACGTCAGCGAGATGGTGGTTGGATTACGACAGCAGTGATACTGACGGGAGTGTTGATGAACTCGTCGGCGATCATGGGTGGTCGGCCGAGGTTGAAGCACAGTTGACGGTCGAGCTGCGAGTCGTCACAACTTGAGCATCAGCAAACAAAGGTCCAAACGGAACACAAGACTGGGTTGACTGACCTTGTACGTCATCCAGAACAGCCGTCGCTTCATGTCGACCTCGAGCGGGCTCAGCTGGACCGACGAGGGCGTCTCGTGGTGGTACCCGTACTCGACACACTGCCGCATCGCCATCCCGGTGAGGTACCAGATGCTTCCTCGCCCAGGGTTGAAGAGCGCGTACTGGCAGCAGAGCAGGACACCCTGCAGGCCGACATGGTTGGACGACGAGAGGATGCAGTCGATGTGCTTCATCGCCTCGGCGTGGAACGCCTCGGACGACATGCGCAGATCCGAGGTCGGGTCGAGCGTGCGAGAGAGGGCCATCGTGCTGAGGGCGAGAAACATGAGCACAAAGAACAGATCCTGCTCGGTCGCCTCCTCGGGCTCGTCGAGCACGGTGCTGAGCTGCTTGAGGAAGCTGGGCATGTGGAGCGTCTGGTTCTGGAACTGGATGTACTGGTTGTACACCTCGACGAGCTTCTCGATCGCACCTCGCGGAGGCAGGACGGGGATCTTGATCGAACCTTTCCGCTGCGGCATCGGCGCAGGAGACTGGGACGGTCGCTGATCCGAGGGACCGGTGTGGTGGGAAGAGGTGAACTCTGGGTGCTGGGCGAGCTGGGCGAGTGCGTCGAGCGCTTCGGCCTCGGCGTGAGAGTGGGGAGAGGACGGGTTGAGGTTGGACGGCGTGTAGTTCGGGTGAGTCGCGCCGGCGGGACCCGTCTTCATGACCGAGGACAGCACCATCCGAGCAAGAGAGACTGCAGGGAAGAAGAAATGCAAGCAGAACAAAGATCAGCGACCAATCTCGCGCAAACAGGGACGGACCGTCGACTCACTGCCTGACGAGCTTCCCATGTACTTTGGCTCTCCCGACTGGACCGACGCAAAGCCGACCCCGTTGAGGAGACTGTCAATGTCCCTCTCCCTGCTCCGGGGCTCGTTCGAGTGCATCGACGGCGATCCGCTCATGGATGAGTGCGACTGCTGCGAGTGCATCCCAGGGTGTCCGTTCTGAGCCCCATTCGGCTGGTAGTGCTGAGGAGGACCCATCTGGTGATGGTTCTGGAGAGCAGGGTCGATCCTAGACATGGGTCCGTCCGAGTACATGTTTGAGAGGTCGGGTTTCGAGTCTGGCCCCCCGGACCCGTTGTAGAAGCTGCCGTACGGGGGCGAGTTGCGCGACGAGGACGCGTGAGGCTGGCCGTGGCTCATGTGAGCGTCGTCGTAGTGGCTGTGGAAGCCTCCCGAAGGTCCGTCGCCCTGGAGGGACGACGACGACGACTGGGCCCTGGCTCGACCGCTGGGGATCGGTCCTCCGCCGCCGCCGTCACGCTGAGCGAGTTCGCGTCGGAGCTGGAGGATTTCTTGCTCGAGCTCGTACAGGTAACTGTCAGACGCGATCAGAGAGTGCCGGTCAGCAAGCTGGTGAGGCAGTCGAAGGGGGACTGTGTGACGGACCTTCGCGAGACGTTCTTCTTTGAGACCGCGTCGAACCCGACACACTCGACCTTGGCCTGAGAGACACGCAAAGACGCGACAGAGTCAATTCAAGCTGGAGATCGCAGACAGATGGATCCAGTGTACTCACCTTGAGGCATGATCCCTGTGGATCGCGAGAGGCGGCGGTGTGCGTCGGGACGGCGAAGGACGAGACGAGGTCAGCTTTCTTCTCTCGCGCTTCTCCTTCCCCTGCCCTGGTCGGCCTCAGCCGGGTCACACCCTCCCGCGTAGCCCATCCACCCATCCAGTCCTGTCATGTGTACTCACACATGCTGGCAGCTTCCCGTCACACTGTGGGACCAGAGAGGATTGGTCAGCGTGAGTCTGTTGTCGACGCGTGACCGAGAGAGGAGGGGTCGACGGCGAGGGCCGATGGGCAGGGGGCACGCCCGTCCTCGTCCGCCCGTCTCTCCTGTGCGAGGATGGTGGTATAGACGTACCTTGCTCTTTCTGGATCTGCATCTGGCGCATGCCGAGATGGCTCGCGCTACAGTGTGCGACCCTGCGACTTCTGCGTCGGGTGAAGGCGAAGCCGACGAGGAGGGAGGAGCGAGGGTGTGAGCTTTTCGGTCGTCGGAGGTCCTCCGAAGGTCACTCCCAGCCCCTGAGAACATCCGCGGATGGGACGACGACGAACCTGCTGATGACATGCGACGCTGTACGAGTAGAGAGAGCGACTGGCTCTGATGGAGCGAGAGGAGAGGTCGTGGGGGGGGCGCGAGGAGGTGAACGTTGTGAGGACGAGTCCGACGGCGTCGAAAAGACCACCTGGCCTCCCCAAAGCTACACACCCACTACGACCTCTGAGCGCGTGGCTCTTTCTTACGAGGGTACAGTATCGTCTTGTCACTCTTGTGAACGCGTCTGCGAGATACATCAGATCCATGGCCTGTGCCGGGAGGGTGTTTCCGTCCGCCAGCGAAAAAGTGTCGCACAACGCCGGACCTTCGGTCTTCTCCTCTTCTCCCCCTTCCTCGTCGGTTCCGACAAGCAGAGGGCACCTGGAATGTTCTTCCCTTGACTCTATGTATGCACGTGATCCATCCTGAGCTCTCTTGCACCCGTCGAGTCTCCGGCGGGTGGGAGAACTTTGTCCGTTCCGTCTAGGCTCGATCGCCTGCGGGGTCAGGACACACGACCTGGAGCACAAAGGAAGGTGGTGGAAACACAACACACCCATCAACGACCATCGACGCTCGCCGTCGGTGTCTTCGAGCATGATGTGCGCCTTGGGTCATGAGCTGTGAGAGTCATGCACAGTAGAAGGCGTCGGTGCTCTGGAAATCGAGATGGGGACACGACCTCCTCGAGCTCACCTCCCGACGTCGACCTTACCCGCCTCTGCACCCTTCTCTCATGGCGGATCCTACCCCTCAAGAGTTCGCTGACTCGATCGATCTCAAGCCTGGGCTGGCTGGAGGTCCCTCGCCCGTGCGTGCGATGACAGACATCGGCAAGAGCTTCACTATGGTCAGTCTCCCTCGAAGTGGGTGCCGGCGGATCCGCCCCGGCCAGAGCGGGCTCACTTTGCTCTGCGATTCTCATTACCAGAAAGCACAACTGTCGATGCAACGGGAAGGTGCTCAGGCTCTCGAACCGTTCTGGGTGAGTCTCGGACGGGCGCGGAACCTCGGCTTTGAGCTGACCCCTCTTCCTCGGCTACTCTGCCATCTCCCTTAGCACGAGTTTGGCTCGCTCTACCTGCCCTCTCTCCTTCGCACGTACTTCCTCAACACGTTCGACCCGAACAAAGCTCTCGCCGACATGGACTCCGCTGTCTACTGGACGACGCTCTTTTTCATCGTCGGCCAGCCGAGCCTCCTCAACCATCTGGAACGCTTCAACCGCGACCGCCTGGACGAGACCATCTCGTTCATGCAACATCAGGCTCAGCGGATGATCGATATCGACGCTCAGAGGGTACGTCTGCGCGAACAAGTCTGCACAATCGCACTGTGACCGTCGGGAGCTCACGCCACTCTTCTTGCTTCAGTCGCGCCGGGACGGCGAACCTCTCTTTGGCATGGCCGTGATCGCGTTCGTCCTCCTCGTCACAACCCTCGGCTCCAGCATTCCCACCAACGAGTTTGGGCGTCGGCTGAGAGGAAAGGGAGGAGATTCGATCCGGACGATGCTCCCGAAACTCGAACGTCTTCGATCCCGCGTCAAGTCACCCTACCTCGGACAGTACGACCTCGGAGTCAAGATGCTGCAGTCGTGCCTGCTTCCGCGTGACCTGGTCTATCCGCCGGATGCGTCGAGGAGGAAGCCGTCAACGGACTCGTCTGCGGTGCGTTCCCATCTGGTCCGCTCGCCAACAGCTCGTGCGTCAAACCAGCATAAGGGAAACCGATGGACACGTGCGCGAGGGTACGTCTTTTTCTGTCTCTGCCGGTTGGTTACGAGGCCCTCAAGCTGACCACGCTCGCCATGTTCTGCAGTGCCAGGTCATCCGCTACTGCTCGAGAGGTTGGTTGGGTGTCGTGTCTGAATCATTTGTCTGAACCGAGCCGCTGACGGTTCTGGATGCTTTCAATCTTAAGAGCAGCAGACATTCGACTGGAAGACGCACAAGAAGATCTGCTTCAAACCCAACTGGTAGCGACCACTCTGTCTTTCTCTCCGTCTCGCCCGTCATCTGTGCACCCGATACACGAACGTTTCTGCAGGGCACGCGTCTCGAGTCGAAGTGCTTGCCTCGAAATCGACTGCAGCATCTCTGAGCGGCTACTGCATTCCCTCGACGACTCCCAGCGTTCGCAGTCCTGCTCACGGAGGCACTCGCCACAGAAACCTCGCTGCCCGAGCTCGCTGCCTCCTCCCACATCCACCCTCCTTTCCGCGGCACGGAAGCAGCCAGGGCCTCATATGTCAGCACTCGTATCTCCGCCCCTATAGGACGGATGCAAACTCGACGGCCGCCTGAGTGCGTCGGCTATCGGTTTGGTTGATCAGCCGACGAGGCTGTCGTCATCCTGGTCGATCATCCCTCCACCTGCTCACGTTGCGGTCGCTCCCTCCGAATCCTGTTTTTTTGGGAGCTCATCAACCCTTTCCGGCCTTTGACAAAGCTCTCACCAACACCCATCACCCTTCTCTTCACCTACCTTTCCCTATCCAACTCATCCCATCATGTCTCCCTCGCTCCCCAAGACGTACAAGGCCGCGCAGTGCACCAACAAGGACCAGCCGTTCGAGTTTGTCGACGTTGAGCTCAAGGAGCCCGAGGAGGGCGAGGTTCTCGTCAAGATGTGAGTCGTCACCGTCTTGTTTCTCTCTCCTCGACGGGCATACCTGGGCAGGACGATGGACGACAGGGAGGAAGACGCCGAGCTCAGCCCTCAGTGTTTCAGCCCTCGAGCTCACCCGAGGTTCCTCGGCGGTTGCTGACCATCTTCCCTTCTGCATCCTGCCCATCCTCTGCGCTCTCATCACCTCGGATTCGTTCCCTCTCCCATCTTCTTGACTCCTCCCTGGTCTCTCTTCCACCTCCACCCCCGCCCATCCGTCTCGCCCAACGCCTCAGCCTCGCCTCTGGAGTGTGCCACACCGACTCGCTCACCCGCCAGGGCATGACCTCGCTCCCCAAGATCCCCGGACACGAGATCATCGGAGACGTCGTCGCCGTCCCTTCGTCCGAGAAGCGATGGAAGGTCGGAGACCGGGTCGGGTCCGGATGGCACGGAGGACACTGTGGCGCGTGCGAGGAGTGCCGACGGGGAGACTTTGTCTGCTGCAAGAACGAGGCCAACAACGGGTTTTCCAGGGATGGAGGGTAAGTAGCTTTGTGCTTTACCTCCTATGTCGGAGAAAGGGCGCTGACTTGTTATTCTCTTTTGCTCGCAGATACGCCGAATACGTCATGCTCCGCACCGAGGCTGTCGCGTCCGTGCCCTCCGACATCGACCCCGCCGAGGCAGCACCCCTGCTCTGCGCCGGAGTGACCGTCTTCAACAGTCTCCGACACATGGGTGCTCTCCCGGGAGACATTGTCGCCGTCCAGGGTATCGGAGGACTCGGTCATCTCGCCATCCAGTACGCCAACCGAGCAGGCTACCGAACCGTCGCTCTCTCGTCGTCCGACTCCAAGAAGGACTTCGCCAAGGAGCTCGGAGCGCACGACTACCTCGTTGAGGACCAGGCGAAGAAGCTCGAGGAGATGGGAGGAGCCAAGGTCATCATGTGCACGGCCCCTGTTCGTTCATCTTGCCAATCCTTCTCTCTTCAGGGAGTTTAGAACTGACGGACGTATCGCTCCTTCTCACTTTCGCGCATCAGTCCGCCGAGGTGATCAACTCCCTCATCGGCGGTCTCGCCGTCGACGGAACCCTCCTCATCCTCGCCGTCGTTCCCGAGGGACTCCAGCTCCCCGTCTTCCCGATGATTCAGAAGCGACTCAAGGTCCGCGGCTGGCCCTCTGGAACCGCCAAGGATTCCGAGGACACGATCAAGTTCTCGCGGGCACAGGATGTGCAGTGCAAGATCGAGAAGTTCGACCTGCTCGACGCGGAGGAGGCCTACCAGAAGATGATGGACGGCAAGACGAGGTTCAGGGCTATTCTTGTGCCTGGGCTCAAGGAGAGTGAGAAGAAGTAGAGGAGGGAGCAAAGAAGAAGTGGAACTGTATCCTTAGATGATCTCATGCTCGTGCGGTCTGAAATTGCTTGCGAGGACGGCGAGAGGGAGTGGAATGGACGTGTCATGACATTGAGCATATGAGAGGGGACTGGTCGATGGAAGGTCCGGTGGAAGGTGGCGGTGAAAGGTGTGCGTCTGCAGGGAGAAGGACAGCGGACAAGTCAGCGGACAGACGATGGGCATGACGTTCTGGGCGACAGGATGACTGACCTTTGAGTCGAGTTCGAGATATGCGTCACATGACTCCCTACCAGCCGGGCGGGAAGCAGAGCGGCTTGTGGTTCTTCCAGTCCGCTTTCTGGTGCGCTGTTGTGAAGACGAAGGAATGGAAGGTGAGCGAGTCAGCATGGCACGAGAAGATGGCGAGCTCCGGCCAGCTTCTTACCTGGAGAGCAGTAGCGGACGACTCTGCACTGCGAAGACAAAGTCCCCGGTCAGTTCTGGCGTTGACAGGTACTCGAGATGAACGACAACAGACTTACTCGAGCACACTCTGGCATCTCCGATCCTTCGGGCGGCTCAACGCACCTCCCGAGTAGGAACGGCCGTCCGTCGTGATCTCCATAGCCATAGCGTCCGCATACGTACGCGATGAGTGGCTGATATTGCCCGGGCTCCTTGGGCGGGCAGTCCTTGTGCTCCCTCATCTCCGCACTAGTTTGGAACATGGAGTTGACAAGAACGAACTCTTTTTCGTCGTCCGCTTCGATCCGTTCGTGTAGGTTTCCGAAGCGACGATGATTGGCGATGGCGGAGTCGGAGCCTGGCCCGGTCAAAGCGGCGACCATCTCGGACGGTAAAAGACACG
The DNA here is from genome assembly GCA_036245725.1 of Mrakia hoshinonis. Classification (NCBI taxonomy): domain Eukaryota; kingdom Fungi; phylum Basidiomycota; class Tremellomycetes; order Cystofilobasidiales; family Mrakiaceae; genus Mrakia; species Mrakia hoshinonis. The sequence goes on from BTPH01000001.1 coordinate 309,553, forward strand.
CGCTCATGAAACAGGGAATACATTCGGCGACCCTCAGATATGGGCCGAAGAGGCGGGGTATCTGAAAGACGCGAAAGCGACCAAGGACAGACAATCAGTTCCGTTCTCGGATTGGACACGAGGACTTGTCGCCAGAGAAAGAGACGTGCATCGAGTTGGTCGACCTCGAGGAGTCGCTCGCACTGCACAACAAAGAACGAAAAGGCTTCGTCCGGGCGAGTTCGCACAAAGCGACCGAATTGGTAGCCCAGGGGAGACTCGATGTAGCCCAGCCAGATGATGATGTTTCCGAGCTCAATGATACAAGCAGCGAATCTTGTGGTCTGGTGGTTGAAAGTGTTGCAGAAGTACGTGCGTAGAAGGGACGGTAGGAAAATCGAGCTGAACTCGTGTAGAACAGTAACCAGGCATCGGGTGAGCTGGCAACGTGGGAGCTATGCTGTCGTCGGGAGGACGCAAGGCTGACCCAAAACGCTATGCAATGATCACCGCTACTGGCCCGAGTCTTAAGAAGCTCACCCTGAAGTCCCAGAGCGCTGGCGTCAGGACCTGCGACGGGAGATGGCGTAGCAGAGAACCCTGAGAGGGAGCGGACGGACCGTCGTGACCGCGGCACTCATCTCGTCGTTGATCTTGAGTTCGGATGGACCCACGTCGAGGCCAGGCTTGGGCCCTAGTGATTGCGCAAACTCCTGCGGCTTGGGAAGCGACATGTGCGAAGGATGACAGAACGGGTGGGGTCGAGGTCGGGAGGTGAGCTCACACGCAGGTGAGCTCACGCCAATTTCCTCCTCCCGACCTCGACTCCGCCTCATCGCCATGTCCGCAACCCTGCTCACGCCCACCGAGCTCGGACTCAAGATGGGTCTCTCTCAAGGACTCGATGTCGGACCTGCTTTGATCCCCGAGTACGCCATGCAGGAGGACTGGTACGGCACGTTCAACCTCGAGCACGACGTGAGCTCTGCTTCCCCTCCCTCTCTTCGGGCACGGCCGTCCAGAGCCACACCCCTGACCCTCCTGCCCACAATGTTCTTTGTCAGTTGCCTCCGCTCATGGCGCAATCGGACCTCGACGCTGCAACCTTCTGGGTCAGTCTAGCTCTCGCTCGCACCCTTGGGCGACGCCGCCGGCCAATCGGGCTGACACTCGACCTGCCCTCTCCTTTCCTCATCTGCTCAACTCCGATCATAGACCGAGTTCCGCGCTCTCTACCTCCCCTCGGTGATCCGCACCTACCTGCGCTCGCCCGCAGACGGACAGACGCTCTACCGCCAGAGCACGTTCTGGCGCGTCATGGACCGGATCCTGTACTACATGCTCGGCTTCCACTCGTTCAACACCACCGGCGCGTTCAGAAGATTCGTGAGGGAGCATCCGGATGAGGCGTTGGAGTTCTACGAGGTCATGTTGAAGCGTTGGCTGGTCGATGCTCCGGAGCCTCCTCCCTGGGTAAGTTCCTCTCTGTCTCTTTCCCGGTCCGTGTTCGTCTAACGACACTCATTGACAATCCATCTTGCCTTTTGAATCGAGTCAGATCCCCGCAAAGGAACCCAAGATCTACGCCGTCCTCACCGTCCGCCACCTCATCCGCGCCCTCTTCGTCCACCTCCCTCGAACCACCCACCTCCCTTGCCTTCTCCCCCCCTCCCGTTCCCTCCAAGCCGGTATCGTCCCCCTCCAAAAGATCATCTACCCCCTCGTCGAGCTCGACCATATGCGTCCGGTCGCCCAGACCCTGACGGAAGGGATCCTCACTCTCCAGGAGATGCTGTCGCCTCGTTTCCCTGCTGGGTACGGGAGACTCCTGCTTGATCGCGGGGTGGAGAAGGAAGAATGGTGGAGGTGCGAGGCGAGGCGGAATGTCGGGGTGCCGGAGGCTGGGGATCCTGGGCCGTGTGAAAGGAGGAGGGAGGGCGAGGAGATGGAGGCGTGTGCGAGGTGTGAGATTGTGAGGTACTGCTCGAAGCGGCATCAAAAGCAGGATTGGAAGGCGCACAAGCACAGTCGCGTTGCTGCGACGTGGTGATCTCGATGTCTTGCACCACCCCTCGAGGCCAAGTAGGGTCAAAGCATCTATCTCGTCCCACCCTGCAAGCACCACTTCTCCACCGCACCCGATCTATTCCTCCTCCTCCCACTCCTCGTTCGGCGCACTCCCCAAATCCTTCACCGAGCTACACATGAACGCCAACCTGTGGCCCTCCCCGTTCGGCTCGAGCAACGCAAACAGCTTTGTGAACTCGTTCAGTCCGGCCGTCTCCTCCCTCTCGAGCTCCCAAGCCTGCTCCTTCTCCTCCTGGTCCCAGCCCTCGGACCGCTCGGCACGGAGTTTGCGTCGGTCCGAGATGTCGACGAGTTGGGACTCGCAGCCTTCGTCGAGCTTGGAGCGGATGGCGGGGGGGAGGTAGTCGAGGCCTACGACGCGGACAGCTGAAGCGGGGAAGTGGGGGGGAAACGAGTCAGCCGGGATGACGGATGGGGAGGACTAGGGAGATTCTGGAGACGCACTGTCGGCGAAGGACTTGACGAAGAACTGCGAAGGAAAGCGGAACAGGCAGAGTAGATCAGAATCCGTTCGGGGCAGCTAGGGATGATGGACTGAAAGGCTCACGGAAAGAGCGGCCGCATCAGGCTCGACGGCGAGCGAGTCGACCAGCTTCTCGAAGACGGCCGTAAGCAGTTGCGGGGTGACCGCGTTGATCGCCTTGGCGGTTGAGACAAGGATCGGGATGAGACTGGCGACGTGAAAGCGGCGAGGCACGTCAGCGAAATGATCAAGGTAAGATGGAGGAGATATGTAGACGTACATGGCAGCACTTTGCCTAACGCTGTCGTCAAAGAAGAACGTCAGGTTCTTGAGCGCAAGACCCATCGTCTCCTCCATGTACGGCGCAAACTTGGGGCCGAGCGCTGCACATCGCAAAGATCGAACATACAGTCAGCTTTCGATTTTGATGACAACACGAGACAAGACGTGGACCTACTGGAAGCGTAGATGACGAGCATGCCGAACGCCTCCGCGGTCTGCTGCAGCGAGGACGTCTTGATGCCGATCGTCTGACCCGAGATGTTGACCTGCTCCCAGTCCTGGGTGTAGTCGACCGGGTTCTCCTCGTCCTCGTCCTCCTGGTCCATCAACGACACTTCGGGCGTCATCGAAGCGGCAGCGAGGAGGGACGGCATCAGGTACGTGAGGTAAGGTGCGAAGTCGGCTCGGAGGATCTCGCAGAGCTTTCCCCAGGCTGAAGGCAAGAAGAGGCATGTCAGTCGCTGAGGACCGATGCTCAGAGGAGCGAGACGATCAAGGCTGAGACGGGTCACTCACTCATCATCACGTAGGTGGCGAGGGGGTCGTCGTCTCCGGTGATACCGGCTGGAAAAGGAGAACGATCAGGTCAGCGCGGAAGAGCGAGTCGGCAGTTCGGATCCACTCACCCTGCAACCCCTTGACGAGCTCAGCGAGCTCGAGAGCGTCTCCCTTTGCTCGCTCGGGTCCGACGGCCAAGCAGATGAGGGCGCAGCACTCGAGGACCTTTCCTCGCAGTGTGCGGTCCTTCATGTCGGTCTCGTCGGCCACAGGGGCTCGGAGGAAGCCGAGAAGCGTAGGCATGAGCTCGTCGTAGAACTATAGGACGAGAGAGGAGGGAAAACTGGGTTAGCGACCATGAACATCGTTGGATTCGGATCGAGATAAGCTGACCCTGAGGAACGACTGGCCGGCCGCGTTGGCGACAGTGGCGAGCGAGTTGATGGCCTGCTCCTGAACAAACTTGTGGGGCGAGTTGAGCAGCTGGAGGAGGCCCTTGATGATCTCGTCCAGGTACGGAGCGAGCATCTCGGGCTCCTCGACACCGTCGCAGAAGTTGACGAGAGCCATCGCAGCGTGGGCGTGCACTCGCGGGACGGGATGGTTGAACGTCTGGAGGATGACGGTGACAATCTCGCGCGAGTGGAGGGGCTGGAGGGTGTACTGGAAAGGACGAAGCGAGGGAGGAAAGCGTCAGAATCGGCTCTCGGACATCGAGACGAGTCGACGGCAGCAGTACGCACGGCAAAGTCGGTGCAGAGTTGACCGATGGTGTGGACGACTGGGGAAGATATATCAGAGTTAGTCAGATGGGAGGCGACGGCGAAAAGAGCCGGCGGAAAGCGGACTAACGAGCGTATCGGACGCGGGGGTGAGGGTCCTGGACGTAAGGGCAGATGAGCTCGATCACCTTGGACAGCTGAGGCTCCATCACCTTCGACGTGCCTGAAGATACACAAGAAGAGAAATGAAGAGTCAGTCCGACGAGAGCGCTTCTGTGGCATGATTTGTGGGTCCAGCAAGCGTGACTGACCCTCGGCAACAGCAGCGATGGTCCTGAGAACGAGTAGGCGAGGCAGGTCAGCGTCAGCAACGGTCCATAAGCAGGTTGCAGACGCTCTTTACTCACATGAGGGCCGCATACCGTCCCTTCCAGTCCTGCCCCTTGAGACCACCCTCAACCAACTGCCACACGGCCGGCAGCGTCGCCCGACCTCCCAGACTCGTCGCCAACCGATCCAAGCACTCCTCTCCCCAGACACTCCATCCTCCATCCTCCTCATCCTCGTCGTCCTCCTCGGCTCCCCACTCCTCGTCGTCCTCAAGCAGCGCGACCATCCGCATCGCGACCGTGCTGGCAGCAGGAACGAACTGGAACGCTCCATCTGGCGAGGCGTACTTCCTCAGCATGGCCGGCTTGGACTCGACGATCGACAGCAGCAGCTCGAAGGCCGGCTGGGCAGGAGAGTCGTCCGGGATCTCGACGCCCTCCTCGGGGACTTCGCTGGGCGGCGAGGCGACGTGAAGGATGTAGGGCAGGAAGGTGGCGAGGTGAGGGGTGAAGATGGTAGGGTGGAGGGAGGCGAGAGGGATGAGGTGCTGGAGGGTCGAGGCGAGGTCGTCTGCGTCGAGGGTGGTGAGCAGGTTGAGGATCGCGGTCATGAGGTCGACGGAACCGTTGCGGGTCTCGGACGTTGCGTCCTGGAGGAACGCGACAGCTCCTCGGAGGGCAGCCAGTCGGACAGCGAGCGACTCGGGGTCGTTGAGCGCGTTGTGGAACACGTCTAGGCAGTCGCAGACAAAATCAGTCAGTCATCTCGGGCGATATCATCTCAAGAGGTCTCTGTCGAGGTTGGGTTACTCACTCCTGACCGCGTTCGGGTCCTCCTCCTCGACGAGACCCGGGCACTCCTCGTAGATCTTGAACGCGCTCTCCCTGACCATCGGCTCGGGATGGCTCGTCATCTGAATCAGCCCGGCGAGCAGTTCGGTCCACAGGTGCTTGTCGTCCAGCGCAGCCTGGGCGAGACCAGACACGCAGTCGGCCAGCCTCGTACGGACGGTCGCGTCCGGCTCGGTCGGGAGAGCGCCGAGGAGGTGAGAGCGGATGTAAGCAAGGGTGTCGTTGGAAAGTGTGTTGATGAGCGACGAGGCCGGGAGGAAGAGCGGGTCGGACGACTGGACGGTCGTGTTCGGAGGAGACTTGAGCGAAAGTCGTCGCAAGAGCAAGAGGGAGAACGCTCGCAGCTGAGAAGAGATGGCGAATACCAAGATGCAGACTTGAGTCAACCGAACGTGTGCGAGAGGACGCGACTTTGTCGGTGGTCGCGAGGTCAAGCTCAGGATGAGGCACAGAGGAGGAAGTGCGAGCTCAACTCACCGCAGGCTCGGCTTCAGGGCTCGTCCCCATCAACGCAAGCGCCATCAGGACACCAGACGCATTCTCCTCAACCTTGTCGTTCAGAGAAGTCTCGGCACTGTAGTCGCAAGTAAGAAAATGCAGGGCGGAGCCGGATCAGGCGGGGTCAGCACGGTGAGCTCGTTCCTCCTCCTCGCGAGCTTCCTTCTCGCCTTAGGCTCGCACGTGCTCGTGGACTGACGCGTTTCGGATGTCATTGTCGCCCACGACGAGGTTTGACAGGATCCCCTGCAGGTCGTTGGTGATGGCAGAGATGTCCATCGTGCGTTGGTACTGTAGTTGGTGGGGTCGGAGGGAGCTCCGTTGATTTTCGAGGCGCGTCGGCCTCGCCTCCGCCTCCTGGGGCCAGAACACCAGCTTGCCGAGTCTTGAACGCAGTCAACTGGTCAGCCAGAGTAGCGAAGCTTCATTCCGAACGGGACCCATCGATGACCGGCTCTTGCTGTAGGCGAAAGTTTCTGGCGCTGGCTCACGAGCCGGTCCGATCGTCACAGCTCGCAATCGTCCCAGATGATCGGGAGGAAAGGGATTCATAGATTGTGAATGAGACGATACCCCCACTCGAGAAGGCAGATCGCGCGGAAGCGAGATGTTGGATGAAAAGAAGGCCTGACGGCTTGACGGGGATGGCGTCTGGTGGCGGTTCACCACGACGGCTTGATGCAGGTTGGCTTGTGCGCCTTCCAGTCAGCGCGCTGGTGCTCTGGATGGGAGAGAAGAAGAGAACGGGGATTAGCTTCGACTTCAAACAGGTTAAATCGGCGGACGAGCCCAAATGATGGGACACGTGACTGACCTTTGGAACAGTAACGGACCGACTTGCACTGTCGGAACGCGCACGACAACAGAATCAGCACTGCCCAAATCGACGGGAATCGAGGCACTCACTTTTGAACAAAGCAGGCTGACCTCGCCGATCTCCACGCAAGTCGACCTGATGGCCTCGTGGCTTTTGTCGGTCGGTGACCCTCCGAGCCCTAGGCGAAGCAGTTCACACCTCAGCCCAGGGTACACCTCTTGGTAGCGATCGTACGCTTCCAGATTCTTGAGAGAGACTCCAGGCTCGGTCGAGAGAAGCTTGGCAAGGGGACCAAGGTTGAGCATCCCGATCGTGTACGCGAAGTCGCGTGTCTCTTGCAGACGGCGACCGAGCCAGTCCGAGTAAGCTTCATAACGGCCGGAAAAGTACTGCGACCTCTTGATCCACGGAAAGAGAGGATCAGGTGGCGAGTCCCCGCACGAGCTGAGAAGGCCAACGAACGCGACGCCAACAAGGTCCGCCCACTGTCGGCCGAAGCCCACGGCCGCCTGCGCGTTCAGTGTAGATGCAGTGACGTGTCAGGTCGGCGGGAGTTATCGCCGTATACGAAAGGTCCGGAACAGTGCACTTACGTGGGCGGCGTCGTCTTCGGATAGCATCAGCCCATCGACAGCTTCGAGGACGGCAATCAGAAACGATCTCCCTCGCTCTTCATCCGTCCTCAGATAGCGGCCAAGGAAGTGGTTCTCCCATCTTTGAAGAGCAGCAATAACACTTGCCCAAGGCAGCATGACACGGATCCAGACGGGGAAGAGCGAAAAAGCTTCGACGATTCGAGGAAGATGACGAGCGTGCAAGGTCGCCTTTGCGACACGAACAAAAGTCGGATGTCAGCGCCATAAAGTCATCTCTAGGGGTTGCGAGGTGAGGAGATAGTTTGCTTACCATGACAGTCGCCTGGTGAGTCTGGTCTCCTCTGAAGTCGTAGTAGAAAGGCTGCCACTGGCCACAGGTTTCGCCGCCAAGCGGTCAGTCGACAGTCACCTGAGCTCCTGAGCTCGTCGCTGTGCGATGGGTGATGGACTCACGATCTCGGCAAATCGATCCATTCTCCCAACGACTTGAGCATACTCCGTTGACCTACAGTCAGGCTTGGGCGATGTCGTCAGGTATCGTGCGTAAGCGACCACGGCAGCAAAGTGGGCGTCCGTGTCGACCAAGAGAAGGTCCGCGAGAGTGTCTGGTGTCACTTCAGCCATGGCAGGCGGACAGGTTTGGGTCGGTGGATCAGATCAGGAGCCGGGCGAGTACAGAGCTCGCGAAGGGGCGAGGGCGGAAGGTGGGAGGATGGGATGGTCGACGTCGGGAGGAGAGGAGCGAGACGGACGAGCTCACCTCGACCCTCCCCTCTGCCTTCCGCAGCCCCACCTCGGCAGCGACACCACTAGTCCCAGGAGACTAATTTGCTTGTGCATATCTGTGCAGCCGTCGATATCGCCTGTGAGCTCTCATGATCAACGCGACAAGTGTCCTCGCCCTCAGGTGGGCCCCCGTGTCAAGCGCACCGAGCGGCCACTCCTGTATCTTCTCCTGCAGCTTGCGCGAGAGTCCTTCAGCTCAGTCATGGATCTCAGTCTCTATCGCATATTGTCTTTCGTAGGTCAATATTCGTACTGACCCAAAGAGCAGGGTCGGATGACTTTTGGTTGTGCTCGGCCCGCTGTGCTGAGGGTTGATGACGATCTCGCCTCGCACCGGGACCCTCCTGAGTGAGCTGCTCCAAACGCCCACCCTCCCTCCCTCCCTCCCTTCTCACCCTTCACCTACTCTTACTCTCTCTCCAGCATGGTCCACCTCCCTGGCCGCTCGTCAAAGAAGGATGTCGACTCTGAGACGTCGTCGCTCAAGTCTGACAATGGGTCGACGGAGCCGTCGTCTGCTGTCCCGGCTGCCCAACGTGCGCTCGCTCCTCCTCTCTCGTTGGTCTCCCCTGACCCTCAGGTGCTGACCTGTTCTCTCTTCGACGTCTGCAGAGGCTGGATGGTCCTCGTTCATCAAGAGGTGCGTTTCGAGCGCCTGGGTGCTGGTGTGTCGACCGAGAAGCTGACCTTTCCTGTTGCTCTGTCGTGTCCCTCTCCTCGCCCCTCGTCGCCTGCTCCTCTGCCCGCCTTTGTCGTCTGCCTCTCAGCTTGGCCAACGTGTCTGGAGACCTGTCTTCGATGACTGCTCCTCCGTTCATTCTCTCTCCTGTCGTGAGTGTGCTCTGTTTCGTCACCATCTCGCCGGTGCCGGGTCGTGCCACCCTGGTTTGGGCCGGTCGATCGAGCTCGAGCTGACCCAGCTCCTCCTCCCTTGCACCTCGTCTCTGCAGTCCTTGACCGAATTCCCTGCCTACTGGTGTGAGCGCCCAGATATGTTTGCCGCCATCGGCACTGGACGCACGCCCGAGGAGCGGGCCAAGCTTGTGCTCCAGTGGTTCATCGTCAGTCCAATCAGCCAACCAGCCGGCCTCGCCCCGCTGCGGGGGCTGTGGCCTCACCCGGTAGATTGACGCTGACTGTCCCTTCTATTTCTCGCGTGGGACGATGACAGTGCACGCTCAAGGGCCAGTACACCTCGCGGAATGAGAAGATGGGAAGCGAGAAGAAGTCAGTCGTCTCCCCCTCTAGTTGCCCCGCATGCGCCCGGCAAACGCGGACTGCGTCTGGCCGAGCTGCCGGATTGTGCGACGTTCTTGCTGATGCTTGCTTGTCTCTACTTTGATGTTCGCCAGGCCTCTCAACCCTGTCCTCGGAGAGTACGTAGCCTGCGCCTTCTCTCCTCCGAGGCCGACGTCTGCCCTAGCCTTCGGCTCCCTCCGAGATCTGACTGGGGTCCTCTGGTCGTATCCCTTTGCGGTCGTTTTTTGTGCTGACTCGTCTCACTCTTGTTCTTTTCTTTTGCAGGGTCTTCTTCGGAAACTGGCCGAACCTGAACAACCGAGGGGAGACGCTCCTGGTTGTCGAGCAGGTGTCGCACCACCCGCCCATCACCGCCTACTACGTCGAGAACAAGCAGGCCGGAGTTGCGCTCGAGGGAGCGTCGGGCCAGAAGACGAGCTTCTCGTTCCCGTCGATCGTCGTCAAGCAGAGCGGACACGCGACGTTGACCATCACCACCAAGGAGGGCGCAAAGGAGCAGTTCCTCATCACCCTCCGTTTGTCCCACTTCGTGCTCTTCTCTGTCGAGGAGCTATGCTTACCTTCCTTCTCTTGCTCAAACAGCTCGCCTGCGAATCGATGGTTTGATCACCGGTGCGTCTTTGGCAGGTCTCGCACCCACTTGTGTCGAGCTCAAGCTGACCTTGTCCTCGACCCTTTCCCTGTGCAGGTTCCCCGTACATGGAGGTGACCGACAGCTCGTTCATCCAGTCGTCTACCGGCTTCACCTCGTCCATCACCTACTCTGGCCGAGGCTACGTCTCTGGCAAGGCGCACACGTTCAAGGCCCACCTCACCGACGCCGCCGGAAAGAACATCCTCACCGCCGAGGGACAGTGGGACAAGCTCTCAAAGACAAAGACCGGAGAGGTCTTTACCGACGCCACCCCGATGAAGGAGGAGGTTGAGGTCGCCGACCTGACCACCCAGGGAGAGTGGGAGTCGAGGAAGCTCTGGAAGGACGTCGCCGACGGAATCAGGACCGGAGACTTTGACAAGGCGTCGAGGGAGAAGACAAAGATCGAGGTCGAGCAGAGGGAGAGGAGGAAGACCGAGGCGGCAGAGGGAAAGACATGGCAGCTCAAGCACTTCAAGTACCAGGAGGCCGACCCAGAGTGTGAGTTCAGCCGTCTCATCGTCTCTGTGCGAGGATGCGAACGACTGACCACCCCCATCTTCTCCGACGTCGCCTGTCCGCAGACGAGAAGCTCGCCGCGCTCATCAAGCACACGCCTGCACGAGAGGAGGGCTGGACCTACGCATCCGGACCCTTGTCCGCTCACGCACCCCCGGCCTCGATCGCTCCTCCTCAGTAGACGTTGGCTAGACGTGTCTGTTTCTCTTCCGTGTTTCGATGTCGCGCTCCGTTGTGTCTCTCAGCCCGCCTATATCTAGTAGTCATACCTCTTTGATCTGGATCTCAACTTCATCTCGCCATCGTAGTTGGGAGAAGGGCTCGTCCGCTTTTCTTCGCCGAGAGACTCATGCTACAGCGGTCCATGTCTACTACCAGCTAGGCTTGAAGCACATCTGCTTGTGCTTCGGCCAGTCATGCTTCTGATGCCGTGGCGAGCAGTACCTGACCGCCTCGCATCTCCCGCACGCCTGCATCTCCTTGCCCTCCTGCAACTTCTCACACTTCCCATGCGGCTTGTCCCCCGGTCCCGCCATCTCCTTCGAGATTGATGTCGCCTCGCACCTCCACCACATCTCCCTGCTCTTGTCCCGCAAGGGATCGCCTTTGGGCAGCAACGCTTGCCCAACTATGGCCGCGTATCCGGTCTTGCTGCCCATGGTGAACATCGAAGTCTGAGCCTGCGAGAAGATCTCGAGCGTTCCGCTGGGGCTGAGTAGGGTCGGGTGGTCCGCGATCATTGGGTTGAGTGCGTACGACATGGCGCCGTAGATCTGGAGTTTGTACGAGGTGGTGCTGTCCGTGTCGGGGAGGAGGTGGGTAGGAAGGTACTGGCCCGGCAGGGTAGGGAGATAGATGAGGAGGGAGCGAAGGAGGTGGCGGAAAATGAGGATCGGGTACATCGGGATGTCTTTCATGGTGCTCTGATGAGAATCAGATGGGGGAGAGGTTGTCAGGCTGATGAGTTGGATTGTTTCATTGTGAGAGGGGACTTACGTCGGGGGTCGGAGGCTTACCGATGGTGAATCTTCTGACGTGCTCGTTGAAGAATCCGATGGACTCCTCTGGGTTGTCGCGGATGAACCTGGCGAACCACGGGTGGTGGTTGAAGCCGTGCGGGTCGAGTGAGTGATAGACCGTCTCGTGCATGAGCTCGTCCCAGATCCAGTTTGCTCTTCCAGGGATGGGACGGTGAGAAAAGTAGGTCCGAAGGAGCGAAGGGAGGTAGATGGAGCTGAACTCGATCTGCGGACAGGTAAGTCACAGTGGCGGGGTCAGCTCGGCGTGGAGAGACGGAGCAAGCAGGTACGCATCAGATGACCTACCCAGAAGGCCATGCTCTTGACCGCATCGGTCATGTGCGTCTGGATCATCAGGGCCTCAAACTATGAGCGGAGGCGCACGATGGTAAGAGTCAGTTGTGGCTGATCGCGCCAGGGCCGTCGACGGGCAAAAGAAGCGACTGACTTTGTCGCCGAGAACGTCCTCGAGCTCGGACGGAATCCGCCCAGACACCAAGATGGGTTGAGGCTGAGTTGTCCGTACTCGAGCAGGGTCGGGGCGAGCGTCTCGTCTGACATGATGGTCCGTTGTCGAGGGCCAGGACGATGTGAGCTCGGACGGGAGCGAGTTGAGCTCAACCGTCGACCTTGCCCTCCGCCTTGTTCGCACGTACAACATGCCGGGACAAGTCCTTTCTCCCCGAAATCTTTGCAAACCACCTGGGGCTCGTGCAGGGTCTAGGGGCTGGGCCAAGGGAGATCCTTCGCAAGCAGAATATCAGGCCGGCAGAGCTCATGGTGAGCTTCTCGCCAACCGCAACCGTTCCTTTCTCGCTCAGGCTGTTCTGACAGCAACGTGTCTTGCTTGACCAGCTCTGGTAACTCATCAGCCCAAACTCCGATCCCCATCGTCGAGACACCTTCTTCGTCAGTCCACCTGTCCACCAATCGATCCCAGCGTTATGGACTTGGATCAACAACCTCAACCCCCGCTCTCGTCGCCTCTACAGGAACAATTCGCCGCCCCGCCGCCCTCTACTTTCCCTCCTTCCTGCTTCCTGCAAACCTTCACCGATCACCGACTGGAACTTCTGGGCCTTTGACTCAGACGCGTACCCGTTCTATGCGGCCGTGTTCAAGGCGATCCAGTCGTCAGCCGCGTCGGCGCGGTTCGTTCGGGAGCACCCCGTCGAGTCTCGGCAGGCGCTCGAGCATGTCATCGAAACGTAGACGCAAATGCCAGAGCGGATCTGGATCATGAATTTAAGCGTCCATCCTTCGGCCTTCGAGTATCCGCGAGCCGCTTGACGCTGATCCCTCCACCCGCGTGACGCTCAGGGCGGCCTGGGATGGGATGGGATCGTCCTACTGTGCAACCACATCGTCTGTCAAGCAGACGACGGTGTCTACTTCTCGATCAGGAAGGACTTGCAGGCCTCTCTCCCTAAAATCATCCGCGACAACGACCTCACCAACATCGTCCCCGGCGCGAGAGACTACCTGGACAAACTAGCTCGCTCGGACTACAACTTTACCGCCGCCCGACCACTGCGTCTCAAGGCAGCCTACGCCGTCACTTGGCACACGTGGGAGCTTCGAGCCAATGATGCTCAGGCCGGTGGGGCTTGCGTTTCGGGCGGTCGGGACATGGACGCCTGTGGCGGGGTGAGTCCTTCTTCCTTCCCATCGCTCACTTTGCATCTGTGCAAGAGCTGACCTTCTCCATCTTCTGCGTGCGTCTAGTGCGAATGTGTTCGATATTGCTCAAGAGGTATGTCGTCGCGCTCCTTTTTTCCGATGAGGCTTCCGGACGCATCTTCTGACTTTTGTGCGTTGGACCCCTGCGTGCTTCGACCGCTTGCAGCCCACCGGAAACTCGACTGGAAACGCCACAAGCAGCGTTGCTTCAAGCCGACCTGGTAGATCGGCGTTCTCTACCATGATCCTGTCCTCTTTCTCTTCCCGTCCCGTCCTCCATCTCGTCTCTTCTACATCTTGTCATCACTCTCTGCCTCAGCTTCGCGCCGTTACTTATACCGAATGCCTGCTATGTATCGACCTCGCTCAACCTCTGTCCCGCGCACCGTCCCGACCCTTCCCTCTTTGATATCACGCCCGAAGTCTTCGGCCGCCGTCCCGTCCTAGCCGTATGTCGTACAGTCTCACCTCAGATCTCGAATACCTCAAGCCGTCATTAGATCGTTACACCACCTCCGATGCGCTCAAGAATGCACTACTTTCCGTCCGCCTTTGCCTTTGCCTTCTCTGCCTCCTCCTCGGTCTCCAGCTGCAAGCTCAACGCGTGCAGCCCTCGCGCGAACTCATCCACCAGGGCAGCGTTGACCAGCCGATGGCGGGCAATGCGAGACTTGGCCTCGAAGACGGACGAGCGGATGTGCAGGTGGAAGTCTGGATTGGGCGAGCGTGACGGCGGAGCGGCGACGGGAGGAGGGAGGGCGGACGGGCGAGATAGGCAGGAGGCGAGACGCATGAAAGAGCGAGAAGCGATTAGGTGATAGAGCTTAGAATCAGCGTGCGTCTGGAGATCGTATGCAGGAGAAGGGGATCTGTGTGGTGCTCACGAGTCTCTCCGGTGTAGGCGCCCTCGACCTTCATCGGCGCATGATGGCTATGCTTGCTCGAGTCGTTCCGCACCTTGAAGAACGTCGGCTCAAACTTGTCCTCAATCTAGTCCAGTCCCGCACAGAGCCAGACAAAGCGAGGGGATGCGGAGGGTCAACTCCTAGGGACACAGGGAGGGAGGAAGGGAGGGAGGGACGTGAGTGTGAGCTCACCTTGATCCGGATGGCCTCCTCCATCGTCGGCAGTGGCGTGGAAGGACGAGACATCAAGCGGGTTTGCGAAAAGAGGGGTGATGTGGTTGGCTTGATGCAGATGGCAGGGCGAGTGAGCAGAGAGCGAGAGAGGAGCATGGGTGGTGATGGTTAGCGGGTCAGTTGGGGAAGGCAACGGACGAGGTGCCGTTGGTCGGTTGGATGCGAACGGCCATCTTCTCGCTTCTTCCCTTCCTCGCCTCGATGCAATTCTTGCTGCTGGAGACAGCCGCAGACCGAGGGCGTATCCCGGCATCTTGCGGTGCGAGGAACGTCGAGCAGCAGTACGAGAGCAGCTCGGGGTGGAACACAGTGGGCGTGACAGGCCACGAGCGGTCGGTCTCCCTTCCACCTGACCACACTATGAACGATGACTCTTCCCATCTGCACCTGATCCCGTCTGCCGGGTGGATCGGCCTGGCCTGTTATCGTATGCGCTCGAGGCCTCCTGTCGCTTCCGACCCGGGCACGAGCCCTCTGTCGGAGCCTGCACCCCTAGCCTTGATGATCTCCCAGCACATACACCCCATCGTCGCCATCTTTCTCTCTCGGAACCGACTCATTCCGACTTGCTGCACGAGCCTCTTGCCTGTGACGGTGATGCGTCGACAGAATCCGGTCGTATGAGCTCGCTGTTGAGGTGGTCGCGCGACGACTCTATCTGCTTCCTTTGGCTGGGACGGAGCGGTTCCGAGTTCACCCACGCTCTCTGCGATTCGATGACGACGCAGAATGCTCCGAGGCGTGAGTCAACACACTCTTGCTTGCACTCTCTGCTGGTTCGGCAGACGACGCAAGGGAGCAACTTCTTCCCAAGCCAAACCGCTGTCTCGCTCACGGACCTTTCTCTGCTTCCCTTTTGTTTTTACTCCGATCTCCCCGGCTCGGTCCCCCTTCGATCCCCGATCCACAAAGGCTATCCGATCCCTTTCTTGTTCTGGGAGAGACATCCCGAGCCTTGGTTCGATGGCCTGGCTCTCGTCGTTCGTTCACGGTCCACCTCTGCTCGATCTGAACACGATGGCCGTCTCTCTCTTCTCGTCACCAAACATCGTCTCACCGACGGCGACGACCGGCTCCCCCCTTTGATGATGAGGAGCGACGACTTCGAGCTGTCGAGAGGTCAAAGGCCCAGGCCATGCGAGCGAGCGAGGCGCTGCCGAACGCGGACGTCGGTGATCGATCCACGCCGAGGTCAAGCATTCCCGCGCGTCGGGCAGCGCTCGTGAGCTTCTCCCTCGAGGCCTCGAGACGGGCGCTCAAAGCTTGGCCTCGCTCCTCGCTCTCGTGGATGAAAGAGGCGCTTCTTTCGAGGGCAAGGGACGAGGACGAGGGAGGCTTGTTGTAAGCAAGCAAGGGAGCTTTCTGGCCCGCAACGTTGACATCTATCGTCTGCTGCTCTCGTATGGACTGTGCACGCGGCATGTTTCTGTGGTGTGTGCTGCGACGCAAGCAGGGTGAGGTCGGACTGATCTGCTTCCTGTGCCGAGCCGGGGTCGACGGCGGCCTTGTCTTCGACTCGAGTGAGACGGAAGTAATTCTTGATTGGTGTTTGTTCTGTCCTGTCTGTCCTGTCTGCGCTGTCGATGTCCCGTGGTCCGAGGAGGGGATCGACATGGAGCGGCGAGTTTGGGTTTCGGTCTCCCTTCCCTGCGTCCTTGGGTCTGTTCGGCTCGCTTCACTCAGCCCTCGGTCCTTCCCATCACCCACCAACCTCCTCTCTCTCCTGCTCGCTCGACTTGTGCTCGTGTGTTCTCTATACCCTTTCCATCGACCACAACCACTGGTGAGTAGTAGGCGACGAGCGGCTCGGCTGCGCGGCGAGGAGTCTGAGTCGGGGTTGGGCGGATTCGAGTTCGGACTGACCTGACGTCCTCCCCACCCACGTCCTCCCTTCCTTGCGCTTTCTCTCGTGTTGGTGCCGGGATGGGATCAGTCTGAGCTCGTCCTACGTCGCCTGCTGTTCTCGTCATCTTGGACTGGCCTCAAGAAAGACTCAGAACGGACGGCGCTCCTCTGTCTTAACGCTTGGCCGAGTGGTGCTTCCTTGCCAACCATCAGCCCTCACCACTTCACCCTCCCCTCCCCATCACTCAAACACACCTCACCCACTCACGACCAACACCTAGTCACTCAACAACCGCTACCACACTTTCAAACATCCTTCGCTCGTTCGCCTCTCGACCCCCGCCGCCTCGTTCTTCGTCGGCGACTTTGTCAGCTTCCGCCCACCGCTCCACTCCGAAACTCGGCCCCCGCTTCCCCCGACCCAACCTATCTTCCCTCCTCGCTTCCCCTCTCACCATGCCTTCCGCCAACTTTACCGCCTCGTGCTCGAACCTGATTGGCCACCGCATCGACGGAGGCCGACTCGTGTTTGAGTCTGTGCTCGGCGTGGGAGCGTACGGGGTCGTCTACAAGGCCCGCGACCTCACCCACTCGGCTCCGACCTATTACGGTCAGTCCAACACCGCCTTCGCTGTCCCGCTCGACTCTCGCTTGACTGCATCCAGTCTTACTCACACTTCTTCTCCTCTCTATCTCTTCAGCTGTCAAGTGCCTGAACAATATCGGCCTCGACGCCCGCCAGCGCCACTTCCAGCGACGCGAGCTGTCCCTCCACCGCCTCGCCTCCTCGCACCCGTCCATCGTCTCCCTCCACCGCATCATCGAGACACCGACCATCGTCTACGTCGTCCTCGAGTACCTTCCGGACGGGGACCTGTTTGGGATGATTGTCGAGCAGCAGCGGTACATCGGGAACGACCCGCTCATCACCAAGGTCTTCCTCCAGATCCTCGACGCGATCGAGCACTGCCACGACCTCGGCATCTACCACCGAGACCTCAAGCCGGAGAACGTCCTCTGCGCAAAGGGTGGAGAGAAGGTCCTGATCGCCGACTTTGGGCTCGCGACGAGCGAGAAGCAGTCGACCGACTTTGGATGCGGATCGACATTCTATCTTTCGCCAGGTGAGTCGCAGCTGCCGTCCTCCCTTGCTGAGTCGCCGCGGATCCGCATACATCTGCTGACCCTCTTCTTTCGCTCTATCATTGTCCGGTTGCAGAGTGCCAGGGCGGCATCTACACCCGACCTGCGTGCTACTCGACGGCGGCGAACGATGTCTGGTCGCTCGGTGTCATCCTCGTCAACCTTACCTGCGGACGAAACCCGTGAGCATCACATCTCATCCGATCGGCATCGCATCTCGCCTTGTCTCGCCCTTGCTGACTCTGGCCTGTCTGTTCATTGTACCTGCCCAGGTGGCGCCAAGCGACTGTCTCTGACGAGACGTTCCGCGCGTTCCTCTCGGACCCCGACTTTCTCCGCTCGATCCTGCCCGTCTCTCTCCAGGCGAACGCGATTCTCAAGGCCATCTTTGAGATCAACCCCGTCCGCCGAGTCGGCCTCAAGCAACTGCGCGAGATGGTCAAGGCGGTCCGCCACTGGACGATGGACGAGGACGAGCTCATGGTCGCCACCGAGGCTGCCCGCAAGGCTGCCGAGGCGAGCGGTTGCCCTGCCGCCGAGCGAGTCAAGGAGCGACTTCGCCAGGTCGAGGAGGATCGACGCCGCCGCCAGCACGCCGCCCAGGCGCTCCTCCTCTCGCAGGCCTCCCCGACGCCGTCGGTCCCGCCTCCCTCGCTGCTCAACCCTCTCCCTCGCCACCAGAGCCTGCTTGCAAGCCCGTCCAACTCGTTCTCCGCTCCGACATCGTCCATGGCTGGCATCCACATCCTCTCGTCTGGGTCGACGTTCGCGGACCAGTCTTCTTCGCACATCTCGATCGACGAGATCTCGCCTCCCTCGCACATCGAGTCCTACGACCACCAACCACGATCCATCGTCTACTCGCCCGCCCCGTCTTCCCAGTTTATTCTCTCGTCACGACGACCCTCTCAAACCTCCTCGCGTCGAACATCCTTCCACCACGACGCCTCCACATCAGCCACTTCTCAGCCAAAGCAACTCCTCTCGCTCTTCTTCATCGCTAACAAGGACCTCTCGCCTACCTCCTCCTGCGGCGGATCATCCTCGGCGGGTCCCTCCCTCCCTGCGACACCCGACTTCCCGGCCAAGGACGCAAAGCGCCGCGCGTCCGACGCAGAGATCGAGGACGAGCTCGCTGACCTGCCGACGCTCGCGTCCTCCCGGTCCAAGGAGGACCGCCGCTTCTCGAGCGGCAAGCTTGGCGAGCTGCTCAGGCAGGAGATCGAGCGGGGAGAACAGCAGCAGCCGCCCTCGTACGCCTTCTAGACCCGGGTTCGTCTTTTCTTCCCCTGTTCCTCTCCTTCGTGCTTCAGTCCCATCTTAGTTCGTACATAGAGTTCACCCTCGCCTCATAGCATTTCCTTCCCTCCATACACACTCTGTCTGTCTGTTCAGCCTCGTCGTTACCACCTCTTTCTGTTCTCGTTACTCCTCTCTACCTCGCGCACCTGTTGTATAAGTTTCAAAACCAAACCCACACTCGTTGTACATCAACGCATAGTCATCTAACGTACTTAGCACACCTTATAACATCAAATAGTCTCTCTTCTCTGACAAGCTGGAGTCGCTTTGAAAGAACAAAATCACTCTTCCAGATCCGGCCCCCCTCCCTCGTCCTGTTCCCTCCAACACCCACCCACCCAGACAGGCGACAGCACGAACCTTCCGACCCTTCCTTTTGATCTTGTTTCTCAGGGACTGGATCGAACGACAGGCGATCAGCCCTGTTCATCTCGCCTCGAGAGCAAGCTCGGAAGCAAGAACGCTTGACAAGAGGGTGAAACAGACCGGGGGTTCAGCTCGACCAGGAGGGGGGAGCCGAGACGGGCGAAAACGGGTCGGTGAGTTGCGCAGGGGTGTCAGCCAAGACCTTGCAGGCAACTTGGGAAGAATGGAGAGAGCGGAGACGTCGGGGATGACGTTGACGCTGTCGGATGAAAGTGAACGAAAGGGACCAGGCCGCAGAAGAGCTGCGGAGGAAGAGCTCTCGCCTCTCTGCGCTCATCCTGGCTGTTTTCGCGTCCTCTCTTTGAGCACGTTTGCAAACTCCCCTGTCCGACTTTTTCAGTACCGACCAGGCGAATCACCTGGGCTACAAGCGAAGGATCGCCCAAAAGCCAGGCAAGGGTGCGCGCGGCGACCCAAGCACAGCGCTCAAGCTGGCGGAAACGCCTCACTCCTCCTCTTCTGACCGGCTCAGGTGACCTCCTCACGACGAGCGTGGATCAAGACCGAGGGCGAGCCGAACCTTGGAGCTGGTTATGAGAGAAAGGCCTGGGCCGTTGTCGTGAGGTCAGAAGGCCGGAGGAGCAAAGAAGATGTCGAGCTTGCGAGCTCGCCAGCCAACGCATGTTGCTACAAAAGAGAACAAGAACCAGATCTTCTTCTCCTTTCCGCAGCACCATCAATGTGCTCCATCGTTGACCATAAGTATCCTCTGCAAGCACCGCCTGCCCTTCTTCCTCCATGCGCACCAAACAAACTTGCCCCCCTTCCAATTTAACGTGCCGTCGATTCCCTTCCCATCCGGAAGCGCGTTCCACACACGCGGCGACGACGAATTCGACGTCCGCACTGCGCGCGCAAGAGGAGACGAGGTTTGCTCCCTTGCCGGCTGGGGCTTCGAGCTTCGAGCGTCGGCGGGAACGGCGATGGAGCAACGAGCGGCGAGCGGAGAAAGCCGATGGGAGGGTCGATCGCATCTTGGTTTGGTTCGTGGGTTGACTCGGCTCTCCTCTGCAGAAGATGCGAGGTATATACGCTGGTGATATGACGTCAAAGGCGAGGCGATAAGGTCGGAGGTAGTTGGATGTAGCGGGCACGTGGTTTTGAGCGCGTTGAAGATGGGATGGGATGCGGGGCGAGAGGTGTGTTGAGCGAGGGGTCTCGGGGAGAAGGAGCGGGTTTGCATGAGGCGTCCAGGCGCAAGAATCGCCAACAGAGCTGGAGAGAGAGAGTCTGGCTAGGGAACGAACGTTTATCCTCTCTCTATCTGAGTGCATATCGTGTAGTATCGTGTGAGGTGAGTGAAGGTGTGAACGAGACGAAAGAGGGAGGGAGGCACATCGGAGCTGGTTGTGCCTGAGCGAGCTCGCCTCTCTCTCTGGTTCCCTCCGATCCTTGACCCTCACTGGCTTCCCTTGCTGAGACCTTTTGGCTCCACCGTTTCTTTTGCAGACCACCGCCCATTGACCAGCCATCTATCGTTTCCCCCTCACGCTCGTGTGGAGATAGGCAGCAAAAGTCCAGCGATGGCGTTCGGCTTCTCTCCGTCCCAGTCGCGGTCGACGTCGAGCTCGCCGGTCCAGTCAAAGGCCCGGTCAGAGTCCAAACCCGCTCGACCACTGCCCACGACAAACTGTCTCCCTCAGGGCTCAAGGATCACTCCTCCTTCAAC
The DNA here is from genome assembly GCA_036245725.1 of Mrakia hoshinonis. NCBI lineage: Eukaryota > Fungi > Basidiomycota > Tremellomycetes > Cystofilobasidiales > Mrakiaceae > Mrakia > Mrakia hoshinonis. The sequence goes on from BTPH01000001.1 coordinate 330,099, forward strand.
CCCTCCGTCCCGTCTTCCGTCGAGATCGACCTCGAGTCGACCCCCAGCGAGTCCTCTGACGCCGCCTGCGAGCTCAAGCTCGAAGGTCGCTCGTCCTCCGCCGACGAGGACGTTCACCCTTCCGCCAACCAGGAACGCATCCATTCAGTCGCCTCCTCTTACTCCTCCTGCTTCTCTACCAAAGACAGTCTCAGCGACTGCATCGCCCAAGAGCCCGAGTCCAGCAGCCGGACCATCCGGCATCCCGCGCCCGCCTCAGTCGTTCCTCCAACGGATCACCTCCCGCTCCAATCATGCCTCACCTGCTCCCGCGCCCGTGCCTGCACCTGCGCCTACACCCCCTGCCCCCATCCCCGCGCCCGTAGGCACCTCTCGTGTCCTCGGCCTCGCCATCAAATGGGACCACCCTCACCCCTCCTCCCACCTCGCCCGCTCGCCCTCCATCGACCTCCCTCGCTCGTCCTCGGAGGGACTCAGCGTGAGCCCAACCTCGTACCCGTACGAGCGTAAACGGGACCGCAAGTCGTGGAGCGAGCAGTTTGCCGGGCTCGAAACGCGACGGGTCGGGGTGCGGATGGGCAGTCTCGATGGGCGGGACGTGCCTGATCAGGTCGAGGTCGTCGATCTCGATATCGAGGTCGAGGGCGGGAGCGAGGAAGAGGGCGAGGCGGATGAGTTTGGGATGATCGGAAGGAGCATGCGGTTTGGGAACAGTGGGAGGGCAGGGAGCTCGTTCGATGCGGCGAGTGAGGGGGGCTGGGGTGGTGTTCCAGGAGAGAGGACGAGTCTGGATGGGATGCGACCCACCTGGACGAGAGGTCCGTCGATGAGCTCTGCCTCGTCGTCTTCGACGTCGACGATGAGTCCGCAGATCTCGGCGGCCTTGTTTGGGACGCGGTCGTCCGGGTCTGGCACGCCCATCAGGATGTCGCCCTCGGCCTCGTTGTCGTCCCTCGCCAACATCGGACCGCCCATCCCGAGGGGACCGAACCATCTCATCACCCACTCGAGATCGGCCGACTCGTTGGCACCCACACCGGTGCTCCTCCCACCGACGTTCACGCCTCCGCCACCGCCGCCCGAGTCTCCGCCTCCGACCATTGTTCCTCTTCCTGCCTCGCCCTCCCTGGACGCATCGCCTCCACTCTCAACCTCGCCCTCACCCTCCATGAGGGGTAACGCAGGCTTCCGCCCTCCTTCGACCCGACGGACCTATACACCCCCTGCGTCGACTCCGCCGCCGGCACCGGTCGAACTCGAGGACCGGTACACCTCGCTTCCACCTGCGTCGACTCCGCCGCCGGCACCGGTCGAACTCGAGGACCGGTACACCTCGCTTCCACCTCGCCGGACCATCCGCGGCGGTCGGACCATCCAGCGACGCGCCGACAGTCCTACCGCTGCGTGGATGGCGCGAGCAGAGCAGGAAGACATCGACGCCGCGCGAGACAGCGACTCGTCTTCGGTCAGGACGAGCGAGGAGTCGAGTCGAGCGACTACGACGGATGCGACATCCACAGAGGAGCATGATGCTGGAGCGGAGGAGGAGGAGAGGCTGAAGATGCGGGAGGAGGCGAGGAAGAAGCTGGTCGGGTTGGCGGTCGTGGTGCCGGTCGCGACTGCATCGGACGCTGAGGACGAGGTCTTCTCTACGCCGCCACTGTCGCCGTCGACGTCATCGACCCCTCCATCCCCTGCGCCCATCACCCGTGGGCGGACGTCGAAAGACATCTTGCCTCCTCCGGCATACAAGCTCGGGATCCCTCGCTCGCCCCGCTCCCTCCAGATCGCACGCGACTTCTCCCCACCGCCTCGTTCGGCCCCTCTGCCTCCGGTCCTCAGCCCAACACCGTCATACCAACCCCTTTCACCCACCTGCTTCTCCGAGGAAGGCTGGACCGTCTCCATCTCCTCCTCCCCCCTCCCCACACCCAACGCAGACGGCTCCATCACCTACACCCTCACCCTCCGTCCGCCGCAACCTCAACCCATCTCGCCCTCCACACCACCTCTCAGCCCGAGCCCTAGCAGTCCACCTGCAAGGACCCTGCGCGTCCCGACCGAGCGAGGGACCAAGCTCAGCGCGACAGCGCCCAAGGGGACGACGAGTCTCAACTTGTGCTTGCCGATGGGCGAGCCGGGCGCGACAGGTGGGAGGTTGACGTTCTTGAGCTTGCCGCCGAGGGGGGAGATGGAACGGGAGGGGGGAAGGAGGGAGAGTGTGGGGAGGTTTGGGAAGGGGGGTAGGACGGAGTGGGTGGGTCGAGATGGGGCAAGAGAGAGCGGGAGTGAGCTAGCTAGGGTGGGGTAACTTTTGGGCTGTTGAGATCTTGGGTTGAGTCTTATCTATCGTGTCGTGTTTGGGCTGGATCGTATACATGTTGTGTCCTTATCTGTGTAGTCAGAACCGGCGGCAGCGGAAAGGATAAGGGGCATTCGCGACGGACAGGGTGGCTCGAACGGAAAGCGCATAAGGGCGGTGCAGGCGGTAGATATGAGCATGAGATAGGCGGGCGAAACAGTTGTGCTCGAGATTCCAAGGCGATGAGAGGTCGTCCGACAAGGATGGAAGCCCTGTCCAGCTCGCCAGGGGGTCACAGGTCGGTCAAGGTCGCTGCTCGCTGAGGCGAGGAAGCTGCTGAGCCTTCAGAAACAAAGAAACACAAACAGGTCAGCTCTTCCGTCTCAGACTCGACGTCGAACAACACGGACCAGAGAAGAGAGGTGGGTGTGAATGGGACGCTCGGAAAGAAAAGGTAATCGCATGGGCAACGTCGAGCTTTTCCACCTCGCTCCAGGTCCCGAAGGACGAAAGAGCGAGACGTAGTAGGTCATAGACAGAGCCTAGTCGTGTGAATACAATAAGGTCTCATCATAGCTAACGGAGAGGATAGGTTACAAGGTCGAACAGACGCTCGACCGGCGATGGAGGGAGGGGAAGATGAGGCGAAAGGAGGAGAGGAGGAGGGGGGATGAAGCTCACCAGTTGCAGTCGGAGGGCTACCACGCCAGTCCGGGAGACACACGCAGTACAAGGAACGGACAGAAGCTCAGGGTACGCCGGCGTAGTAAGCTTGAGCCAAGACCGAGAGGAGTTCAGGTCTGGCAGAGGAGGACGACGTCGTTTGAGGTGACCGACTGTCTGTCGAAAATCGGGCGACCTCAACAAAGCCTGGTTTCAGCGTCCGACAGTCTTCTGCAGTCACGTTGTCCGCTAGACACATGCATAGCCGATGCCGAATGAAAGTCAGCTACATCTCCGTTCTGTCTAAGATACGAATAGTTGAGCACTGCAGGAAGGAGACAACACCAGCCGACGCCGCGTTTCTCTCCCTCTCCGAGCCAAAAGGTATCGCCGCTAGCTCGCCTCGTCGCTGGCTGAGGAAGACTGAGTGAAGCGTGACTCGAACACGCGTCTCAAGAATGGAAATCTTGAATAATAACCCCTATACGATTCACCCGATGATAAAAACGTGTTTAAAACGGGTTTATAAACAGATGCGCTGCATGGCTTTTCTGGTGGCCTCTCTGGTCGCCTTTGATTTCCTGGTGAGGTAAGGAGATACGATCAGCTTCCAGAGAGATGTTAGTTGATAAATTCGTGCTGGCTCACGCTCCATCACAACACAAAGCAAAAGACTCCGACTGAGCCCGCGTCGCCACCAAACCCCCGCCCGCCCCCGCATGGCCCCTCCCACCCCTCTCTCACTACACGTCCCCCCTCCCTTCACCTCACGACATACCCCAGACGCACGGCCTGCAAAACCATGAGTGAAGCGTGACTCGAACACGCGTCTCAAGAAAGCACACACAGACTCTCGCCACTCTGCTCAGCTTGTGAGGAAGAGGATGACCAGAAAGTTGATTGACGTGGAAATCTTGAATAATAACCCCTATACGATTCACCCGGGTGGAATTTGAAATGGCTTTATGGTACTATGATCCAGCCGCTCTCGGAAGACAAGCAGGACGTGTCGGACATGGAAGAGCCAGTCGGTCGATGAACGAAGGCGGGAGAGGGACGAGCTCAATATGAAGTCAGCATCACCCGAAGGGCTTTTCCCACGGGCGGTGATCTTGTCTATCTCTTGCTGTCAGTGCTATCGCAGAAGAAAGAAGTCATGGTATCAATAAAAGACAAAGTCATCTCGGATAGTCCAGCGGACACTACGTTCAAGTCGGCATAGCTAGCTGTGCGATCATACGACAAGCATCGCCGTCGGCTCGAGTCGCAGAGGAACAACAAACCAGATGTATGCCAAGATGCACCTAGTTCGCGATCCGTGCGAGCTCGGGGGGACGGTGCCGACCGGACGACAGGTCGCACGAGAGGTCCCATCTCGACGACGCTCTCTCCCAGAAGTACGCGAACAGGAGCTCCGGATCGGGACACTCCTGAGTGGAACGACGGGCAGAGAGCGAAGGTGAGGAAAGGAGGGGAAGAGGAACAGAAGGAAAGGAGGAAAAGAGAACGAGGAAGGAAAGGGACGTCCGCGGTTGCGCGCTTGACGACAGCAGGAGACGACTTGAGTCGTCTTGGGAGGGCGACGAGGACTCATAGCTAGGGTCCCAGTGATGCAAGACCACCCTTCGTTCAAGTCCTTCTCAACACGGCCTCGGGCTTTGCTCCGACGGGCGTAAAGTGAGCGGGACGGGGTGGTCAGGCACCATCCAGATGGGGTGCGTGGAGTGACGGCCGCCCAGTGCAGCCGAAGCCGCGGACAGCGGAATTGGGACAGAGACAGAGACAGAAGTGTGGTGATACGTATGGTCGGAGAGGTGAAGGCAAGGAGGAGTGTGACAGGTGGAAGGCTGGGAGATGGGGGGACGGACGGACGGGGCAGAGGTGGATGAGATGGGAGTGTCCGAGCTCACCCGCCAGAAGCGAGTCGTAGCGAAGCAGGCCTCCTGCCTCCGATGAAAGGTATCCGATACATCCGAGGCAGAGAGACTGATGCGCTGCTTGCACGACAAGCCGCTGGCCAGGCAAGATGGTGGTTCGCGGTCCACCCAATCTCCTTCGTCCCCGGCCTCTCCTCTTTCGCTCTCCCCTCTCCGCAGTCGCGGCTGATCTCGTCATCTCCGAGCTCATTCCCAAATGTCCCCTTCTCGTCCTCCCTTCGCTCTCTCTTTTCGATGCTCCCAACCGTCACTCGCCTGTTATCTCGCCGCATCATCATGTCCTCCTCCAACTACGTCTCGTCCCTCCCTGTGTCGTCCGAGTACGCGCAAGAGGCCAAGGTGGCTGTCGCGGCGGTCCTCCGGGCGTGTCACATCACCCAAAAGGTCCAGAAGGCCATCAAGAAGGTAGCAACAGAGGAGAAGCCAGATAAGAGCCCCGTCACGGGTGAGTCGACCCTTGCGAGCTGGGACCGGCAGTGGGAGGGGGCCAGGTCAGGCAGGAGCAGATGGGCGAGGGTGAGCTCGAGCGAGTGGTTCAGCCCTCGTCCGTCGACCGGTCGGACACATGGTCCGGCTCAGGTCGCCTGGTTGCTATTTCACCAGCGACCTGTGCCTGTGTGCAATCCTGGATCGGTCTCTGCCCTTCCTATGATTACTGGCCGAGCTCTGCAACGTCGCACAGACGCGCTTGCCCCGCTTCGTCCATCTCCGAAGCTGACCTCTCTGCCACCTTGTTCTGTCTTCCAGTTGCCGACTACGCCTCTCAAGCGCTCCTCTCACACCTCCTCTCCCTCTCGTTCCCCTCGGACCCGCTCGTCGGAGAGGAGGACACCTCGACCCTCCGCTCAACCTCGGACCAGGCGACGACCATGCGGTCCACGATCGTCGACCTCGTCAACGAGGCACTCGCACTCGAGGATGACGGAGTAGGAGACAAGATGGATTCTCTGTCGGAGGAGCAGGTCCTCAGCGCTATCGACCGAGGGAGCTCAGAGGGCGGTAGGGAGGGAAGGTGGTGGACGTGTGATCCGATCGATGGGACGCTCGGTACGTCTGAGCCTCTCACTTCCCGCTCTGTTTTGCTTTTTTGCACGAGGACTCACCCTTCGCGTCTCTGTTCTCGTGTCCGCAGGTTTCCTCCGCGGCGAGCAATACGCCATCTGCCTCACCCTGGTCTCCTCCTCCCTCCCCGTCCTTGCCCTCATCGCCTGCCCGAACCTCTCCTCCCCGTCCCTCTCTGCCCCCAACCCCGCCACACCAGGGACCCTCTTCCTCGCCTCCACCTCTTCCGGAGCCCACCAACTCGGCCTCCCCCTCTCTGCCTCCTCATCCGACCTATCGTTCACCCAGATCCACCTCCCCGACCCTGCAGCACCCCCGTACGCCATCCTCGAATCCGTCGAGGCGTCACACTCCTCTCACTCGATCAACTCGTCAATCACGAAAGCTCTTAAATCAGAGGATGGCAAGCGCGTGAGGATGGACTCGCAAGCGAAGTACGGTGCGCTCGCCCGAGGGGACGCCTCTGCGTACCTCCGCGTCCCTACCAAATACTCTGGCGGATCGGTGTACGAGGAAAAGATCTGGGACCATGCGAGTGGGTGGTTGTTGGTGAAGGAGGCTGGTGGGAAAGTGACGGATGTGTGGGGGAAGGAGTTGGACTTCGGGAGGGGGAGGACGCTGAAGGGGAACGATGGGGTGATTGCGACGGCCAAGGGGATCAATGCGAAGGTGGTGGAGGCGGTGAGGGCTGCGATCTTGAAGGGGAACCCGGAGGTGAGGGCGCCGAACTAAGTACGCCGTGAGGTGGATCGATGTGCTTGCTTTGACCCTTTTTGCGACGGAGTGAACAGGCGGAAGGCAGGGGGCGTTGCAGCTCTTGCGCAGAGAAGCGTACGTACGTGTGAAGGAGGCCCAAGACGGATGATATAAGCACACAAGGAGAAGAGAAAGAGGCAGAGAGAAAGTCCATAGGTGGGATGAAGGTCGTGTCGGCTGAGACAAGGATATGGGTGTGTGTATGCGAGCAGACGAGACAGGTCAGACATGGGTGGTGTGGAAGAGACGCAAAGATCGATTAAGAGGGGGTAGGAGATGTACCGTATGGGGTGGGATATAGGCTCGACTTCGAGAGCAAGACGTCGAGCGAGGAGAAAGAGACGAAGAGAAAGATACCTAGCAACCGATCTACAGAATGACACATCCGCACCCCTTGCCGACGCTCTCCTTCTCCTCGCTCCGTCGGCTGCTCTTCTCGCGCCCTCCGACGCCGCTCGCCCGTCGCGGGCTACCTGAGGAGGGGTGCGCGGCGTGATCTTCCCGGACAAGCATGGACGCGCGGGTGGCGGCCTCAAAGACATCGTCGACGCCGATGTTGAGCAAAGAGGAGCACTCGTGGTAAGACCGGATGGAGAGTTGGGAGAGGGTTTTGAGAGCCTGTAGGAGAAGAGGATCAAGGATCGAAAGGGAGATGAGCACAGTGCACCGAGAGGACAGAAGGGCGATCACAGGCGGAAGGACAAGAGGGTACCGCAGACTCACTTCAGACTTCTGCACAAACTTGTTAGGGTCTGTGCGGTCCTGTTCTGGTGCGCGATCTCGAATGTCGGACTTGCATCCGACGAGCAGAACGGGGATGTTGGGCCCACAGATCGAGCGGACCTCCTCGATCCACTGCAGGCGAGCCGAACGGGTAGCCGTGGCGAAGAGACGTAGTAGCGTAGGAGATCGAGAATGAGAGAAAGGGATAGATGAAAGGAAGTGCATGCGGTCAGCATCCCGGTAAAGGACAGCACTGGCCAGGGGCGAGATAGAGACGGACCTTGACCGAGACGTTCTCCAGCGAGTCCGGGGTATCGACCGAGAAGGCAATCAGGATGACATGTGCTTTCGAGTAGCTCAGTGGACGCAGACGCTGCAGGCCGATTTGGAGAGGGATAACATCAGCTACGGCATGCGGACGCCCATGGCTGAGGTTTCGAGACTGACCTCGTACTCCTCCTGGCCTGCCGTATCCCAAAGCGCAAGCTGAACCGGCTTCCCATCGAGCTGGATCTCGGCGACGTAGTTCTCGAAGATTGCTGCGAGTGACGGGAGAGGCACCGAGTCAGCTCGTGTCGGCCAGGTCCGTCGTGGCATGACAGACTGCACTCACTGGGTTCCTGCGGCAAGAAGGCGCCGCTCGGACGCAGAGTATGTCAGCAGGATGTCAGGGCGAGTAGATGCTAAGGTGGGTGCGTTTGGCTGGATGGGAAAAGTGAGGTGAACCAAAGGCCGATCCCTCGATGGCCAAGCGGAACGTCCCCCCTCCTGCTGACCTCGAGCGACCGCTGCCGCCTCGGCTGGGTGCCCTCGTCACTGAGGTGCCTGCATGCGTACGGTTCGGTTTCTCGTTTGTTGTTGGCCGTAGTGATCCCGAGTGACGGGCGGCCTGGTCGCGGCTGGGATGCGCGAGGACGAGCTCACCGCGGCCTCCCTCGTTGAGCCGTCCCCTCCACTTTGGGATCCGGTCCCACCCGGCTCTCCAAAGCGCCGTCTATCGAGCTGTCTGAGCTCTGTCGCTCGCCGACTGGCGCAGACTCATCCCGCAGGCAGACTCTATCCGCCGCCAGGGAGTGCCTGTTCTCCTGCCCCACGCTCGGCGACTTTGTGCTCCCCGAGCTCGCGCGTCACCGGAGACATGAACAGCATCAAAACGGGGGACACGAGGGACTCACATATTCTTTTGGGAACTCGCCCAGAGAGAACACGCAGAGCACTAGCAGAGCGGAGCGTCACAGCAGAAGAGTGTCGAAGGATGGCAGCGGGAGCGAAGCAGGCAGAGTGAAGTGCGGGGGGCGAGGCGATGCGGCCGGGGGAAACAAGCACAGAGGTCGGTGCGGCACGAAGGGTGGACGGGCGCCGAGAGAGGCGAGCAAGGGCAGAGTGGAAGAAGGATCAAGACGAGCTTGGTCAGCTCGAGAGAACAGGAACGAGAAAGGATAAGAAGATGCGAAAGAGGGGGGACGCACGACTCGTCTTTCCCGAGGCTCCGTCGCTGGGAGTAACAGGAAGGTTGTCACACAAGAGTCAGACAGAGCACGTCAGCATCGTCTCGGCCTGTCTACGGTTGGAGAGGAGTTTGAGGTGGATGCGTACCCGACAATGACTGAGCAGCAGCGCATACAGAGGACGGACGGGCAGGCGGGTCAGCTCGAGCTCCGGCCTCGAGGGATGGAACGCGGAAGGGAGAAGATAGTCCAGGGCTCGTACACTGCCAAAGATGGACAACGTAGGGTGCTGGGACATACCTAGCTTCCTGCGGATCTAGATGACAGCGAAGCAAGGACGGAACAAGAGCGGTGAGCACGAACCAAGACGACAGACGTGAGGCGTCCGAGAGGTGAGAGCTCGACGACAGCAACCCGCACTCACCGCATTCGTAGAGCTCGACGACGCCATTCGAGAGAGCTGAAGGGAGCTGAAGGAGGCAAGAGAGGGTGGAGGTGAAAGAGCGAAGTGGTGACAGAAGTGTCTTTTGGGGCAAGGTCGGTGGTGAGGACCAAACTCGAAGGGGAGGGACGGCAGGGAGGGGTCCGGCGGCACACTCGGGCGGTGCTGGGCGAACACGCTGGTCCCACACCCACAAAGGCTCATACCCGGATACACATGGAGTCGGAGGCGAAACGAGAGGATAATCTGAGATTGGGAAGCATCCTGCTCTTGCAATATGAAGAGTCATCTTGCCATTTCGTCATCCCAACGTCTCTCTGCCATGGCCCGCGCACGAAAGACGCCACTCGAGCCAGTAAAGATAAGAATAACTTTGTTACGCAGGGATACACAGCGCACGCTTTCACAGCCCTTCCATACTGGATACGGGATGTGTCTGGTAGACATGCTGAGCGCTAAAAAACAGGATGGACCTCGAGACGACTCTTCCGACCCTGACTTTGTTTTGCTTTCCTGCATCCCTACTACTCGCAACTCGGATCATTCAAAGCACGTTCCAGTATCACACACGCATCAGCTCCTACACAAAAATCTTGCCAGAAAAGTCTCATCCGAGCGTTGACCGCAGCGGTTGAACGAGGCATTATGTTTTGGGTATATGTGTTGCTGCTTTGGTTCAGTTTTTCAACCGGGTGAATCGTATAGGGGTTATTATTCAAGATTTCCATTCTTGAGACGCGTGTTCGAGTCACGCTTCACTCAGTCTTTTGCGGCCTGCATCAGCAACGTGATCTTTTTGCTGCTGACCAGGGGGCGCTCAGGATTGTCTTTTTGTGTCATCTTACATAACTGACACTATCACATTTATGAAGGGGCTCTTTGTAGGTAGAGAAGTCAACTCGGTCGGCTTTCGTCGAACATGCCGACAGTGCAGAAGCTTGGCTCAGAAAGTGTACTGGTCATACTCCACTGCACCACGCCCAGGTCAACATGAGAGCTGGGTGAGTCAGTCACTCTGAGGTACGCACGGCCGAGCTCCGCAAGTCGGATGAGAAAGTCGAGTCTGAGCTCGCGCAGTTTCCCCTTGCGGTCCATTCTTGGACGCGTGCCTCGCGTCGAGAAATGTGTCTGCATGCTGTGGACCTCGCAGCATAATTCCATTCGTACTCAAAGAGACTTTCGATAGAGTGTCAGCCCCTGAGGATGTGTGCAGCAGTGTGGGAAGATGAACGAGGAGCGGGCGTGTCGGATACGACGCCCTCCTTGACCTGTCGGTCGCCGACTCTGTTCGACACGCTCGCTTTCGCCGCCCTCAACGGCCACGCCTCCCTTCCTCACCGCCCCCCTCTCTAGCCGACAATGAGCTCTGGTGATCCCTCCCCTCCTGCCATCCAGCCCGGAGGTTCGCCCTCGCGCGCGGACGAGAACGGCGCGGACGCGGAGCAGCCGACGAATGGCGCGTCTGCGTCCGCGACCGGCGGTCGATCTGACGGGGAGAGGGAGGGGAAGGAGGAGGAGAGCAGCGTCCGGAGGTCATCCAGACGAGCTACCGTCGACGTCTCTCGCAGAGTACAGACGCCCACCCTCTCCCGCCGAACAAACAATAAACCGACCTCAACCGCATCCCAAAAGAAGAATACCCCAGCAAACCCTCCAGCACGCGCTGCTTCTCCGCCAGTCGAGCCAGCTCCTTCCGAGGCGAGGGTGTCGAGCGGTAGCACCGTCAACGACGACGACGAGGTTGAGAATGAGCTCGCACCTGAACCACATGCATCACCGCTTCACCAGCAGCCAAGCCCTCCACGCGAGGAAGCTTCTCCGGAGAAACCTGCTGTAGCAACGGTCGCAATGTCTGTCGGTTCCGTGCCTGGACTTGCGGGTGTGAGCTCAGCTGTGAGCTCGGCCATCGCGCGGACGACGCGGACCCCCTCCGCGTCCCTCCAGACCGACCAGCGAGCTTCGACCTCGGCCTCACCCAACGACGCGCCCTCAGCCACGAACGGAAACGACTCCGCATCTCGCTCGACCTCGCAGGGGAGCCCGAGGAAGGTGAGCGGGACTCCGAAGCCTCTCAAGACCAGCCAGGAGCACGGCCACGAGGTCATCGAGCTCGGAGACTCGGACGACGACATGGACGAGCCCGGCCCAGACGACCCGCCAGCTCCAGTCTCGGTCAAGGCAGAGGAGGATGCCACGCCGCTCGGGGACGATGGAGGAGAGGACCTCGACGATGAGGACGAGGATGAAGAAGACGACGAGGAAGAGGACGAGGAAGAGGACGAGGAGGGAAGCGACGAGGACGACGGAGAGGGAGGAGCCAACGGAGATCAGAGTGAAGGAGTCGAGGGAGACGACGAGGACGACGACGACGATGGGGACGACGACGAGGGAGCCATGGACGGGGTCGAGGAGGGTGGCCAACCTTCCGCCTCATCGCAGCATGCACCCACCGGAGCGCCCTCCCTTCCCAACCCTTCGTCACTTTCATCCTCTCAACTCCCGACCGACCTCTCAGCGACTGTCAACGTCCTCCAACCTCGCCCAGCCGGCTCCCTCCTCCCCATCAACGCCGAAGCCGGCCCTTCCGCCTTGCCTGTCAACGAGCCCCTCGTCCCAATCAAGAAGACCCGCAAGCGTCGAGAAGCCTCTCCCTCTCCTCCTCCTGCGCTCAAAAAGCCCGACATCACTCTCCGACTCGAGGTTGCGATGAGCAAGGGCAAAGGGTCGTACACCGAGTTTTCGCTGTACGAGAAGGCGCACGAGGCCGGCCTGTATGACGACGAGGTCATGAGCATCTGGAGCATCAAGGGTCAGAAGCAGGAGGAGGCCAACGCTATCAAGGCGGCCGAGGAGGAGAAGCTGAGGGCTGAGACGGAGGAGGAGGCGATGGCGAGGATGCTCGAGGAAAAGTACGGCAAGGAGGACGCGATGGTGAGTCACCTCGCCAGCTCTCGCCTTTCGAGTCGACTCGTCCCGCTATACTGACCTGACTGACTCGGATGTACCTGATCGTTCAGTCTCGACCGAAGAAGCGACGCAGGAGAAGAAAGGACGACAACGAGTACGACGTCGGAGACCCGTTCATCGACGACTCGACCGCCGCCGTCGACGCGCCAGAGTTCCAGGGAGTGCCCGTCCAGGAAGGCTTCTTCGTGCACGTAGGAGCAGTCAGGCTCAAGGAGGTAGATGCGTACGTCCTCATACATCTGTTCGCTTCTCTACCCTCATTCCGGCCAGTCGCTGACCCCGATCTCGTTTGACTGACAGCCCTGCGCCGAAGCCGAGAGGACGGGGCCGACCTCGAGCGTCGGATGGAGGACCTGCGACAAAGAGGTTCAAGCTCGATGGGACGCCGCTGAGTCCAGCGTCGGGGACAGACTATGGAGCCGCGATCGGAAGGGACGGGCTATCCCCCACCGCAGAGCTGGTCAGTTCATCGCGACGCTTGTCTTGTCTGTTCACGCCACGATAGACAAGGGACTGACGACGTTCTCCCTGTGTTTTCTTTACAGTCAAGACGACGTACGTCGCATCTGTTCAAAGAGGCGCGCGCGACGTTACTGACCTTGCTCGCTCGGCTCCTTTCCTGCAGTGCAACAAAGTCCCGAGCCCGAGCCACCCGTGCGTACGAGCGTCACTGCAACGGAGTTTGAGCTGCATAGACTGACTCATCCGCGCTCGTGTTCACTCAGAAACCTGACATCTCACCCGAGGTCGAGGAAGGGTTCGTCACGCTCAAGGTCGAGGTCTCAAAGTGTCAGTCGCCCCTGTCCTCCGCTGCTCGCGTCCTCCCACACGCACTGATTATCGTATCCCTTGATCATAGGCGACTGGACGAACAAGGCCAAGTTCCCTCCGCACATGCGACCGATCCTTGCCGCGCTCGCGCAGAAGGCGATCCAGACGGACTGCTACAAGCAGCCGTTCTTTGACCGGATGCCCGACATCTTCCCGTACAACAAGTTTACCATCACCAAGCTGATCAAGAAGGAGGTGTTCAACTACTACCACGAGTTCCTCAAGCAGAAGAGGGCAGACCTCGTCACCGCGTTCAAGAAGGAGGTCAAGGTCGTCGCAGACGAGAGGCTCGAGCAGCACAAGGAGGCAGTACAGCAGTGGGGTCAGTCGCATCTTGTATCCATCTTCGTGTCTGCGGAACCCGAGCTCACCTCGATCGTCTCGTCTCACTGCAGAGGAGGAGCAGAAGGCCAAGGCCGACGCCGAGACGGATGGCATCAAGGACGACACCCCTCCGCCCGCTGCCCCACCTGTATGTCCTACTTGCTTGAATCTACGTCTCTCTATGTAGTCGAAACACTGACGCGATCTATTCCTCGCTCGCAGCCCTTCGTCGCCCCTCCCCACGTCCCGCTCGAGAACCGCTCCGCCACGCCCGAACCCATCCCCGCCACCCACCCGACCAACGGCAACGCGAACGGCGACGACGGCGACCACACGCCCGGTCCCGGCAAGGACGGCGACAAGCCACCGATCAAGAAGTTTGGCTTCTCGCCCGAGATGAAGCAGATCCTGTGGCAGCTCCATCTGGTGCTGGTCGAGACGATGGACGCGACCAACGACGTCAACAAGTACTCGAACACGCCAGAGATCCCGTTGACGAGTCTCAACAAGGGGTTGTACGCTGATGTGAGTCGAGCGCGTGCTTTTCATCTCCGATCTCGTGGACTCGGACTGACTCGGTCGGGTGGTCGTTCCTTGTTTGACAGTTGGTGACCTGCTTCCCGCCTGGGTACATGACGACGACCAACATCTCTCGACAGCGTATGTCCCTCCTCCATCTTTTCCCCTACTCCTTCTTTCCTCACTTTGTCTGACTCCTCACTCCGCCCCATCCGAGCAGTCTCCGCCATGAAAGACGCCGACAAGAAGAAGCAGGATCGCCATGCCATCAAGGAAGCCGCCATCGCCAAGGAAAAGGCCGAATGGGAAGAACAGAGGGCCAAGCGAGCGGCGTACGCGGCTGCGAACCCTCCTCCTGCCGTTACCGGGTGGATGGGTGGGGGAGGTGGAGGTGGAGGGGTGAGGAAGGATC